>CM076578.1:532705217-533092846 GCA_034641835.2 Pinus albicaulis
CTGTCTCTAGAGAGACAAAAATGAAATTGTATTTGGAGAGACAAAAATGAAATTGTGACAAAAATGCTTGTGTTATATATTGTCTTTATAGAGACAATATTTTAAGACAATTTAATTTTAATACGATTTAATTTGAGACACTCGCTTAAAGAAAATATTTAAGACAATACACAAGTTTTCTTTTGTCTCAAGTTAAGACAATTTACCCAAAAATTGTCTTAAATATTGTCTTAAAACCCCCCTTTATGTTGTAGTGCATTAATTTCTATTTAGAACATAAAATTTAAATTTAATTTTTCCCTTATAGTGGGTTGTAGAAGGAGCTTCTTACACATTCCCTTATAGTGGGTTGCAGAAAGAGCCTCTTACACATTCCCTTATAGTGGGTTGTAGAAAGAGCCTCTTACACATTCCCTTATATTGGGTTGTAAAATAAGCCTCTGTTCAATAATAAAATTAACATTAATTTATTATTTTATGTTAATGTAAATTACTATTATTATTCTAGAATCCCATTAATATTATTTTAGAATCCCATTAACTACCAAAGTTACACACCTCACAAATTTTTCTTGGATAGAAGTAGTAAATGGACAAAAAAATAAATAAATAAATTGTACAAAAACATCTACTCCATAATTCTCTCTCTATTTGTAACTTGAGAGCTACAACGGATACAATACATTCCATAAAAATTATATATTCAATAACATATCTATGATTTCTTTATGGTATGATGGATTCTTAAATTATCTTCATTTTGATACTCCTTTTCCACTTCTTTTCATTTATCCCATATATATGTTGTTCCTATATATGCAAGCTAGAAGGTCATCCAGGTCCTTCTGAAGCATGAAATAAGTTATTATTCATTCATAAACATCCAGCCCATGTTTAGATACGTTCTACGAGTTTGAAGGAGAACAAAATATATGGATGGATGCCAAATGTCTACCATATGAATATCCACCTATTGAGCCTACTTGAAAAATAATAGAGATCGGGGTTTTTGATAGTCAAACTAGAAGTTAACTCGGTGATTAATTTCTTGATCTGAGTTCAACATGAGGGCTCTCTGAAGACTTGTAAGTTAAGATAGTTATTTATGTTTTATTTCTTTCTTTTTTGGAAGTTGTTTCACTTTAGTTTTAGTTAAGTAGATGTTTGTGATTCATAGATTTTTTTTGTTTTTCATTTAGTATCACTCATTTTTTCTTTGATTGTCACATGATTGAGTACTCAAATAAGATTTAAAAATAAAATAAAAATCTTTTAATAGTTTTTTATATGAATTCATTTATTGGTTATTCTTAGATTTATTTCATGCTTGGATTAATTCTCATTAAGATTGCAAAAGACCAGTAATTTGTGAATATTATCCAGTCATTTGTTTTTCAAGTTGATTTCGTTCTAATGAGTTAAATTATTTCAAGTTATTTTTCTTATTCAACAACATAGAATTTCAATTTTGAAAAAGTAGCTTAGACTTTCAATTCTGCAAGGTAGCATGGAATATCATTTATAAACATTTAATTTTGTCCATTAGTGTAGTATTTCCATCTTGCTCAATTAGAATAAATTTTCAATTTCATTTTGGTAAAATAGTCATTTCAATTCCTAGATTAGATTTCTTTGGTGTATTTGCTTGATCTTACAAAAAGAACATGTGCATGACTTGGCAAGAGTTAGTCTAGTGTAGTTGAACTTTACATTTTGTTTTTGAATTTGAAATCTTTAAATTCAAGAATAAGCCTCCTAGCATATATTGTACAAATACACTTCATAAGTACACAAACCTTGGTTTAAACATTTAATGGAATAATTTAACTATCAATTAAATTACTGAACATTTTTTGCGTCATTGTCGAGAAAGTTTGTATAATACTTTTTGTTTATTTGCATATCATGCTAGATGCATAATTAAAATAATATTAAAATAATTTATAATTCATGTTTAAAGAACAAGATTCCATAGTTATATTTGTAAGTATAAGTAGAGGACCTAGTTCAATTCCAAGATCATCAACCACAGACACTCACATTCCATCCGTAGCATGTAGAAATACACTTCCTGAAGTGCATAGGCCTAATTTTCAGCTTATGGACTCACCAAACTCATTTAAAAAAATATGTAGTTCAATAACTTGCATCCCCTACTCAAGGAGTCATTTTTATTTCTTCAACAAGTGAACAAGTCTTAGGAGTGGAGTTAAAACTACCCAGTGAAGAAGAAGAGGAATTTTTTTTAGACATACCATTAGTAGAAGAACTAGATGAAGAAGTAGACAACCCTATTATTGAACCTTATCTTAGCTTTGAAGAATATACAATGGCAGGAGAGGGAAAAGGAGAAGTTAATAATGGATAATATATAGTAAGATTTCGTGGAGGAAGAGGCAAAATATAAGGAGGTGGTAGAGGAGGTCGAGGTTGTACCAGTGGAAGGGGAGATGATAGCAAATTTCATGAAGAGGGTCTTTTTGGATTCCCCATAATAGATACAGACACCACCACTACCATGAAAAATATCTCACCATTATTTTTTATTTTGATGTATTATGCAGATTATCTACTTGATATAGAAAATTGAAATTAGTTCTGACTACTCTAAAAAGTGGAGCTCTTAAATAGTCAATGGGTGTAGGAACACATTCTATCATAAAATGGGATGTTATTCAAAGAATATTCCTAGAAAAATGTAAAGATTGTTGTATGCACCGTAACCTTAAGGATGGAGTCTTTAAAATGGTTGAAAAAGAGGATGAAAAGCTTCAAGATCTGGTGGAAAGGTTTTCCTACAATATCAAAAGCACTAAAATGCACAATTTAAATAAAGAGAAATTAGAAACTCTTTTGCTAAAAACCATAAGGTATGAGTGGATTTATCTTCTCAATTTAATGGGCAAAGGAGATATCTCCAAGTTTTCATTTGAAGAAATTTGTGAAAACACATTGCAAGAGGTAATGAAAAATATGGTAAAAATCCCAAAGATCCATTCATGTCTATAGTAACCAAATATGGATTTGGAACAGTAAGTAGAGCATAATTATGAAATTTTCTTGATAACTTTAACCAAATATCCTTGGAAATCTTAGTGAACAGATGAACACTTTAAGGATACAAAATAAGAAAAAAGTTGAGAATGTTGCATGATCCATGTTTTTTCCTATATGTAGGAAAAGACATGTTTTACGAGAATGTCCTCTTGATATTGTTTAAATATATTGTATATGTGCGTAAAATCATGATAAAAAAGAATGTCCCTCAATACAAGTGATTAAGGTGATTTTACAAGAATAAAATTAAACAAGTCAAGCTGAATCACTTTGATTTATTACCCCTATGAGACCTTGGAAGCCTCAAAAAATACGTATGGTGCTAGATCCAAATGCATAATATCAATCACATGCACAACCATAAATTAATTTGGATGCACCTATGCCTTAGAAAATATGGCCACCTCAACCCCAAAATCCATCTTGGTCATAGGGTTGGAAAAATTCTTAGTATAAGAATCCTCAATATCCTCCATTTCAACAACCATACACTCAAAACACCAACCTCAGTATTATCCTCCTCAAAATTCACAACCCACTCAACCAAAAATCCAAATTCAATTGAATTTAAGTCAACCACTTCCCTTTCCATCCACTACATTTCCTCAAAAATCTAATCAACTACCTACTCAACCATTCCCAAATCCAAATAATAAAGCTCCTCAACAACCCATATATAATTTTTAGGGCCAAACTTTTTAGGCATGTATGATAACTCCTATTGGTCTAAATGATTTCCAACTTAGATCTAGTACAATATTACAAAATAATTCACCACCAATTGTCATCTAAGAATATAAGGAGGATAAATTTCTTGAAAAAGGTGCATCTCTTTATCAAGAAAATACCCCTCCAAGGGGATGCGTTCCTACACAGTTAGGTCACAACCAGATAATATTAACTCTACAATTCCTATAATAGAGCAACATTTTGTTTCCCTACAAAGTGCTCCTTATCGTGAAAAGCTTCAAATTGATACGTGGATAGCAAGGAAAATCATTGTACCTAATTATAATATGCTAGATCAAATAAAAAAAAATTGTATAAAAATGTATTTAACTTAAATCTATAAAGGAAATAGCTATATTTTCAAAAACAATAAAGGAGTCCTGTATTAAAAAATTGGGAAGAAAAATATAATATATTAAAAATATTCAATTGGTAGGAAATATTACAGATATTATGATGGGGAAACCAATAGTTCAAAAATATTTTGATCCAGGTAGCCCTATTGTAAAAATTCACATCAATCGTATTGAGATCTCAAACACTTTGATTGACTTAAGAGAAGCCATAAATATTATTAGAAACAAACTATTGATCAAATTGAGCTTCCTAATCTTCAATATACTCAAACCTTATTACAACTTGCACATAGATATTTTATTAAACTTGAAGGTATATTAGAAGATGTATTTGAATATTTAGATTCAGGGGAATATTCCGTTGACTTTATGATTGTGACTCCCAAGAATAATTTAGGAGGTCATCCATTGATCCTTAGTAGACTTTGGCTAGCTAAAAATGATGTATTTATAAGTTGTAGATCTAGTGATCTGTACATTTCAAATGACAGTTATACTGAGATATTCACATTATATTCACCTACAAAAAAAATAACTGAAATAGAAAGTGAAGTATGGATTGATGATGATCGTGAATACTTTGAGGATATTCAACATCTATTTACTTTGTCACAAATTGGTGAGGAAGATCAATTAATAAATTTGATGAACAATAATGATTCTTCTTCATATTTTGAACAAGATCAAAGTTTTCAAGAAAAATGTAATACTGAATGTTTATCATCTCGATAATCTAAAGTAGCTTTAAATTATATGGAAAAGTTTGGCAATTCTTTACTAGAAATTTTTCGAGGCAAAACATTAAACATTAATAATAAGTTGGAAGAATTTTAAAATAAATAACTCATAAAGATGCTCCAAAAAAAATCCTCGACATATGCTTGGGAATAAATTAATATGAAGGGAATTTACCCTAATACATGTATACATCACATTTATATTCAAGAAAATGTCAAACAAGTGAGACAACCTTAGAGAAGGATGAATTCCAATCTGAGAGAAATTGTTAAGGAGGAATTACAAAAAAAATTAATGTGAAATTCATTTATTCAATATCAGATAGCCAACGGGCTTGACCTTTATTAATTTTTCCTAAGAAGAATGGAAAGTCGGGAGTTTTCATCGACTATAAAGAACTAAACCAAGCTAATTTAAAATATTATTTTCCACTACCTTTCATTAATCAAGTATTAGATACTTTAATAGGGAAGAAATATTTTTCATTTGTTGATGGTTTCAATGGATACAACAAAATTCAACTGGAACAAGAAGATCAAGACAAAACATTTTTTACATGTCCATGGGGTACTTATGTGTATAGGGTACTTCCTTTTGGGTTATGTAATGAACCTGTAACATTCCAAAGAGAAGTTCTATGTATCTTTTCTGACTTGATTAATGAGTGTGTAGAAGTTTACATGGATGATTTTGATGTCTATGGAAATACTTTTGTAGAAGCTCTTGAAAAGTTAGAAAATGTTCTCATTATATGCAAAGAAAAAAATATTTCATCAAGTCATGAATTTTTTTTTATGATGTTTAATGAAGGAATTGTTTTGTAACATCACATTTCAAGAGTTGGAATCAAGGTAGATGCATCAAAGCTAGAGGTAATCTCTAAAATTTCAGTTCCTAGTTGTCAAAGAGATGTGATATGTTTCCTTAGTTTCATAGGATATTATAGAAGATTCATAGAAAACTTCAAAAAATAGCCTCTCCACTTTTTAAATTTCTTACAAAATGTTGTGATTTTGTTTGGAGTTTTGACTGTGAAAAGACATTTGAATCTTTGTAACAAAAAAAATATTGAAGCACGAATCTTAAGAGGGCCTAAATGGTCTCTCCCATTTCATATTTCCACTAATTCTCCATATACAACTTTAGGGGTTGTACTGTGACAAAAATACTTAAATCATGATATTTATTATACAAGTAAAAATTTGATTGCTGCAAATTTAAATTACACAATAAAATAAAAAAAGAAAATTAGTTTTTTTTCATGCTATTAATAAGTTTCAACATTATATTACAAGTTATCAAAATTTCATCCATACATTTCATTCTGTTATTTTATATATAATGAATAAACTGACTACTAATGATAGGATCACTAGATTTCATTCTGTTATTTTATATATAATGAATAAACTGACTACTAATGATAGGATCACTAGATGGTTGTTACTATTACAAGAATTCAATATTACAATTTTGGATAGTCTAGAAAAGGAAAAAATAGTTGTTGATTTCCTTTCTAGGATGAAAAATGATAATATTGATACCCTTATGAAGGATAATCTTCCTAATCAATATTTTTTTGCAGTGTCTACTAAAACTCCTTGGTTTGGATATATTGCTAATTGTTTGGCTACACGAAAGTTTCCTCCACAATTATCATCAAAATAAAGACAAAAAGTTATCAAGACTAGTGCACCCTACTCATGGATAGAGGAACAATTGTATCGAATTGGACCTACTTTGATTATTTGAAGATGTATTTGAGAAAATGGTGTACTAGAGATATTAAACATTTTTCATGAGGAACCATGCGGAGGACATTTTGTTGATAAAAGAATTGTGTACAAGGTACTTATTTTGGGATACTATTGGCCTTCTCTTTTCAAATATGTTAAGTAATATGCCAAAATATGTGATAATTACCAAAGAATGGGAAAACCCATTCAATTTGATGAAATTCCTCTACAAACTCAATTACTTGTAGAGCCTTTTGAAATATGGGATTTGGATTTTTTCGGTCCAATCAACATTCCATCTGAACAAAAGAAGTATATTCTTGCATGTATAGATTATGTTAAAAAATGGGTAGAATATAAGCCACCTCCTTTTGCTACTGGAAACACTGTAGTTGATGAAAGAATTCACCCCTCTTGGGCTACATCTCCTTGGTCCAGCTTCCATGGCTTAGGCCTCATTATGATAAAATTGTCAAACTGACCTCTTTACAATGCTCCTTTTCTCCTGTAACCTACTCCAGTGAGTCCAAAATGGCTCAGGATGGTCAGCTAGCCTCTCTCTGGGCCTAATTTGGTCGAAAATTGCAGAAGTTATTGCTTCTTCAATTTCTCCCACTAAATCTGGCCCTAAACTAGTTAACTGCCACTAAAACTCGTAGTTTCCACCAATTTGAGAGGTCCACCAAGTTAATCCAAATTTAATTTTAAGTGTTACTTAGCATGCTGATTAAGCGCACTAAACACGCTAATCCAGTGCTTAAGTGAATCTGCATTTACATTTGGATTAGCACTAACAAAACATGCTTAAGGTTCAACAAATCACGATCAAGGTTTAAACTCCATTTAGCTTGGAGCTCCCGCGAGTGATCCTGGGCTATGGTCATATGGACCAGTGCTGGCCTCTCTTTTCCCCCGCTATAACAATAGTTTTAAAACAAATATAATTCGGATATGTAGTATGGTAAGAACTAATGAGTAGCGGAGGTGGTATGTGTTACACGTGTTGTGTGGGAGTTCATGGTCTTGAACCCTAACCATCACCTGGTCCTTAAAAAAAATTTTTACAATACATTTCGACCTTGGGGGGGGGGGGGGGGGCATGTGGAGGCCTCCGAACTACCCACATGTCATGTCCTTATTGGTCCAATCATCACCAACTGAATTCGATGTCGATAGTTGTTAACCGGTCATTAGTTCACCTGGGTAATATTATGAGAATATTCTAATGAATATTCTTGGAATATGCATTTTTCTTACTTGATGATACAGATGCCTAGTCAACATCCCTACTCTAGAATTTTCTTGTTTAGCTAAGAAAATATATCATGTTTCTGGGAGCATGCGGCGACCATTTTTTGTGGAACGAAGTGTGTCGAATTCAGAACAATGAGCACTGCACAGTCGTTTAGGTTTTGATACAATCTAAGAAGTTTTATTTTTTAGCATAAAACTTAGCCCCTGATCATTCCTCCCAAATAGAAGCCTTTTCGACCACAAAATATCTTTCATTACTGAACATGTGGATGAGGGTATAGTTTCCTCACCCTTCTAGTCTTAATCCACTGGAATTTTCCCATTTTCATCAATTTGAGCTTTTCACAAGAAGTAGTCTTTTTCCTTGAATCTAGAGACCCTGTCTTGTTGTTTTAGACATCATCATGCTACAATTTCTATGAATTTTTGGAACAACAATCTAGCCTTGTAGATACAAACATGTTTCCACCTTGGCAGTCAATCAAAGGAAAATTGAAAACTACCTCCGGACTAGCCATGTGTCATGTCCTTATTGGCCCTACCATCACCAACTGAATTCGATGTCGACACTTTTCAACCAATCATTATTCCACCTGGAGAATATTCTTGGAATAAAAATTTTCCTGACGGGACAGTACGGATGCCTACTCAGCATCCCTCCTCCAAAATTTTCTTATTTAGCGAAGCGAACAGATCATGTTTCTGGGAGTATATGATGACTGTTTTTTGTGAAACGAAGTACGTTAGATTCAGAACGATGACCACTATGTGGTGATTTAGGTTTCAAGAAAATCTAATAAATTTTATTTTTGAGGATAAAACTAAGCCCCTAAAAAAAAAAGGTGGCTCAAATATCGTATTTGCATGCACAAAAATGAGTAGTTCAAGCCTTGACTGAATGATTTTTTTTTTGTGTCTATAGCTACAACCTCCTAGTGGCTACCTTGATGTGTTGTGCCTATGGCTAAGGATCAATGTGGTTAGAAAGTTATTCTAACCTAGGGGTAAGAGGCCTGAAGGGTTAGGATACCTCTTGGGGATGCTCAGGATGTTGCGTAAGGTTTGTTTGTCATGTTTTCGTCAGTTCCACTTCCTCAAGGTCATCTAAGAGGTTAAATTTTCTATTAGTAGCATGTTGTTACATGTTTATGCTGGTTTCCCAGTTACTTAGGTATATGTGGGAAGAGAGTGTTACAAATAGTTAAGTATTATTGAAAATAAAAATTCGAGGTATTATAAATCATCATGTTAAAAATCACTCATCATAAAAATGTTGAGTTGGAGTGTATAAAAACATGACATGGACGATGATGTGTGCAAATTGGATGGGAAAAAATTTATGTGGTTGACAATGTAAATTGCATGGCAATATTATATAATATACATATTTGGATTGGTATATTTAAAAATAAATTGCTAACAAAAATTATTTTGATGTCAACCACAGTATTTGAATATCCAGATTAATTAATATATATCAATATAGTTGAAATATTTTACTCGTATATTACTCAAAATATGTAATTTTTTCCATGTTCAAGATATAGTATATATGTGTAAAAGGCATCAAATCTAGATGAAAAGTATATATATTAAGAGGGATCATTACTATTAGTCAAATGTTACTACCAAATTTCATTAAATCATAAATTTTTAATTTCTTTCCTTGTATTTATATTTAAAGATAACACTTAATTAATAAAAAATAATTTTAAATATTATTAAAAAATTATAAAGTATAGTTAACCCATAGGTAAAAATTATAATATATGTAAAAATTATAAAATATGTCAACCCAAAAATATTATATATATATATATATATATATATATATATATATATATATATATATATATATATATATATGAGAAACCAAGAGTGCATATTATTTCTATAGACATGAATCATGTCCTTTCTAATAACTTTTGGAAGAAGCTAAACCTAGGATAAACTGGAGGTGATTTGACACCTCTATGTTGAGAATTTGTAGGGCTAGTTATTAATACAAATTCTTTTCTTGAGAATTACTTGTGAGATTACTTGTGTTACTTATGTCTTCTCTTATTTTAGCTTAGTTAATCTTTTATCAAGTCAATTATCAAAATGCATAAGACACAAAATTTAGGCTCCTAGAGCAAGGGAAAAACCTCTCCCTCCTGGAGAGGAAAACCCGCAAAGAATTCTTCTTATAGATCTTGAAATGAAAAGTACCTTGACCTAGACTCAGACCCTTACCTAAGTATGCTTCCAAGACCTTATCTCTTCTTCTTTGATGATTTCCAACGTTGATTCTTCTTCTTGCACTGACCTGTACTATCTTACACCAACACTTAGAGAAAATGATCTCTAAGTATTTCTTTGTTGACTTGGTTACTCAAACACTCTATATCATTCCCATTCCATAAGCTTGTTCAGATGTTACACTAGGTCATTCGGGACCCTTACCTTCTTATTAACTTGAGGTTACTTCACTTGGGATATACTATCTTTCATTTATATATACATTAGGAAGGTAAATCATAGATTTACCTTCCTTATTGTATTCACATTGTAATTTCATTGTTTTAGGTTGCTGGAGTATATCCACACTTTGTTTAGTCTTGATCAAATGATGTTCTCCACACTAGAATCCGCACTTAACCCTAGCTAAGGTTTGCACTTCTTCTTATCTCTGAAAAACACATTATTTTATCAGAACAATCCACATTTTATCCTCAGGAGAATCTGCACTTCTGTTACAAATTAACTAGTAATTATTCTTTCACAAATCCACACTGAAAAACCTTGTACATGACTTCAAAAATTTGCACTGTATTTTGTGCCTTTGTATTTCTTGTACCTCTGAAATCCGCACTGTATTCTATGCCTCTGTATTTCCTATACCTCTATACTTCCACAATTTTCTGTGTGCCAAATGATACGCAGTTCAGGGATATATATAGGGCATTGATCCGACTTTTAGGCCGACCATAAAACCAACCTTAACATAGAATGTATGTCGACAAGAGATGTAATTTCTTCATCATTTCATGAGTTATTTCTTCAACATTTTTGAAGGTTGTCTTCATTGTATTTTGGAACTTGTCATGAACGTTATATGAGGGTTGTTGAGAAATTATTCAAAAGGTATTTGGAGCATAAACATCTAAACTAAATCCTTGACGTATATGACACTTAATTATAGAAGAAGACAAAAACCTAGAAGACATCAAGAAGAAGTCTATAACCTATATTTATGAAACCCATGAAACAAGTACACCAAAAATACATTTTATTATCTTTGTGTTCTTCTTTAAATAAATACATAATTACATAGTCAACATGAAGACTAATCTAGTTACACTTTTCAACACTCTGGTCCTCCCCTCTCCTGTTGATCACCCCGCTCCTGGACTATGCCTACCGGAAATATGACTCTAGTACCATACTCATATGACCAATATGATGTTCATTAATGGCAGCAATGACTGCCAGAAAACACTATTGGAACTCGGTGAGGAGACAACAACAAATATACATCAAGGCTAATTTTGAATTTGAATTTGAGCGCACTCATCGCTAAAAATTTTAGGGTCATTTTATTTATTCAAATCCAATAATCCAATAATTTGAGAAAGAATGGAGGGATAGAATAGGTGATCAATTCCTCATTTTTCCGTTGCCGGGCAGGTTTCTGGTTATGTATATCTGCGATAAAGAAACTGAGACATATGTGACGAAGGATTGGAAATTTCAAATTTCATTTTTAGGAGAATGACATAGAAGAAGTAACATGCTGATGAACACACGATGGGAATGAAGATTGAGTAGTATATGGTTCAAGTGGAATGATGGAATCACAAGTAATGCGAGCATTAATAGAATTTTGAATACTGATGTGCATTCCCTTGTTAAGGAAGCCACCAAAATTAATCAATAAATATGTTCAGAAATCAAACTCATCTCAAAGGGAGAAAATAGTTACATTACATCAATATTATATCAGAAAATACCTGTTAATTGCAGAATGCTTTAAAACTGAATTTTGAACTATATAAATGCCTGCTAGTTGTAGGATTATTTAGAAATTTGAATCTTGAACTATTTTTGTGCATTGTTTGTAGTTTTTTCCAGTAGTTGAACTCGGTGTTTAGCACAAATATTGTGAAGGAGCTCAATTTATAAAACATTCATCGTATGTCCAGATAATATAATATATCAATTTCATGATAAGTATATTGATAGTTTAATGCTTGTAGATAAAATATTATTACAGTTCAAGTAGTTGAAATCGGTGTTTAGTTCAAAGCTTGTGAAGAAGCTTAATTTATAGAACATTGATGATATAAGATCGATTATGTGATTAGTATATTGATAGTTTAATGGCAGAAGGTAAGATATTATTAATGTAAATGATTGGTAAATTCATATAGTTAATTATAAACTTTAATTAAATTATAGTATTGTTGAAAATAATTGATATTGTTAATTATGTTGATAATTATGTTTAATAATATGAAAAATGTGGGTGTCGCTTGGATTTCCTTCACAATCCAATGTGGAGAAAAATTCATTTTTTGAATTAGCTGAAAAGTCGTAAGATGGAATTGCCAAAAAAACATTTGTTGGAGAGATCTTATAATTGTTGGATATCTTCACAGAGCTCGCATATATTACTCATTTGTTAACCAAGTTAACAAGACCTACTATTCATTGTTTTGAAAGGCCCACACACTTATCATGTATGTTTTTATGAGGCCCTTAGACATGGTAAATATTAACATTGTATCAATAAATTCTACGTCTACATGATTTTAAAGGAAGATGACGATGGGCTGTTGGACGTTTCCCACAATTCGTCTCTAATGGATGTGGAAGGAGACATGGCAAAGGAGGAAGAAGGTCTTGATTATCCGGGTAAATTTTTGATACCCTTAACCAAGACCTTTTACTTTGGCTGATGTGTTAGGATTACAATTTATCAAAAGCGTTAATGAACATAAATGAAAGTTTGCATATTGTAAAGAAGAGGAACATAACAAGCATGAGAAACATAAGATTTTGATAACAGAGTTCATCTAGGAGGGACTACATCTTCGAGCCTCGGTGTAAAAATGGTGTAGGCCGCTACATTAAGTGTTGTAAGGAGTGAAGATGTACATTGATGGTTTTTTCTCTATCATACAAGGAAAGTAAACTCATGTAGGAGTGGTTGGACCTCTCTATGAGATGTTCCGCAATAGGAACTCTCATTTAGAAAAAGGACTACTATCAGTATGACAATAACTCACACATAATGACAATGAGTATCCCACCAACATGGCAACAAAGGGACCTAAATCAAACATACATGTGACAATGAGTATCCCGCCAACATGGAAGCAAAGGGATCTCAAACATAATACAAATCCATGATGGAAAGTACATCTCACATCAAGAACAAAACAAGATCCCACATCAAACATCAACAGGGATCTGTACAACATAATGCATCTCAGAGATAAAGAAGTACATGAAGTCAACACATCATATACCTCATGCTAAAGATGACTGGAGAATGAGTTTCTATGTTGTTGGATTTGAAATCACCATCACTATCATGGCGTTGAAAGGTGTGAAATCGACTGCTCACTCACTGAATGCTAACACCTACAACTTCACTTCAAAAAGTAGCCGAAAAATGAAAAAACTCAGATAAAAAATCGAAATATACAATCAGATTCATGAAATTTAATAGCGCAAAATCTACTATCAAATTTCTGAATTCTGACGGAGTGAAAATTTGTGGAAAAAGGAATCTTTTAAATTCCCCCTAGATTCCTCAAAGATGTTGCTCCATGGGTGAACTATAAATATGCAACTCAAAAGGAGAATCCTACCTCACCATTGTGTTCCCTGTGGAAAACCGTGAAAAATGACTGTCAACTTGACTATATTCTGACATGGAGAAAAATTACCTCCCAGGGAAAATTTCAAGGATCATGGTTCTGCTCCTTGTTTCTGTACCTACTCATGGTTCCACCTGTAATAAAAAATATAAGTCTTGATCTTTGTGTGCGCTCTGCTCCTCCATGGCTTCGGCGCATTTGTGAAAATATGGGTTTATGTGACTGTTGAAGGGAAGAATTACCAAAGCCCACCGGCTGGCGCATTGGTAAATTCTCCGGGTGAAGGAGGAGAGGTCAGGGGATCAAATACCGCCCCTCAACATAATTATGTCGCATTTTATTTTTTGGTTGGCGTCATTTTTAAAATCCAAACAACACCTTTTAATGGGGGGACGAACCCGCATTGTGCAGCCCACCCGCAAACTCCGCGACGTTAACATTTATGGTGGGTTGCTTGGTTGTGATATGGTTCCATTTGGCGTTGTTGCATGGTGGCAGGCTGATCCACATGGTCGGCGTAGGCTCGATATCCATTGGCCTCCATGCTATGGTACGGGGTAGGGCTCGATCCACCAGCAGTGGCCTGCGCTCCCCAATGGATATGGCGGTTATAATACCCATGGGTTCCGGTGGGGGTCATGGCTCGTCGGCCCAATATTTCAATATATATTATGATTAATGGGGGTGGCAGGGTTGGTGGCCTGCCACCCCAAAAATGTATTATTTTGTTTTTATTTAAACCAACCATACATTTTTTAAAAATCGGTTTTTGGGTGTTAGCGTATATTTTAAGTGTCCCACAATTTTGCCCAAAATCTAGGGGCTATATTTTGGTGAAATTGCTCCCTATTTAAGCCTGCCCAGTCACCAAGTCAACCCAAAAATTTTACTGCTCCTAAATCCTCCATACAGATTCGAAATTGAGTGTCGTTTGCATCATTGGAATCAGAAAAACGAGATCTTAAAATTGAACCTCATTTGAGAGAAATCCAAAAATCTGGTCACATCAATCCATGCTATGGTACTGGGGTAGGGCTTGGTCCACCAATAGTGGCCCACCCTCCCCAATGGATATGGCGATTATAATACCTGCGGGGTATGACGGGGTTCATGGCCCACCAGCCCAATATTTTAATATATATTGTGATGACCGGGGGTGGCAGGGTTGGTGGCTAGCCACCCCAAAATATATTATTTTATTTCTATTTAAACAAATCATGCATTTTTTAGAAATCGGTTTTTGGGCATTAGTGGACATTTTAAGTGTCCCACAATTTCGCCCTGAATCCAACCAGATATGGTAGTATTCTGGTGGCTGGATTTTGGTGAACTTGCGCCTTCTTTAAGCATGCCTAGTCACCAAGTCAACCCAAAACTTTGACTGCTCCTAACTCCTCCATACGGACTCAAAATTGTGTGTCATCGACGTCGGTGGATTCAGAAAGACGAGATATTCAACCTGAACCTATTTCGAGAGCAATCCAAACACTTTAATTTTTGAGCTTCTATGAGCCCACTTTGTCATGTGTGTGTCTATGGAGCCACCTGGATAATTCCTCCCCAATGAGGATCTTTTGGTCCTCCAAAAGCATCAACAAGAATCTGCAACAGCTGTGTAATATGTATGCACCACAAGTGTCTTGAAAATGTCACCCTTCCATCTCCTTCACCTTTTTTCTTCAGATCCTTAAGTAATGAACTGACACTTGCACCTTTTCCAAACCTGTAGTACAATCCCTTGCAAATACCTGCTCAAATTGACCAACCATGACGCAAAAAATTTCATACTTGCCATGAGTTTATAACATGTACTTGGTGGGCAAGTTTACATTGAATGGAAATCGCACCATAGTTATCATTACAATACAAGACATCATGGTCATAGTTTGAAGTGGTGGCAAACATCTCATCACTTTTACATGAAAGAAATGCATCACACGACTCATAAAACAAGGCCAAAATATCATTGTTGCTTAAAAAGTGATGGAGAAGCACATATTCACTTTTATAGTTAAAAATATAACATATGATTTACAAACACAGCCATGACAAGCTAACATATCTAGAAAAACAATCTAGAAAAACCATCTCTCACTTATCAAAGTGAATGGGTCGTCTCCCTGTGGCACATTTGCTTGTCGAACAGTTTCAACCGGTTCATGCATCAATGATTTTTCCATAAGGTCCTTCTCTGGATGGAGCCTCCAACACATGGCTCTTTGATGGCCACTTCGGCTGCATTGGTTGCAAAAGGTCTTTTTCCTCCAAACCTGCTTAACCGATTTCTTTACTTGTAGGGGAGAAGGCTTTCCATGCCTCATCCTTCTTTCTGTTGCCATCCTTTTCCAACACTTAGAAAACACATGGTTATGTAAACCAAAAAATTGACACGTTTTGTGATTCCATGACTTATGATGATGGTTAACAACATTCTTATAATCAAAATTCACTCTGCAATAACGAGACTTATTATACCTTCGTGAATGGTCTATGGTGTGATCATGGTGAGGAGAGCTTGTCTCAGTTCTGCAAAATTCACTACCATGGAATGGTGGTGAAGTGGTTCCATCAATCCTTTTCTCTTGATATTTCAAACATTTTTGTTTTTCTTTGATGTCCTTCGAAAATCCTCCTTCAGTGTACCCCAAACTTGCATAGTGAGGTCTCTGTACAACTTCCAATGGTTGGGTTATGTCTTGGCCACGAACGCCAAGTCCTCCTCCTTTTTACCTCATCTTGGTGAGGAGTCTCATGCCAGTTCCTGTAATGGGTATCTCCACACTTCCAACCGAAATGATATCATGTGAAGAAACTGAAGAGAAATCAACATTGTTTACCTTGGCTGTCGATTGCGAAACAGGTGAAGAAGGCTTCTCTAAGCCTTCGTTGCGCTTCACTTACTCAAGGTGTTTCTCAAGGATTATAGTTCAAGCTGCAATCATTTCTTCTCCTTCTTCTCTTCCTGTAAGAGTGCCTTCAATGCATCATGATCTACTTGAATACTTTCATTGTTGCACTTCAATTCTTCCAATGCCTCTGTCATGGCTTGCAACTGAAGCTGCAATCGATGTTTATCCTCCTTCTCTTCCTGTAGGAGTGTCTTCAGTTCAACATTCTCTGCTACTTGTTTTTCATAAGCTTCGTAAAACATGTCCACTTTCTCGGACACCCTGAGCATGGTCTCATACATGTCCTTGACATTATCCATGTCTCAACTCAGCAAACGTTCAATAGTTCACACCTGCAATCCAATCAGCAAGAAGACCTTTTCTGATACCACTTGATCCAGGTAAATTTTTGATACGTTTAACCAAGACCTTTTACTTTGGCTAATGTGTTAGGATTAAAATTTATAGAAAGCGTTAATGAACATAAATGAACATCTGCATGCTGTAAATAAGATGAACATACAAACATGAGGAACATAAGACATTGATAATGGAGTTCGTCTAGGAGGGACTATATCTTTGGGCCTCGGTGTCAAGATCTTGTAGGCCACTTCATTAAGATGTAAGGAGTGAATATGTACATCGATGGTGTTTTCTCTATGATACAATGAAAATTCCCTCACGTAGGAGTGGTTGGACCTCTCTACAAGATTTTCCGCGATAGGAACTGTCATTAACAAAAAGGACTCCTATAAGTATGACAATAACTCACACATAATGACTATGAGTATCCTGCAAGCATGGCAACAAAGGGACCTCAATCAAACATACATGTGAGAATGAGTATCCCGCCAACATGGTAGGAAAGGGATCTCAAACATAATACAAATCCATGATAGAAAGTACATCTCACATCAAGAACAAAACAAGATCCCATATCAAGCATCAACAGGGATTTGTACAGCACAATGCATCTCAAAGACAAAGAAGTACATGAATTCAATGCATCATATACCTCACGGTAAAGATGACTAAAGAATGAGCTGCTTTGCTGCTGGATCCGAAATCACAATCACAATTATGGCATCGAAAGGTGTGAAATTGACAACTCAGTCACTGAATGCTAATACCTACTACTTCACTTCAATAAGTGGCAAAAAAATATAAAGTTTAGATTGAAAATCTGGATATACCATCAGATTCGTTACATCGAATAGTGCAAAATTGAATCTCAAATTTCTGAATTCTGACGAAGTGAAAATATGGGGCAAAAGGAATCTTTTAGATTCCCCCTAGATTCCTCAAAGATGTTGCTCTTAGTTGTAATAGTTGGAATACTTTCCTATTTATTGGACTAGTCAATTTGATAATAGCTTAGAGCTATGGTTTTATTGTCCCTTTGTGCTCTTCTTTCTAGTTAAATAGTTTTATTTTATTGGACAATTATCTATCTTCTATCTCTACATATTTTAGGTAATGGATATTGAATGGACAACTGTTAGCGATCAGTCGACCATGAGCGCGATTAACTGGTGACCATCTCCTTCCCTTCCTTGGCTCATATTCATTCAAGTGTCCTTTCTTTTGGTCAAAGGTTGGTAGCTAGTGGGACTTCAACTCATTGGGCTCTTCTTAGTTGGCATAGTTAGCATTGTTGGCATAGTGGATCTTTAGCATTGTTAGTTCCTACCAATTAGCTAGTGCAGTTAGTTTAGCTTGTGTAGTTCTTTTTAGTTGGCTTCATGTTAGTCCTTTAGTGGGTTTAGACTGGAAATATACAACTCAAAAGGTGAATCTGACCTCGCCATTTCGTTCCCTACAAAAAATCTTGAAAAATGACTATAAACTTGGCTATATTCCGACATGGAGAAAAATTACCTCCCTGCAAAAATTTCAAGGATCATGGTTCTGCTCCCTAAATTTTGGCCTGCTCATGGTTCTGCCTATAATAAAAAATAATAATTCTGGATCTGTGTGCGCACTCCACACCTCCATGGCTTGGGCGCACTTGTGAAAAGATAGGTTTTTATGACTGTTGAAGGGCGGAATTACCAAAGCCCACTGGCTAGCACATTGGTAAATTCATTGGGCGGAGGAGGAGAGGTTGGGGGATCAAATCCCAACCCCTCAACATAGACATGTCATGTTTTTTTTTTTGGTTGGTGGTATTTTTTAAATCCAAACAACAACTTTTAATGGGGGGTCGGACACGCGTTAGGCAGCCCACCCCTAAACTCCACGGAATTAACGTTTATGGTAGGTTGTTTGGTGGTGATATGGTTTCATTTGGGGATGCCGCATGGTGGCGGGCCGGCCCATGTGGCTAACGCAGGATCGATACCCGCAATCCTCCATGCTATGGTATCTGGGTAGATTCGAGTCCACCGGCGGTGGCCCGACCCTCCCCAATGGATATGGTGGTTATAATACCTGCGGGGTCTGACGAGGGTCATGGTTCACCAGCCCAATATTTTAATATATATTGTGATGACCAGGGGTGGCGGGGTTGGTGACCCGTCAACCCAAAAATATACTATTTTTTTTTTATTTAAACCAAACATACATTTTTGAAAAAACATTTTTTGGGCGTTAGTGGACATTTTAAGTGTGCCACAATTTCTTCGGGAATCCGGCGGGAGCTGGCTAGAATCTGGTGGCCAGATTTTGAGGAAATTGCACCTTCATTAAGCCTACCCAGTCACCAAGTCAACCCAAAACTTGGAATGCTCCTGACTCCTCCATACAAACTCGGTATTGAGTTTCATCTGCACCATTGGAATCAGAAAGATGAGATCTTCAACCTGAACTTGGTTCGAGAGCAATCCAAACACTTGCATTTTTGAGCTTCCATGAGCCCACTTTGTGCTATTTCTATCTTTGGAGCCACCTAGATCACTTGAGAAGCGTAATTATAATGTGGGAGTGTGGTAAATTCTTCTCGCTGAAAACACCCTCGATCAAGCACAGATCTGCTTGCTAGAAATTGCCTCGACCAAATGCAAAGTAGAGAGGAAAGGTTCAAATTTGAAACAGTGTCATCGTTAAATCATATTTCCATAGATCCAACTTTGAATGATGTAGTGGATAATAAGAAGGATTAACACTTTTAAAATCCCACTTTGGCCTTGTAAATTCCAATAATTTGCAGTTAGAGCACTACTTTGAGGTCTACATTTCCGATCCCCTTCTCGTTGGTGGTCAAGAAATCGTTGGACTTCAAATGCAATGAATTCGTCTGAAACTGGTTGGAAAAAAATCGGTATAAAAGCCTGAAATCAAAACATGAAAAAATGGATATGTCACTGGCCATAAAATCAAAGGGTCAAACTACGTGAAGCAAGGAAATTATTTGGAGAGCGTAGTGGAGAAGCACGAATTCCTTCTCGTCGTCAATATATGACCAGATCAGAACCTAAGATAGTACCTTAGATCCACTGTAGTAATAAATCCATATCACAAATAGCAGACCCCATCTAGATTTCATACTAGCTCAAGGCATGTCTCAGAAATTTGAGTTGTATCATTCCCTCAACGAAATATAAACACGATTCAAAGTGTAGATTCAAGTCGGTGAGGTTATGTGACTCTCATAAGATGATTTCTAAGGAGCTAAAATTTATATGCAAAATAATTATGGAAGTTGGTTGATTCAAGCATAATGTTGAAGATCAGGACTGAAAGGGGCTAAGATCTAATGGAAAACACAACTACTTCCAGTAATTGTGGTTTTTTGGAGTTATTGTGTGTTTTTTCGTGTGTTAAGTGTGCAGTTTCATTATATTATAGTTTTTTATTGTCTAAGTATAATGTGAAAAATCAAATGAAGAACCAATAATAGAACCGTTTAACATAATTTCAAATTGGTGGTTCTTTTTGCATACGGTGACACAAGAACATATCACTAATTTGATTAAATATAATTCGTTATAAGTTGGTGGAATTGTGTGGAGCTAAGAACATCAACTTACAAGTTAATTTTATTATGTTTAAAAGGTTGTTTTGTAAAATTTACTTCTGAATACATTGAGTACCGAGACAACCTTCCAATATAACTGGGGAATACAGTGGAAGACCCTGTGTTCAACAGATCGACGTATGTCCATCGGATGGTTCAGTATTGAGAGACACTCGTCGTGCTCTGGGAGGTCAAGAAGTGTCATTTCTGAAAAGTACGTCAAAGATGGTCTGAAACAGTTATGTTTTAAATGGAGGTCAAGTGAAAAATCGAAGATGTGGTGTTGAAGAAAGAGCGGTATTTGCGAGATTCCAGAGTGGATGTGAGTGTTGATGAAGACCAACTAGACACATATCATATTGTTGTTATAATATTTTTTTTCCATGTAATCATTAAGGGAGGGTGTTGGAAGTAATGCTTCCATGTCATGTGTAGTTGTCAATGTGAGTCCCTAGGCATCACTCTAGAACATTTTCATTCCTATGTGTGAGTCATATTCATGATCTAGATGTCTTGAAGTCAGTAATTTGTGTTCTATATATGTGTAACTTTTGTGATCAATAATAATACATTGTGTGTCATTTGTGTTGTGTGAAAAATATATTGTTGTATGTCAATTTTTTATCATTAGCCTCTGTTGAATGGTTCCCTCCAATTACATAATATGTGTATTCAAAACATCATGTCCTCTGAAATGCCTCTTTGTTTGGAACTTGATTTTGATTAACAAGAACCACATAATCCACCACATGCGTATATGGATTGTACTTGAACAATGTTTTCAAACTATGGACATGTAGGTGATGCACCTTTCTATTTTGATATTGAGAATATAGAATTGGATGACATTTAGCTGAATTTTTTTGCCACCATTAGTTAATTTATTTTTCATCAAGTCATCTTGAATGACATTTTTTTGTTTTAATAATGCCATCCTCTAAATCAGCACCTGATGTTATGATTTCTCTACAGCCTCTAGAGCTTTCACTTTGATCTTCATGGTTTCCCATGGTTTTTATAGATTGACCAGCTTTTGATTTCTTCTTCTTGTGGGTTAGCATATCTTCTTCTAGATAAATAATATTCTCATCATCAACTGGAAGACAGATATTCATGTCCATTTTTCTTTTGGTGTTATATTTCTTTTCTCCTTTTCAACAACAATTATAATCTCCTGCTCACTAATCGTAACATATTTTTCATCTTCGGCTTCCACATCTTGGAAAGAAACATCTTTATATTTACTAGATTGAACCACCTTAGCGATTCGTTTTTTATCCCATGTATGTACTATTGTAGTGTCATGAGTTATTTCTCTTTACTTCCTTCTCCTTTCCTTTTCCTTCTCTATGTGGAAATTGCTAACCACATTCATAATATTTGGCTCTAGATAATAAATACCATCCAACATGATTGAAAAAATCTCAGCAAAATCCTATCAATCAAACTACAATATTTCAATGGTCAATAATTTATAAAAAATATTATGATCCTTACAATAATGCATAACACATAAATATAAATAAGCATACTTATAATGTTATTTGCAATGTTGCTTGTGATTTCTTCACACTACTATGTAGATTCTTCATGTGTGTCATACTTGACCTTTGAGAGATGACATCTAACCATTTCATGTGTCTTGGCCAATTTTGTAAGAATATAAACAATGTGTGCATTTGGCACCAAACATATGTCTCATACTCTAGCCATCACTTGGTTCACAAAAGTTAATCATACCACAATATAAATAGATATGTACACCATCATGAATGTCACTATATTTAACATGCCATGCAAAAGTTGTTTTATTTATTTCTCATGCATTCCTCCATTTTGAAATAATCTTGAATGTACGTGATGGGCCACTTGCTTGAATATTATGTTGTTTCTTAGTTTGGGTATGTTCAACAGTATTCATAATGCATCGAGCTGCAACTTTAGATGTTGTAATTGTTTCCCTTGGTCCATAAACATTCACAAATATTTTCTTTTATGCCATCTTCCTCATATATATATTAGTTAATTAAAAAAACACATATCTTAATTTAACGACTTTTTTTATAATTTATCAATATATATTTAAACAAACAATATTAATTTAAATTTAAAACTATATAAATTAAAATTTAAAAAAAAAATCAACGATATAAATAAATTTTCTTTTTTCAATATTATTTAAAAAAATTAAAAATTAAAAAAATGTGATTTTCAAAAACAAAATATAAACTATTTATATTTAAAAAAAAACAAACAAATATAAATTAAAAAAAATTATCTATATTTCTTGAATTTTTTTTTTCAATTATTGTGTTAATTTATTCTTTAATTGGGGGAGAAGGCTTGCGGACTTAGGTCGAGGATCGAAGGCCAACATGTGGGCCTACCATACATGCCGGCCTTCAGCCCCTAGGTGGGCCAAGGGGTCGAAGGCCAGAAGGCGAGCCTATATGGCATGAGCAGGTCCGCCTATGGGAATTTGGCCCCCCGTTGGACTGAGGAGTTGATTGGCTTGGAAAGCACACATGTGGGCCTTGAGCCCCCAAATTTAAAATAAATAAATAAATTATATAATATTTAAAAAAAAAATTATATATATATATATATATATATATATATATATATATATATATATATATATATATATCGATTTAAAAAAATATGGTTAAAAAAATAATAATAAATTTGAAATAAATAAATTTGGAGCACACTCTCACACAACAATTTCGATATATATTATAGCTCGTAAAAGTTCAAAGTTTGTTGCGGGATGTAGAAATAAGTGCAAGTTTGGGGAAGTCTAAGGAAAAGAAGAAAAAAAAATTTGGGGTGCCTCTCTCTCTCTTTGTTTCGTGCCCTAGATTGGGAGATCAAAGTATTCCAGTTTTTGTTGTTGGCAGAAGTCGTCTGCTACTGGAAGTTACTGGAAAGGGGTCGAAGATCTGGGAGGCTGACTTGGTGTGGAGGGAAAGTCTAGTATATATCTAGGGTGAAGAGAATCAAAGAATACTATTGAAAGGAAGAATGATTTTGACTGGGTTTTCCCCTTGAGGGGGGTTTTCCCTAGCATAGTGCCTACATTTGGTGTCTATTGTTTTATGCATTTCTTCTTTGGTAATTGCTTGATGAACTAAAAGAAATAATATATAAAGAATCGTAATCAAGTAATTATCAAGAATAAGAAAACCTTTCTGCCTTTATGATTTTCTAACATAGACAACACAAGTATCATCAATAAACATTTTCCATATCTTGGGTTGATACTCAGCAAATGAGAAATCTTTCATCTCAAAATCATCCATGAATAGGTTAGCAAAAACATGAGAGAGTGGAGAATCCATGGAAACACCACCTATTTGCTCATAGAATTCACCCTGGAAGTTGAAAAAGGTAGATGTCATGAAAAGCCCAAATAAATTGGCAATGCCATGATCAATAATCCGATTTATGACACTAATGGCCTCATTAATGTGGATTTTTGTGTAAAGGGAAATAATGTCAAATCTAACAAGAAAATCCCCAGGGCCTAGCCTCATATATTTAAGTTGACTGACAAAGGAAGCGAAGTCCTTAACAAAGGAGTTTGTGTGGCCAACCAAAGGTTTGAGCTTTTGAGCAAAGAACTTGGCAAGACGATAACTAGGCCTACCTATTGTGTTAACAATAGGTCTTAGGGGGGCCCTTGTTTATGAATCTTTAGAAGACCATAAATTCAAGGGTTGAGAGGGTTACTATCAATAAGCTTCTTGTGAAGGGGGTTAATGTCTTATCATATGTTTAAGAAGTCTAGTGTACATGTTGTACAAATTTTAAATGAATCTAGGGGTGTAGAATTTATTGGTACCTATTTAGTAATAATATTTTATTTAAATTTTATTTTTGATAAACATATATGTATATATGATTTTATATTGATTTGGGTGGTTTATTAATGATAATAATATAATTTATTTTTTATAACTTTAATGATGTTATTATTTACCTTAGTTTTTATAGTGACATTTTATATGATGATGGTGATGATGGTTATTAATGTCCACTATAATCAATATTAGTTTATAAAAATTTTAAAAAAGGATAAATAATTGTATTATGGGGAAGGAAGGTACATACACCTCTATACATTAGTATACAAAATTACTACATGGAAAGATCCCCATCCTAAAAAAAAAGAAGACTCCACACATCCATGTAGTCTCTTCATAGGTTGTGGTCTTATAATTAAACTATTATTGTTATTATAAGCTCAATCCCTCTCTCTAAAAGTCCCCACAACAATTTAAAGACACTAAATAAAGCTCCTGAGATGACGTTGAAGCTTTGGATAAAGGTGTGAAACTACACTCCCCACTACTAGTCCCAAGTTTCTTGCATTTTTTTTTTGAGGTCTTAAGAAAAACATGAAAGTAGGCTTGAATTTATAATATGCGTGCATAAATAATGAAGTAAAGATTTGTGGAAATGGACCCTAATATTTACCTTTTATTTTTAGGATCTTTTTTTTGTATTTCTTGAAAAATCTGAAATACATATCAAGTCATGGAGTTTTGGGTTGGTTTATCACTCGGAAAACCAAACCAAACCTAGAATCGTCACATAATCAATTACAAATTGTTAGATACCAACAAAGACCATGAAAATATAAGATGGAAAGAGACTAGTCAAGGAGATTTGTCTGAATTTGTAGCTTAAAGAGGAATGTGCTCCTTGTAGTTACCTTGAGAGAAACATATGTCACGAGGAATAACCATATGCCATTCCGTGCGACCTAGTCTATGTTCTAGAGCTATCAACAATCGCTGCATGTGATCGAGAAATAGGAGAATATCTTCTATGCTCTCATTTTTTTTTACGAGGACTCGAACAAGAAAGAAATTCAGATGTTGATATATGGTCACCATGTACACGTATTGGTTATAGCATTCGCAAGTGTGCCCAATATGTGGAACCCTAAAACCTTCATACCTATGAAATTGCATCATTGATTAATCCTCTTTAAAAAGTATAAAAATAACTTAAATTCTTAAAATATACATATAAATCATCATTTCTTGACATCATAATTTCAATTCTTATATATGAATGCACTATCAACAATTATTAAAAGTATTTAATAAAACTTATAGATTAACGAGGGTTTTAATTAAAAAAACATATATAAATAAAACATACATATTCATAAGAGTGTGAAACTCTTTCCTTTGCAGAACGAGTCCTATGCTCATTAAACTTTAATGATGCAAATTTATCACATTACCCTCGAACGTAACTCAGAGAACTTTAAACCTAAATCATCATTATAATGACAAATTATTACTCATTTATATCCTATTTTTTCAAAGCAAATTATTTTATCCTTAAGTGCCTAGTCAACTTTTCATAAATCCCAAAATGTTTGAGGTTGCACCATTAAATCCAAGAAAACCCCATCACCCGCATCGCTTTCCTATTATGGCATATCCCTAAATTTGCATGTCGGTCTAAGAAATAATTGAAATTACAATTATATAAATAACTATTGCCATTCGGAAATTTTATTTTTCTTCAAACGGGAAAACACCATCCTAAACATTAGGGCTGACCGAACGCTAACCGGCAGGCAATCTACTAAAGCTACCCGGCGACTGGCTTGAAGGCGGAGTTGTGTAAACCCCAATATTAGTTGTGTACACACAGTATAAAGTCGCGTATTTTTGTTCAAAATTTGATTACTCTACAGCATTCACATTCTTCCTCAGTCCTTGGTGAGTACTGAGTTTAATATTTCTGGTTTTAATTTTATGGTTAATCATATCTTTACGGCACTTTTGTCTCAGTTACCGATATAATGAAGTAGAAAATATTAAAAAAATTGTCTAAATGTAAAGAACTAAAATAATTGTGGTTCCATGCATTTTATAACAAAGTATAAAAGGTATATGTAATTCTTATCATATTCAATTTAGAGTTGAGACATGTCATTAGAATAAAAATAAACTATTTATTAAATATAGTAAAAAATAATAAATATATATATTTAGATTTTTTAAAATAAAATTATTATTAAACATTAATAATCTTATTTTTATTACGCTGTAAAGCGTATCTATTTGAAAACAACTTTCCTAAATGACTACGTGTATCATTATTCACCTTTGATTTGAATGTTAGACGATTCAAATGATCTCTACCATAGGATTAAACACTGTTATTTTTAATTAGTTATACAACATAAATATATATTAACGAACACTAGATCTCATTTTCTTCTTCTTCTGAGAATTTATGTTTTCTTTTTCTGGGAATTTCTGCGTGTGGATGGGGTTTTGACTGTGACTGTGCCCAGGATTCTGCCTACATCATCACAAAACAATCCTCCACAGAGGCATTGGAATTACAAGAATTTTTTTCTCAATATCTCGTTCACAGTGTCAAAAATGAGATGGCGATTGTGCTTCTCTTGAATATATTTTGTGTTGATTCGGTATTGGGAGGCCCTTCTTTGCTCCAGCATGTGAAAGAGATTGGGGTTTATTGGGAACCCTAATGCATGGAATGAATCAGCAGAGATTGAGTCTGTGTCAATGATGAGAATTCCTGATGCCAACAGGATTTCTTTTACATATTTGTATTC
Source organism: Pinus albicaulis (assembly GCA_034641835.2). Lineage (NCBI taxonomy): Eukaryota > Viridiplantae > Streptophyta > Pinopsida > Pinales > Pinaceae > Pinus > Pinus albicaulis. The sequence goes on from CM076578.1 coordinate 532,732,411, forward strand.
AACTCAGGTAGTGGGCAGCAACCCGTGGGGTTACAAGTTATAGCATATGGTCAAGTTCCAATGGCAGTCAGGCAAATAATTTACACATTAGTGAGGGAGGTCGAGTCATGGACTCACAAGTACCACGACCAGATTAAGGCAACCAGAGGTTTTATACTTTAATGAGGGCCAACTTGCCAACTCACTAGAGGGTTTACACTTTACTGAGGGTCGAGCCATGAGCAGCGTCAGAGAACACTGAACATGGAGGGTTGACTTGCTGACCTACAAGAAAATTGCATGGAGGCCCAACTCACCAAGTCGTGAGCAGAGTCATAGACAACACTGAAGTTATGAACAGATAGGGTCGTTTTGTCGACCCATGAGCACTTGATGTTTTCACTAGTTTGGTAGAGAGCAGGACGCAGGGAGCTTGGAGCATAGAACGTGACGCTGTAGTGATGGAGAATGAGAATAAAAAAAGTGAAATGAGGCAAGGTGCAGGCAACAAGCTTTACAATTCAGCTACGCAGCAAGATGGCCGGGTTACACTAACACACAGCTGAAAAGCATGATGGATAAATGCATTGGCGGAAAAGGGTTTCAGCATGCCAAAATTTCGTGCTACAGGTTCCATTTAAATTTTTGTTTTTAACAAATTTTAAAATCTAGATCGAACCTAAAATCGATCCTGATTTTTTTCCAATTAAATTCATGATTTGGTTCAACTTGAGGTTTTGTCTTTTAGGTTAGGCGAACCTGGATGAACCCTTTTTTGGGGGGGCGATTTGCCAAATTTTGAATCTGAACCTTCAAGCTCGGTGAACCCTATGACTCGGTTTTCACTAAAATAGTCTTCAAATATTATTTTACTACTTTCCAAGCATCTTTTCTCAATAAACATAAAGCATTTATATTCAAGTTACATGGATTACTCCCTGTAGGCCTTGCAGTACTAATATTGCCTTCCGTATTGTAAAATATAAAAGATGGTATATTGTGCTACTGCTTCCTATCTGTCTTGGTCTATATTTGATCCGATACCTTGATGTTTTCTTCAGGACAGGCCGAAGCTTGCTGACACTAGTTCAAGATTGAAATTAGAGCATCATATTTCCTCGAAGCCAGCACATTTAAGTTAAGAAGCATTACGCTTTCATATGCATGGTCACACTAGATATTGGAATTAGATTGAAGTATTGTTCCTTATCTTCAGACATGAGGATTCAAGGTACGTAGCTCTACTTATTAGTGAATTTGTTTTGCATAGGCACCACTTATGAGGGATAGAGATAGAAGAACTAGACTCCATGTTATTACTTCTTTCTTGCCCTTTTTGTTTTATTTTCAAGAAGAAGCAAAACAACAGTATTTATGGGAAGATGTATGAGTTCATTGTCTAGAAAACAATACTTACACAATCCTTTAATAGAATCTTTCAATTTCCATCTGCCTGTGGCCTAGCAGCAACTTGGAGCAGTAGTTGTGATAATGATCCTGGTTCAAATCCTAGTGGGCATGTTCCTCCCTTTTGTGGGGTGCACCAGACATGGCTAGTGATAATAGTGAATATTGTTGATGTAGTCTTTGGGAAGATTATATATGGTGTTGCCAAGGTACCTGCATACCCTAATATTTACCTAAGTGTGTGAAAGCAGGTCAAGCTTCTTTCAAGTTCTATTATCCGTAAAAAAAAAGGTTCCCATTAAAAAAATAGAATCTTTCATTGGACATGCAGGATATCGGCAAAGGCTACATCATACATGACTAATGGTTTTGCACTCTCTTCGAGAATGAGATATACCTTGGTTATTAGACACTTTTTTGTTTGAGGGGCATTCTTTGACAACAACCTAAGATTGTAGAAGAGACCCTCTCATTACTATAAACTTTCCACCAAAAGACATTATCAGGTTTAAGATTGTTGTACAATTGTTGACGATCAAGAGTCCTGTTCTTTGTCAATAACTAATATTGAAATGAAATAAAATATTGAATATTATTAAATGGCCAAAAATGTCTGAAAGGTGTATATGAGAATGAAACAGAACAAAGTACAATGTACCGTGAGTGGCTTACACAACCCTAGAAATAGTAAAAATGCATTACGAGAGAAGTATAAAAGCTTAAGAATGATGTCATTATATTTGTCGAATTACAACTTAAAGATCGATATAGTACAGATTGCATGATGTATGGGATGATATGATCTACGGTCTTGATAAGAAAACCATTGGGCATTTGTAAAAACTAAGGTAGGTTCCTCTGTATTCTTTTCTCTCTGGTGCTATTCGCTTTTCCCAAATTTCTACTTTGGATGCGTTAGTTATATATTAGTATACTATAGGAGGCGTATATAACATAGGTGTCAATTACTTGTAGTAGATTGAGTTCAGTTCTATCATTTAGTGTGGAATTATTGTTACCATGACTGGTTTTGACTACTGCACCACATAAAACTTTTGTGACATTTGACACATTTAGAATTGATTCAATGAACTTGAAAAATATGAAGATGAGTGGGACTGGTGTTGCCTCTATTCTCAAGTGTTGTGACGCTTTTCAGTATTGACAATATTTCACCAAGTTTGCCTTTGATCCAACTATTTTCGGTTCATGCCACAAAGAGTAGATATAAGTTTATGTTTGAGTTTGAAGGTGACAAACGACAATTGTGTAGATTATATGAAGCCTGCAAAGGGATCTGGATGCCTCAGGTATTCAAAAATAGTTCCATGTCTGCATCTGCAGCTGGTATCTTCTATATCTCTATCTATTGATTTCTGTTATTGATCCCTGATGCTTGGTGGCAGAATGAAGTGAATACTCCAGTTTTTTGGGGAGGGCCTCCCATGCAGCCAAACCTACCTACAACACCATCTGCAAACATGCCTCTCCCGGAGGATGTAGAACTCGCTATGGAAATTGCTGCCTCAATGCAATTTGCATCACAAGAAAGAATTCCTCCTGTATCTAAACAGGCTTCAACAAGGGACTTAAATGGTAGGCCAAATATATTAGAATGTGGGGTACCTCCTGATAGAAAAAAAGTGCCATAAAATAATGATAAAACCGCTGGCTGGTCAGGTGAGGTCGGTTCAACTTCTTGCAATGGTTGGGCTGCAGATGAAGCAAGACCGAGCAGTAGCAGCACTACCAAAAATCTAACAAATGATCCCACAGTTTCTAGGCCATCAGTTTCTGGAAATTCTGTTGTTGTTTTAGCAGCTACTTGTTCTCCTTCAGCTCCCCCTCTGCCGGCAGAAGAAGTCCTTGGTCCAATTATTTATCCTTCAATTGATTTTTCTCCCAACAAACATGATTTTCTTTCTACTTCAGAGCATGGTACGCAGTCCTTAGAAAGTTCAAGAAAATCATGGGGTAATACTTCTGGCACCTGTATAATTTGTTGGGATGCTCCAGTAGAAGGAGTCTGCATACCTTGTGGTCATCTTGCAAGTTGTATGTCCTGCTTAAACGAGATCAAGGTGAAGAATTGGGGTTTCCCAGTTTGTCGGGCTACAATTGAACAGGTCATCAGAGTATATACTCTATGATTGAGAATCCAAAAATATGACATAAAAAAAATAAACAAATGACTCAGTAAATATTCTTGAATGGTGTAGGATCTAATGTCAAAAATAAATAAATGCAGGAATCTCGGATAATATAAAATTTTTGAACATTTATATCCCTTTGTAGTCACTGTCAATTTTGTTTATGGTAATCTCTGGTGGATCGATATTGTTTTTGTTGGTTCAATATCATAGTTGTGGTTGCCTCATGACCGATTTGTCTCTGACGAAAATAGGCCCATCCAGGAAATTTCATGTAGGGTTTATAGAACTTGAGATTAGCATTATTCCTGTGAAGGATAATTTACTTGTAACTGGTGAGTTTTAGGGGGAACTTGAATTTGTAAGGTAGGTTATGATTCTTGTTCCTGAGGAAATTGACCTATAGTCATCTATGATGTACTATGTTCTGAACATCTTTGCTTTCTTCACAATGTATACATTCAGTTTTTTTGTTCAGTATTTGGACCAACATATGAATTATTGCTCAAAGATAACTGACAATGAAAATGTTATCACTGCTCCAGTGTAGATTACCACAATTCTAGCCTCTAGGTATACTTTTTTCAAGCCTTATTTTCCTTTTGTTGCCTTATTTTTTGTAGCTGCTATGCAGAGCCTGACTGAATCCATTTTTATCATGGGGTTCGTGCTATAAATTGGAGTAGCTCAGTTCATGATTTCAAGTAATGATTGTGGTATACTGAGTATTTGTGGTGAGAGATTTGGCGTTGATTAGGAACTTCTCATTCCCCTTACCCGTTAATGTAAGTGCCATGTGATTTCACTGTACTATGCTCAAGTGTCCTTTTATTTTTTTTCTTCTTTATCAATCCGACCCATAATATGAATGATCCACAACATACTTCTTGCATTCCATATGAAAACCTTACTTCTTGTAGCTGGGGACAATGCTAAGGGCTTTCTTTCAGACTATGTACAATTTTTTATGAGAAACTATACTATGGTGCATGTTTTTTGCTCTGTATGTTCTTTCAACATTCAGTGCTCATATATATATATATATATATATATATATAAAGTTTAAAACTTTAATTGCAAGATGGTGTTTATATGTAATGAAAGTATATGTCCATTGCATGGTGCATTTTGCGGACTATTGTAGCTCTGGAAGGCTATTTGGATTACTCATTTGCTTCTTCATGGCATTTCGATGGTCAAATATATGCTGAAACACTTAAATTTTCTTGAAGTTCTCCAGGGCCACTTGGGTGCCATACGTTCTATAAGGTTCTCAGCATGTGGAAAGTGATTACTCATTTGCTTCATTATGGCATTTCGATGGTCAAATATATGCCAAAACACATAACTTTTCTTGAAGTGCCACTTAGGTGTCATACGTTCTCATAACGTGGAAAGTTTATGGCCATGGCTGAGCTAGCTGATTTTGTCCAAATATATGATATAAAGCAAAACTATAGCATAATTTATTTCTCAGGGGAGATGGTTGGAATGTTAGTCAGTCCAGAGACAGAAGCACTTTTTATGGGTTTGGCTCCTCAAATGTATGGGAGCATGCTTAAAATAAAATAGGCCGCATGAATAACATATTGGTTATGATTATATACCGATGCACCATCTGAGTAACCATCCAACTGACAGTTCCAGCTGACAGTTGAGCCAGGATGCAGTCATCTTGCATTTTTCATTGACAAGTATGATTTTAGATTTTGTTTACCAAATCTTTAATTATGAATTATGAAAATTGAATATCAAGAATTCAAATTTTAATTTGGCCAGTTTTTATTTTTTAATAATAAATTATGTATTTTAGTAAATTTTCTTCCCAATATTTCTTCATGATATGAGAATAATGGACAGTTGCAATGACATATGGCCATGGAATTGTCAGTGGTTTGAATTAGATTTTAATGCATTAAACCCAAGATTGAATTCTGGAACAGGCCAAATGTGGTATATACATAATTCCTGTCTATATGATCATGATTCATGTGAGAGAATTTCCTCTATACTACTCTTTCCTACTTGCATGATTTATGTGAGATCATTTCCTCTATACTACTCTTTACTATATTACTGCTTTATAGCGTTTCCTTTGCAACATATGGTGCAATTGCTAGTTTATTTATCTTTTATAAGTTTTTATTTTGATCCAGACTTCTAAATTTGTTGCTGAGAAGGTATCTTCAACACCTTCACATCCAAAATCATCAACAATGTGTGCCAAAACATAAAAATAATTTTGAATTTTTGGTTGATATGTTTAACAAAAGAATGTATTTTTTTTTTTTTTTTTTTTTATAAAATATGTGATGACATCCTATTCTACCATATTAATTTAACTTCATTGTTTTAGGACGTTCTAAAATGTAGTTATTTTTGTCGATGGTAACAAAAAAAAAAAAACTTAAAAATTTTAAAACAGTTTTGATGTGGATATACTGACCATTCTTCCATGCCCATTTTATAGTTCAAAAGTTTTAAATTTAGAAAAGTAAACCAATTGCATTTTAGTTCGAATCATTTAAAACTATCTTTAACCCACAAACAAAAAGAATTATTAATATATAGATTTCCAATTGTCATATATCAATGATTAAAATAAAAGCGCCAATAATACTGAGGTTTAGATTTCATTTTCATGGTGTCACGTATACGAGGTTTCCCTCTACCTTCTAGGTTACAATAAAGACACATGTTTTTTCTCTCTTACCACAAAAAGTTTCAATATCATGAGGCTCTTATCTTCTCCTGACTGTTCATCTCCTTCTCATTGATATTTTCAACATTCATTTTCTTTCTTCCTTTTTTATTTATTTATCTTTTATAAGTTTGTATTTTGATCCAAACTTCTAAATTTGTTGCTGAGAAGGTAATGTAGGTAGGGTCTGGATTCTCTTCAATGAACAAGCCTCTTTTTGGACATGTGAGGATGAAAATAGAGCTCGTTCTTGGTGATTCTGCAGGAATCATTACTGCTTCCTATGTAAGATCTTACTATTTATATAATATGATAATAAGTGAAAAGAGACCCCTCAATTCATCTACAGTTAATAATTCCAGGTCTCAACAGCTGTATACATTCCAAACCAATATATACACTCTTAGTCAGGGTAAGAGCAGAGAATAAATCCCCTGTTTGATCCTTCTTTAGCATTTCGCTCATATTCTATTCTATGAAACCATTATCATGTAGAGTAAGTCTAAGTTCAAAACATTTTTCACATTCATTGATTTATTAGCAGTTTTGTCACTCGATATTAGGTATCCAACCACTTCCTTTACTCATTATTGTTGATGCCATTAATGTCTTGTGCATGCTATTGAGGGCTAAGAAAGCCTAACTGGTTGAGGCTAAGTGTTTCAAGTAAAATGTATAGATTAACCTCTTAAAAACTTGACAAATATTTATGTTTGGTTAAAACAAAACTTAAAAACATATTAAGAATTTAGTTATTATCTACATGTTATTTCATCTTAATCATGGCTCTTGCCTCCTTGATTTTCACTAATGAAACGATTTAATTATTATTTCAAAGATCCTTATGTTCAAACTACTTTCAAATGGCTAAACAACTATTATGGGAGCAATTTAATTGTTTAATATCAATTAAATTAGTAAATTAGATTATATTTGTATGACTTTGCATAATTATATTGTATTAATGTTATATATATATGAATTGTGCATTTAATTATTTATAAGTGTTTATGAAGCGTTTGTATACTAACAATATTATTTTAATGTTGTATGTTGCAGAAAATTTATCAATACCAAATTGATGATGAGAAAGCAGAAGACATTATCAATTTTTATGTTTTGTAATGTTGTAATTAAAAATATTTGTATTTTTTTTGTTTATATGGGCCCATCAAAGAATTGTACATGAACACAAACTATCATTAATAAAAGGAGTAGGCTTTATTTTGTGGAGGGGAGTTCAACCCCTCCAAAATGCTCTTAGGAGAAGGTTAAATTATAACCCTCATTTGAGTTGTGTTTCTTGTGCTACTGATTTTCATGATATTTAGTTTATGATAACTCCAATATGCACAAACTCAACTATATTATTTTATTATAATAATAATTTATAAACATGTTTTAAACATCTTCCCAACATACACACAAATGAAATGATTTAATTATTATTTCAAAGATCCTTATGTTCAAACTACTTTCAAATGGCTAAACAACTATTATGGGAGCAATTTAATTGTTTAATATCAATTAAATTAGTAAATTAGATTATATTTGTATGACTTTTCATAATTATATTGTATTAATGTTATATATATATGAATTGTGAATTTAATTATTTACAAGTGCTTATGAAGCGTTTGTATACTAACAATATTATTTTAATGTTGTATATTGCAGAAAATTTATCAATACCAAATTGATGATGAGAAAGCGGAAGACATTATCAATTTTTATGTTTTGTAATGTTGTAATTAAAAAGATTTGTATTTTTTTTGTTTATATGGGCCCATCAAATAATTGTACATGAACACAAACTATCATTAATAAAAGGAGTAGGCTTTATTTTGTGGAGGGGAATTCAACCCCTCCAAAATGCTCTTAGGAGAAGGTTAAATTATAACCCTCCTTTGAGTTGTGTTTCTTGTGCTACTGAATTTCATGATATTTAGTTTATGATAACTACAATATGCACAAACTCAACTATAAAATTTTATTATAATAATAATTTATAAACATGTTTTAAACATCTTCCCAACATACACACAAATTGAAAAATCACTCTTATTCACTTAAATTATTTAACATTTTTTAATGTTTTAAACATCTTCCCAACATACACACAAATGGAAAAATCACTCTTATTCACTTAAATTATTTAACATTTTTTCAATGTTTTAAACATCTTCTCCACATAAACATAAATAAAAAAAATCACTCTTATTCACATAAATTATATAACAATTACAACATATATTTATCTAAATTTTTAATTTTTTTATTTTATTTTACTTTGATTTTGATTTTCTAAGTTTTTGTTTTGATTTTGATTTTTTGATTTTTTGATTATATGTTTTTATTATAAATATCTTATTATGATATTTATATTATATTTTTCTTCCTTTCACATATATAAATAAATTTAATTTAATATTTACATTGATATTTAAATTAAATACTATATATACTATTTAGAGTGTTTGTAAATATTTAAATGAGTGTATTATTTGTTTGTATAAAATTATTATATATATAAACTTATTATTTTTATGTATATAAATGTATTATTTTGAGAATGGAAATGGTGTTTTTATTAGTTGCATTTGGATAGTTACAATTTATTTGTTGATATGATGTGTGAATATATTTTTGAGAGTGTTTTCATTTCTTGTATGTACTTGTTTGGAGTGTTTATTCTTCTTTGTTTATTAATATCTCATTTTGCATGCTTTTCATTATTATTTTATTGTTATTTGTATGTGTATGAGCATATTCTTTGAGTGTTAGAGTCGTGGATTCATTGTTTGTGTATTTATTATTCCTGTGTATGGATATTGTTTACTTGTATGTGTATGAATGTATTATTTGTTGTATTTGTATGTGTATTATTTACTTGTATTTTGGATATGTGTATGAATGTATTCTTTGCTATTCTTGTGTGTATATTATTTTCTTGTATTATTTATATGTGTATGACTCTTTGTATGTTTCTATTTTACATCTATTCTTTGTATATGTATGAATGTATTCTTTATGTATGAATCTATTATTTTCTACATGTGTATGTTGTTTGGTTACTCTTATTCTAATTGAATGTGTGTAACATTCACTAATACATAATTAAAAAAAAAAATTTATTTACCTTACCTTAAGGTAATGATCACATATACTTCAATGAGATTTCATATGTAAACACTTAAAATATGGTTCTACAAATAATCAAAACAATTAATATAAAACTATTTATTAAAACAATTTTTTATATGGTTATGTACCGTAGCATAAAACTATGGCTTATCCGATTGATGCAACGATATTACAATGCATTTACACCACCACCGTAACTCTTCCAACGTCCGTAACACTTGTCCATTCGTTTTAATAGGTTTACAGTTGGATGGTACTGGTGTATTTATGTTTGATTCTAAACTCGGATTTGCTCAAGGAAAACTGTAATGCTTTTATGATTGACGAAGATCTCATGGTACCTCCACTTGGTTCTAAGCCATTGATTTGGCTTTTCTAAAAATCGACGAAGGAGGCTTTGGCGGGAGCCTTGCCTAGGCAACCTCTCCAAGCCCTAAATCTGATCTACTGCATTACTTGTAAATGGTTGTTTCTCTGCGCATTAGGCCGTTTCTACACAGCTTGTTTCCACCACCACCGGGGTTCGAAACTCCTTGTTATTGTATCGACCATGATTGTCTTAGAAGACGCCGAGCCAGTTCCGAAGGTAAATTTTGTGGTTAAAACCCGCTTTGTCATCGAAATTTCTCTTAAAGCTTGCGCCCAATCTTCATGCCATCGTTTCGCTCTGGTTTACTCTTCCTCTTTGCTGTGTTTCTTTCTTTTCGTTTCGACCTTCGGTCTGTACACTTATTTACAAAACTTGCATTCTTATTATGTAGAAGTTTACTAATTATTGCTTCTCTGTCTAGTAGAAAAATGGTGAGGCGGTATTCCATTTCTCCATTGCTGAACTTCTTAGGTAAATACCGGTTCTGGTTTTTCAAGTTTTGTTTATTATTTTTGTCTTAGGTTAGGATTTCTTGTTCCGCATCACTCATTTCCGCAATCTTATACTGTTTGAGCAGGTACGCCCTCGAAGTCTCATGGTCTTCCTTACATGCAGAAACCCTCCATTTCATTAAACACATCTCCTCCTAATTCATTCGGAATTTCTCCAGGTAGGCTCAAGATTTTACCCTTGTGGCTTAGGTGTCAATTTATATGAATACGAATGGACCTCCATCTTGGGATTCCCTTACGAGGTTTACCATTCCGCAAAGAACAATACTGTAGCATGCTACAAGGGTTAACTATGTATCACTTATTGGGAATTCTTATGAAGTTGTTTGTTTTTAAAGAGGTTTTGGTTTAAGATTCGAACTTGAGTTCACTTATGACAGTTTTCTTATATATATATATATATATATATATTATGGGTTTAACCCAATTCATACAGTACTTTTCTGGTCCCTCTGAGGCATACCTTTCTTATTAATTTTGCTTTCTCATGAATATATAAAGAGAGAACGTTTGGTTTTTCCACCTTCCAATTTCTTACTAGATTCGAATTTGAATAAGGTTTCACTGTAGTTTTATTCTTTGAAGTAGCAAATATAAATGGCAATTTTCTATAGTTTTCTGGGTTATCATTTCTGTGTTTTTATGGCCGACGAAGAAAATATTCCAGTCTGTTGTTTGCTATTTTATATGCTTTTACAATATTTTCTCTGGCAATATTATCTTTGAATTTTCATCTTGCATTACGACTATTAATATGAATTGACTATTTGGAATACTTTCCTGTATCGATTTACTGTGTGAAATTTTTACTTCTAAATCTGTGGGTGACTGGACCACCGCTTATTCCATTGTCTGAGTGAATAAAATCTGTACCCAAAATACAACTAGGTGTGGGTCTGGGTCTTTGCCCTAACCCTCACCTGACAGTCTACTGGGTGTTATTATTGTATGTTTTTGCACTTATACAGTTCTAAATGATATTCTTACAAATTTGAAAGGATAAAAATCATTACTCCTTAGTTTTCAAGTCATGAATATGTACTGTCTATCTTGTATAAATATCTGTTAACAAAAGAAAAGGGTTGTACAGATTATAGTTCGTTGAGTTATGCAAAACCCCTTTTCCTTAAGATTAATTGGATTCTACTGTTCTGTCGTATTTCTTTAATAAGTAAATCTAAGCTAAACTTTGCTCCAATACGTTTTCTTTGTTTTCTAGATTCTGTTTTTCCATGAAATGCTGCTAGATGTTTTCGAGAATTCCATCATTCTTTCATACTAATATTTTAGAGAATATTTACAATATATATCTCTGGAAGGAATTTGTTTCTAATAGTAATTTTTAAAATCCTTAATAGAAACCAGTTAAAACACAAAATATATAGTACCACAATACTTTACATTCAGATAACAGTATATAGAAAAGTTTGAATAGCATAAACTAATAGAATTAGAACTACATGTATACTTATCTGATATAAAAATAATTTAGTTGTGGTCCTCCCAACCATCAAATGAGGCTATTACATCCTCCTTGCCCCCGTGCTCCAAATTGAATGGTATGGGTTAACAGTGGAATCTCTTTCTGCTATGACCTCAGGACAACCAGTCCAGTCAGTACCAAAAACTTCAGGAAATTTCTGAGTGAAATTCCACTGGGTACAACCAGCAAGAATCATCACTCTTTCCTTCTTCCAAACACCGAACCCCTACTCCTCTCTGGAATCAGTCCTTTATCCTAGAGGAGTAGGTAACTATTTCTAACTGTTCTCCCAACCTCTTTTCAGTTCTTGGAAACATTTACCATTATCTTTTTACTTTTCTTATCCAGTTGTTTTTATAACAGTTTAAAAAAAAAAAAAAAACATTAAGTGTCTCAGTTTTTCATTAACAAAACAATAAAATTTCTTAACTAGTAATTTAGCTAGTTAGCAATAATGTAGCTGTCACAACTCCACCCTGGAAGTAATGCCATCCCGGGTGTTTCACTTTAGCTCTGAAAAGAGTTATTGGTAAGCCTTCCGTATGAACCCTTCATCCTCCCAAGTAGCTTCATCCGGGCTGAAGTGCTTCCATTGCACTTTCACCTGGGTGATAGCTCACTTCCGGAGCATGATTTCCCTTTGGTCAAGTATGTGTTCAAGCTCAACCAGGAATTCTCCGTCTGGTTCTGCCTGAAACAATAAAAAATTCTTTGGTCAATTTCTCACAAAGGAATCACATTACAAGTTAGGATTTCATTACTATCCTACCTCTATATGCTGCCAATCAATTACATGTTTTGAATCATGTACATAACGCTTCAACAGGGACACATGAAATACGTTGTGTACTCGGATATGGCTGGGTAATGCTAGCCGATAGGCTATAGGTCCTACCCTCTCAAAAATTTCAAAGGGTCCACAAAATCTGGGGGCCAATTTGGCACAAGAGGCCCACTGCAAGGTACTCCTTTTTGGCTTGATGCTTATGTACACATGGTCTCCTATTGTGAACTCACAATAATACCTTTTCTTATCTGCATATATCTTCTGTCGATCTTGTGTAGCCTTCAAATTTTGTCTTATTTTTCTCACCTCTGCTTCCATTTCTGCAAGCATTTCAGGTCCCAACATTAGCTTTGTCTCAGGGCTGCTCCAATTTATGGGCGTGCGACACTACCTCCCGTACAAGGCCTCGAAAGGACTCATCTTCAGACATTCCTGATAATCGTTGTCGTAGGAAAATTCAACAAGGTGTAGGCAAACTTTCCACTTAGTTGGCTGCTTCATCACATACATGTGCAACATGTCTTCCAGAACTTGGTTCACTCGCTCCATTTGACCATCGGTCTGGGGGTGATAAGAAGTACTAAATTTTATCTACATTCCTAATACTGAAAACAAGGTTTTCCAAAAAGCAAAAGTAAACTGAACAACTCGATCTGAAATGACAGTTTTTGGAATTCCATGCAGCCTAAAAATTTCCTTCATAAAAATATTGGCTATTTGTACAGTCTTGTAAGTAGACTGTACAGGTATAAAATGTGCAGATTTACTCAATCTGTCCACCAAAACCATTATGGAATCATTTTGTCTTGTTTGTTCGTGGTAAGCCTGTGATCAAGTCTAGGGATATGACCTCCCACTTCCATTTGGGTATGGGTATGGGCTGCAACAATCCTGCAAGACGTTGATGCTCTACCTTGACTTGTTGACTTTCCAAACACTTACTTAGATATTCAGCAATGTTGTTTCGGATACCAGGCCAGAAAAATACCTTTCTAATTGGGGTCAACATCTTCTGGTAACTCGGATGACCTGCATAATTGCTATGATGATATTCATTCATTATCAGCTCTTTCAGGTCCACCCGATTAGGCACATATACTTTACCTTTGAAGGTTAACATTTCATCTTCATTTATTCCATACTCAGATGTGCCTCCATGATTTTTTCTTTCTTCCATTTGCTGCCACAAAAACTGGTACTCGGGATCTTTTTGGGCTTCTTTCTTTACTTGATTTGAAAATCTATTTTCTAGTTGATTGTAATATAGCTCATATATACCATGTAATTTCCTAATTAATGCATCATCTACTTGATTTTATTTTCCTTTGACATGCTGAATATCCATATCAAACTCACTTAGGAAAGCATTCCATCTTGCCTGTCTTGAGTTCAAATCTACTTGCTTGAAGTAACTCGTCAAGTTGCTATGATATGTTTTTAATACAAAAAAATTTCCCAGCAAGTAGTGTCTCCATACCCGGAGCGCATAAACTACTGCTGTCAATTCCAAATCATATGTAGAGTATCTTTGCTCATGTTCCTTCAAATTTCTAGACTCATAAGCTATCACCTTTCCTTCGTGAGACAGGACTGCCCCAACACCTTCGTTACTTGAATCCGTACATACCTCGAATTCTTTGCTGGGGTTAGCTACCCTTAACACAGGGGCTGTAGTCAAGAGCTGCCTCAGTCTTTAAAAACTATTTTGGAAATCCATGGTCCACTTGAAAACTTTTCCTTTCTTCTGTAAGGAAGTGATAGGAAAAGCAATTCTAGAAAATCCTTCAATAAATATTCGGTAGTACCCAGCTAGCCCCATAAAGGATCTAATATCTGCTACGTTCTGGGGTACTCACCATTCCATAATTGTTTTAATATTTTTAGGATCAACAACAATTCCCTCAGTGGAAATAACGTGTCACAAATACTGGATTTCTAATTTAAAGAAATCACACTTGCTGAACTTTGCATACATCTGATGTTTTCTTAGCATTTCTAACACAATCCTCAAATGTTCTCTATGCTCTTCCTGGTTCTTGGAATAGATCAAGATATCATCTATAAAGATAAGCACAAAATTATCCAGAAAAGGATGTAAGACCCCATGCATTAACCTCATAAAGGTTGTTGGTGTGTTTGTTAACCTAAAGCGTAACACCACAAATTCGTAGTGACCATACTTTGTATGAAATGTTGTCTTGCAAATATATTCCTCCTTGATTCGAATCTGGTGATAACCTGATCTCAAATCTATCTTGGAAAACACGGTGGCCCCTTTCACTTGATCAAATAGATCATCAATCCTTGGTAAAGGGTACTTATTCTTGACAATTAATTTGTTGAGTTTCCTGTAATCCATGCACATACGCATGGTCCCATCTTTCTTATTCACGAAAATAATGGGTGCTCCCCAAGGTGACACACTTGGGTGAATATAACCCTTATCCAGCAGTTCTTGTAACTGCATCTTCATCTCTGTTAATTCCAGGACACTCATTCTATAAGGAGCCCTTGACATGGGAGAAGCTCCAGGCATTAATTCTATAGTAAATTCAATGTCCTTTTTTGGTGGTAAACCAGGAATATTTTCTGGAAAAACATCCAGGAATTCTTGCACCATAGGTATACTTTCCATTGTAAGCGATTTCTCATTAGAATCTGCATATCCCACCTGAATGGCATATAGTTGGCACCACTTCCTTATACATTTATTCATTTGGGATGCTGTTATTGGGTGTAACTGCAATGATTTTCTGATTCCTTGGATTTCCTTCCGGGTTCCATCATACATTATGTAATAAATAAATTTTTCGTTACAGTCTACTAAGGTCCAATGATTTTCTAGCCAGTCCATGCCTAACAACACATCGTAGGATCCTAATGGTAGAATATTCAGATCTACTTGTAACTGCTGATTCGAAATTTCTAATATAAAGTCCGGAATTTTGGCAGTCACTTTACGTTTTGCCCCTATGGCTAGTTGCACTAGCCAGGAAATTTTAAATTTTTGATCTTTTAATTTACACAACTCTACCATCCTAGGACTAATATAGCTCAAACTTGCGCCTAGATCTACTAAAATAGAAACAGACTAAGTTAGTATTTTACCTTCCAGCTCAATCATCGTGGGTTGATAATCCGCTTTCCAGTCCTCTAATGCCACATTAATATAGGGAATATTTCATGCTACATCACCCATAGTAGAAGCTTCCTGCAAGTTTGCTACAACATCATTTCTTGTTCGCTATGGGCAGTTTTTGTAGTAATGTGCTTCACCACAATCCCAACATTGTAAGGGTGGCTTGGTCGGCTGCCCTTGCTCAGGCTTGCTGGATGCTTCTGTAGGCTTTTCGTCTGCTGGTCATCTTGTCCTCTGATGATTTCTGCTAAACTGTTTGCTGCAAGGATTTTGTGCAGAATTCTTAAAGTTTCCACCTTTGGCACCCTTGAAACTCGAATTATTTTTTTGTCCTTTCTTTGGATGCCAAGTCTTGCCAACCTCCCCTTTTGCCTTGGATTGTTGATAGCACATTCAAGCTTTACGAATGGCTTCATCCATAGTCCGGGGATTTACAAATTCTATTCTTTCTTTCATGTGGGATGGCAAGCTGCTCAAAAACCTCTGCACCTTAGCATTTTCCTCTCGAAGATATGGGACATAACATAACAAGGAGGTAAACTTAGTAACATAATCATCCATGGTCATCTGTCCCAGCTTTAGATCGTGGAACTCTTTAGCTTTTTCATCATAAAATCTTTCAGTCAGATACTTGTCCTTGAAGTCTTGCTAGAATGATTCCCAGGTGACATCTTGTTCTTCAATACTACGCACATTCTTCACCTCCTCCCACCACAGAGTGGCTTTCTCTCTTAGCTGATATATTGCTAGTCTGGCCTTCAGGTTGCTGTTATATTCATACACCTGAAAATACTTATTTATATTTATTAACCATGCCTCTACCACATCCTTAGCCTCACCATCAAATGTTGGTGGTTTTATTTTACGAAATTCTCCTTGAAGTTCTACTTTCTGCCTCTTGACTTCTTGCGGGTTTGACAAGTTGCCAGATTCTGCCTCATTAAAAATTTTATTCTTACTTCGCTGGGAGGGGCTCTTTTTCACCCTTTCTGTAGTGTTATTTTCTGTTTGCTGCTCATTTTCTTCTTGCAAACCTCTATCGGTACCGGGATGTTCCACCTCCTGATTTTTTTTATCTGAAATACTTTTCAATATCTTTTCCTGATCTTGCAGTAATCGCTCATTATCTTTTCGAACGTGCACCATTTCCTCTTGCAATTGCTGAACAATATTTAATAGGAAACTGGTTTGGTGCTGTTGTTCTTCTAACATCCTACTGGTTTTCTGTTGCTGTTTGACACTTAGTTCGACCCACATCTTTGGGTTCATCACTAGTTGTACTTGGGGTTCCCCAGTGTCTTGAGGGGGCTGCAGTGGGGTTCCTTTTTTCATTATGTCCCTGCTAAAATGCTAAATTCTTTCTCTGTGCATAATTTACACACAAATTCATCGTCAGTTGGCCCTTAGGGTCCCAGTGTATGAACGCTGCTCTGATACCACTTGTAACATTCACTAATACATACCTTACCTTAAGGTAATTATCACATATACTTCGATGAGATTTCATATGTAAACACTTACATTATGGTTCTACAAATAATCAAAACAATTAATATAAAACTATTTATTAAAACAATTGTTTATATGGCTATGGACCATAGCATAAAAATATGGTTTATCTGATTGATGCAATGATATTACAATGCATTTACACCACCACCATAACTCTTCCAACGTCCGTAACACTTGTCCATTCGTTTTAATAGGTTTACATTTGGATGGTACTGGTGTATTTTTGTTTGATTCTAAACCCGGATTTGCTCAACGATAGCTATAAATATTTTATGATTGACGGAGATCTCATGGTACCTCCACTTGGTTCTAAGCCATTGATTTGGCTTTTCGGGAAATCGACGGAGGAGGCTTTGGCGGGAGCCTTGCCTAGGCAACCCCGCCAAGCCCTAAATCTGCTCAACCGCATTACTTGCAAATTCTTGTTTCTCTGCGCTCTAGGATGTTTCTCCACAGCTTGTTTGCACCGCCATCGGGGTTCGAAACTCCTTGTTGTTGCATCGACCATGATTTTCCCGGAAGATGTTGAGCCAGTTCCGAAGGTAAATTTTGTGGTTAAAACCCACTTTGTCATCGAACTTTCTCTTAAAGCTTGCACCCAATCTTCATGCCATCGTTTCACTCTAGTTTACTCTTCCTCTTTGCTGTGTCTCTTTCTTTTCGTTTCGACCTTCGGTTTGTACACTTATTTACAAAACTTGCATTCTTATTATGTAGAAGTTTACTAATTATTGCTTCTCTGTCTAGTAGAAAAATGGTGAGCCAACATTCCATTTCTCCATTGCTGAAGTTCTCAGGTAAATACCGGTTCTGGTTTTTCAAGTTTTTATTATTATTTTTGTCTTAGGTTAGGATTTCTTGTTCTGCATCACTCATTTCCGCAATATTATAATGTTCGAGTAGGTACGCCCTCGAAGTCTCGTGGTCTTCCTTACCTATAGAAACCCTCCATTTCACTAAACACATCTCCTCTTAATTCATTCAGAATTTCTCCTGGTAGGCTCGAGAGTTTACCCTTGCAGCTTAGGTGGCCATTTATATGAATACGAATGGACCTCCGTCTTGGGATTCCCTTACGGGATTTACCATTCCGAAAAGAACAATAATGTAGCATGCTACAAGGGTTAACTGTGTATCACTTATTGGGAATTCTTATGAAGTTGTTTGTTTTTAAAGAGGTTTTGGTTTAAGATTTGAACTTGAGTTCACTTATGATAGTTTTCTTATATATATATATAATGGGTTTAACCCATTTCATAGAGTACTGTTCTGGTCCCTCCGAGCCATACCTTTCTTATTAATTCCTCTTTCTCATGAATATATAAAGAGAGAACGTTTGGTTTTTCCACCTTCCGATTTCTTACTAGATTCGAATTTGAATAAGGTTTCACTATAGTTTTATTCTTTACAGTAGAAAAGATAAATGGCAATTTTCTACAATTTTCTGGGTTATCATTTCTGTGTTTTTATGGCCGACGAAGAAAATATTCCAGTCTGTTGTTTGCTATTTTATATGCTTTACAGTATTTTCTCTGGCAAGATTATCTTTGAATTTTCATCTTGCACTACGACTATTAATATGAATTGCCTATTCGAAATACTTTCTTGTATTGATTTACTGTGTGAAATTTCTACTTTTAAATCTGTGGGTGACCGGACCACTGCTTATTCCACTGCCCGAGTGAATAAAATCTGTACCCAAAAGACAACTAGGTCTGGGTCTGGGTCTTTGCCCTAACCCTCACCTGACAGTCTACTGGGTGTTATTATTGTATTTTTTTGCACTTATACAGTTCTAAATGATATTCTTACAACTTTGAAAGGATAAAAATAATTACTCCTTAGTTGTCAAGTCATGAATATGTATTTTCTATCTTGTATAAATATCTGTAAACAAAAGAAAAGGGTTGTACGGATTATATTTCGTTGAGTTATGCAAAACCCCTTTTCCTTAAGATTAATTGGTTATGCAAAACCCCTTTTCCTTAAAGATTAATTGGATTCTACTGTTTTGTCGTATTTCTTTAATAAATAAATGTAGACTAAACTTTTCTCCAATACATTTTCTTTGTTTTCTAGATTTTGTTTTTCCATGAAATGCTGCTAGATATTTTCCAGAATTCCATCATTCTTTCGTACTAATATTTTAGAGAATATTTACAGTATATAGCTCTGGAAGCAATTTGTTTCTAACAGTAATTTGTAAAATCCTTAATAGAAACTAGTTAAAACACAGAACATATAGTACCACTGTACTTTCCATTCAAATAATGGTATATAGAAAATTTTAAATAGCATAAACTAACAGAAGTAGAACTGCATGTATACTTATTTGATATAAAAATAATTCAGCTATGGTCCTCCCAACCATCAATTGAGGCTATTACGTCCTCCTTGCCCTCGTGCTCCAAACTGAACGGTATAGGTTAACAGTGGAATCTCTTTCTACTATGACCTCAGGACAACCAGTCCAGTCAGTACCAGAAACTTCAGGAAATTTCTGAGTGCAATTCCACTGGGGTACAACCAGCTCAAGAATCATCACTCTTTCCTTCTTCCAAACACTGAACCCCTACTCCTCTCTGGAATCAGTCCTTTATCCTAGAGGAGTAGGTAACTATTTTTAATTGTTCCCCCAACCTATTTTCAGTTCTTGGAAACATTTACCATCAGCTTTTTACTTTTCTTATGCAATTATTTTTATAACAGTTTAAAAAAAAAAAAAAAACATTAATTGTCTCAGTTTTGTCATTAACAAAACAGTAAAATTACTTAACTAGTAAAAAAAAACATTAATTGTCTCAGTTTTGTCATTAACAAAACAGTAAAATTACTTAACTAGTAATTCAGCAAGTTAGAAATAATGTAGCTGTCACAATGTGTATGAATCTATTTTTTGTTACATTTGTATGTCTTGTTTACTTGTGTTATTTGTATGTGTATGAATATATTCTTTACTACATTTGTATGTGTTTTCTTTACTTGTATTCTTTCTATGTGTCTTGTTTACTTGTATTCTTTTTTTATGTGTATGATTGTATTCTTTATGTGTGTGTGAAATCTAATATTTGCTACATTTTTATGTGTCTTGTGTACTTGTATGTTTTGCATGTGTATGAATGTATTATTTGATTCACTTGTATTCTAATGTATTCTTTGATTTACTTGTATTCTATGTATGTGTTTGAATGTATTCTTTGATTTACTTGTATTATATGTATGTGTTTGAATGTATTCTTTGAATGTGTATGATTTTCTTTTTTTATGTGTGTGAATCTGTTTTTTTGTTACAATTGTATATGTATTATTTACTTATAAATATATGAATGTGATTTGTGTGAATAATTTTTTTTAAATATTTATTTATAATATACTATTATTATTTCTATATATAAATATATTATTTAGAATATTAACTTATAAATATTATTAACTTGTAAATAAATTAGTTTAAATATTTATGAAATTATTATTATTATTATTATTTATGTATTTATTTATTTATTATTTATTATTTTTTATTTATTTTTAATAAATTATTATTATTATTATTTTTATTTTTATTTATTATTATTATTATTATTATTATTTTATTTATTATTTTTTTCTATCAAAATTTTAAATATTGATAATATTAATTTATCATTTTAAAATAAAAATAATATACATTACAATAACTTTAAAAAGTCCATAATATTAGCACATGGGTATATATTATAAAATGTTATGCAAACCATAACACTCAAGGTTTAAATCTCTTTAAAAAAAATAATACCATAATATTAATAATAGTTTTAATTTGTATTGGCACATATAAATTAATTATTTAATAACAAAATCAATATAATAAATAAATTCAATTATTTTTACTTAAAATTTTTAATTAATTTTAATAATTTATAATTTTCCTTTTCATAAATTATATATTAATTTAAAATTTTGTTAATGATAATAAGCGTTTTAATATAATAAAGAAAATAAATAAATATTATTTTTAATATCATAATAATTAACTTATAAAATAAATATAATTATATATACTCATTCTTAATCACATGCATATAATAATGTTAATTATAAAGTTCATAGTAAGTGTGATGTGTGTGAACATGCCAATTTGTGAGTCAATGTGTAATGTTTGTGGGTATGTGTATGATTGTCTACACCCTATGTTTGTTGTGTGCATGTATGCATGTGAGTGATTATGTCTCATTGGCAATGGATTGTGTGGGTGGGAATTAGTGGTTAGTCCCATGCCAATGATGGATCGTTTTTGGGGTCATATAAGCTCTCACCTTCAAGTGGTTGACCCTGTTAGTAGAGATTTTACATCTCCAATCCATAAATAGTTTTTCTATATGTTTTGTTATTTATTTTAAACATAACATTAACTTCAATACATTAAAATGGTTTTTAAATAATATTTTAATAACTTTTTTATTATCTTAAAAACATATAAATATACCATCTTAATAAAGTTATAACACAATAAAATAACTTGAAATATATATATATATATATATTCTAAATAATTCTAATTCTATTTATAAACATATCAGTACAGAACTACCACAGCCTCAGCTGAGAAAGCCTAAGAGTTGGGTTTGATGCTTGAAAATTCATGTTTTTGGACTGCCCCAAAAGGGGAAATCAGTCTCTTAAGCTTGTGTCTAGCCGCCCTCGTAGGGGATACTGGCCTTAAGTTAAACAGGTGAAACCATAAAAACAGAATATGCCTAAAAGAGTTAAACACAGGAGAATTATTCTCCTTCAACATTGTAAAATTAAACAACACTGCACAGAATAACCCATTGAACCTAGGCTGCAGCGCCATGTTCCAGTTGTGGAGTTCGTGGTCACTTGTCATGGGCTGGAGAGGGAGGTTCCTCCACGATTCGACAACGATACTCCACACTACTGTCATCTTCCTCATCGGTGGGATCACCAGTGGTTGTAGTGACGTTCTTCCCTTTATCCTAAGCTTTGGCATCTCTATCTAGTCCCGGTGCTACATTCTTGTCTTCAGCCTTATCTGGGTCCGGAGGAGGCTGATGGGAGATGATTTTAGTGGGAGTAGAACCAGCAGCTTCCTCCTGAAGGGTGATGGTTATGAATATAGTGACTGATGGTCAGTCCATGGTACATGCAAACTGAAACTCAGCTCTTTGCGAGGTTTGACGAAGGGTGATAGGGGAAACGAGGGGCTGAGGGACAGGTTACGAGGGGGACGTGACATGGAGAGGCTGTGAAGGAGACGCGGCGTGGGAGGGATGCACCGGCCCAGAGCTACTGGCTCTTCCTCTATCGTTGCGCTTTTCCGGATAGTGCCCCTAAGAAAAGTCTTTAGATGAGGGTTCAGGGCTGGAGGAAGAGCAGGCGCGGACCGCCCGGCCCCTGCAACTTCCTCATCGACTTTGCATATGATGCCTGAGCCGAGGCATTCTACCTATGGAGCTGAGGCTATAGGGGCGGAATTGCAGACAAGAGGGAAACTGGGCAGCAGAGAAAGACTGAGCGTGCTTCAAACTGGACTGAGACTTCTTAGGGCAGAAAGCACTCTGAGAAGAATGGAATTCGGGCAACGTTTCAAGACAACAGAGCAATACACATCGCCTCCCGGTCTGCGTGTGAGCGCTTGGCTCGGCGCAAGCGGGAGGACAGGAGTAGCTCTGCAATGCGTGAGACCAAGAGGTAGAACGGGTATGAGTAGAGGGGCGGTGAGATGGCGCCATTAAAAACCAAATGCAGAGCAAGCTGGACCAAATGCGGTTAGGCAAGGTGATGGAACTAATGCACAGCAGGTTGGCGAAGTAAATGTGGAGTTTAATGCGCAAGTGGGAGGCTATATGGCCACCCCACTTGCCGTGCGTCCCATCACGAGCATGTACCATCCGCATCCGAAATATATATATATATATATGTATATGTATATGTATATGTATATGTATATGTATATGTATATGTATACATATATGCATATGCATATGCATATGTATATGTATGTATATACATACATATACATATACATATGCATATGCATATGCATATGCATATACATATACATATAGATATATATATATATAATTTTAAATTAAAAATTAAATAAATATAATTTTTTAGTTAGTTGACTTTACAACATTTTTTCAATTATATTAATTATAAAAGCAAATTTAATATAATTTATATATATATATATATATATATATATATATATATATATATATATATATATATATATATATTATAGAGATTTTACATCTCCAAGCCAAATTAAATCTTTTCTATATAATGCTTTGTTGTTTAGTTTAAACATAACATTAACTTCAATACATTAAAATGGTTTTTAAATAATATTTAAATAACTTTTTTATTATCTTAAAATTATTTAAATATACCATCTTAAACAAATTATAACACAATAAAATAAATTCATATATATATCTATATATATATATATATATATATATATATATATATATATATATAATTTTGAAAATAAAATAAATATATATTTGGGCAAGTTTTAGAAGAAAAACAAGTATAAGTTACTATATTTATTATTCACATTTAATTATTAAATCATAATAATAAAATAAAATAAATTTGAATATTTATTATTAAATTTTTTATTAAAATTTGAAATACATAAATGTATTTAAAAAAATAATTATTAAATATTATTTTAAAAATAAAATAAAATAAAAATTTATTTAAAGGCAATTTGGAAAAAAATCCAAATAAAAATAATAATAATATGTTATTATATTTATATTCACAATTAATTATTAAATCATAATAAAAAAATAAAATAAATTTGAATTTTTATTATTATTTGTTTTTAAAATTTAAAATATATAAAAAATTATTTGAAAAAATGAAAGTTAAATTATTAAATAATTTTAAAAAAAAATATTATTTTCGAGTTAGTATGGTATAATGTCTTAAAAAACAATTAAATTAAACGAAGATATTAATGTTATGTAAACATTAAACAATTAAATTAAATAAAAATATTAATGTAATGTAAGAAAATATTATTGTTATATAAACATTAAATTAAATGAAAAGATTAATGTAATGTAAACATTTTAATCTAGTCAAAATAAAATAAAAAATGAAAATAAAAATAATGAAATAAAAATAATTTAGAAAAATAAAATAATAAAAATATTCTAGAACTTATGGTATTCATGTGGAATATAGCTTATTTAAAAAGTGAAATTAAACAAACCTAGATCCATCTTATCTCTAAAATTAATTCATATCTCTAAAACTAATCCATCTCATCCATCTCATCTCTAAAACTACTCTTAAAGAGGTTTTCAAATCTCTTGTTAAAAATAAAATACGAAATCTAAATTTATTGTATTAATTTCTTATTTATTTATTTTTTCATACATTTTACAATTATAAAATAAATTGATATAATTTCAACAAAATTATAAAATATATATAATAAAAGATATAAATATATACAACTCATTATAAAACACACACACATATAATTTATTATTTATTTAAAAAAAATAATTTTCAACTAAAATTTTAAATAATAATAATATTATTTTATTTTATTTAAAAATCATTATTATAAAACATAATTTTAATATTAAAATATTCGTAATTAAAAAGTTTTTTTAATAATTTATGAATAATAAATAGTTTTATAAAATTGTAATTGAATAAAATTATAATAAAATAGCTATTTTTATTGAAATTTGAAATATATAAAATGTATATGGAAAATTGTAATTGAATAAAATTATAATTAAATATTTATTTTATTAAAATTTGAAATATATAAAATGTATATGGTTGACATTTTGAGTTAGCAAGTGTGGTTCATATTCAAGACCAAGACAAATATGAGGGTTCATATCTCTAAAACTAATCCATCTTATCTCTAGAACTACTTTTTTTTATTAAAATTTGAAATATATAAAATGTATATGGAAAATTGGAATTGAATAAAATTATAATAAAATATTTATTTTATTAAAATTTGAAATATACAAAATGTATATGGTTGACATTTTGAGTTAGCAATTGTGGTTCATATTCAAGACCAAGACAAATATGAGGTTCCTATCTCTAAAACTAATCTGTCTTATCTCTAGAACTACTCTTTTTAAAAATAAAATATGAAATCTAAATTAGTTGTATTAGTTTCTTATTTATTTATTTTTTCATACATTTTACAATTATAAAATAAATTAATATAATTAAAACAAAATTATAAAATATATATTTAATAAAAGATATAAATATATACAAATCATTATAAAACACATTTAATTATTAAAGCATAATCATAATAACATCTAATAAAATTATATATATATATATATATATATATATAATTTTAAATAATAATAATTTTATATTATTTTATTTAAAAATCATTATTATAAAACATAATTTTAATTTATGAATAATAAATCGACTTATAAAATTATAATTGAATAAAATTACAATAAAATATTTATTTTATTAAAATTTGAAATATAGTTGACATTTTGAGTTAGCAAGTGTGGTTTATATTCAAGCTCAAGACAAATATGAGGGTGAGGCACTAAATCACATTTCTAATATCACTATCATCTTTTTCTCATCTAGATCTTTCCCACGATATAAATTTCATCTCAACCAATTTAATCTCTTAGCACAGTCTTTGAACTTTCACCCCTTTAAAGACTCACTTCATCATTTATATACCCATGTGGAATCTCCTGGCCATGCATCTCCCCCACATGGATCCAAGTTTGTTAGTTTCTTACTGTATTAGAGTTTTCCCATATTGGTGATTTCACAAGTTGTGCATTTTCCAAACCTTGAGCATTTTGATATGTCATCGATATACTAATGAATTAACTTAAAGATATGTTAATATGCCCATAACCTTCTAATACACTAATGTTACATAAATTGAATGTTGATATATCATTACTCCAAAATGGCTCATTAGAGATTTGACAAAAAATGTATAACTATAAATCCTCACAAAACATTCACCCCTTTAAAGGCCCACTTAATCATTTATATATCCACGTGGAAACTCCTAGCTACGTCTCTCCCCCACACGAGTCTGAGTTTGTTGGTTTATTACTACATTATAGTTTTTCCATATTGGTGATTTCACAAGTTGTGCATTCTCCAAACCATGAACATTATGATATGTCGATATACTAATGAATGCACTTCAAGATATGTGAATACATTGTGCATAAAATTCTAATACGCTAATGTTACATACATCGAATGCTGATATAACATTACTCCAAAATGGCTCATCTGAAATTTGACAAAAAAAATGCAGTACTGTAAATCCTCACAAAACATTAATAAGTTAATAGGACTGAGGCCAACTGAAATTTCATATATATATATATATATATATATGAAATTTTAAATATAATTACATATTTAAAAATTACATCTTTAAATATTAAAAAAATAATTTTTAAATAATAATAATCTTATATTATTTTATTTAAAAATCATTATTATAAAATATAATTTTAATATTAAAATATTCATAAGTAAAATGTTTTAATAATTTATGAGTAATAGTCTTATAAAATTGCAATTGAATAAAATTATAATAAAATATTTATTTTATTAAAATTTGAAGTATATAAAATGTATATGGTTAACATTTTGAGTTAGCAAGTGTGCCTCATATTCAAGACAAAGATGAGGGTGAGCCACTAAATCACATTCTTAATACCATTATCATATTTTTCTCATCTAGAGCTTTCCCACGATATAAATTTCATCTCAATTTAAGCTCTTAAAAGAATCTCTGAACTTTCACCCCTTTAAAGTCCCACTTCATCATTTATATAGCCACGTGGAAACTCCTAGCCATGTATCTCCTCGACATGGGTCCAAGTTTGTTGGTTTATTACTATATTAGAGCTTTTCCATATTGGTGATTTCACAAGTTTTGCATTCTCCAAACTTTGAGCATTTTAATATGTCGATATATTGATGAATCAACTTAAATATATGTTAATATACGCATAACCTTCTAATACACTAATGTTATATACATCGAATGTTGATATAACATTACTCCAAAATGGCTCATTGGAGATTTGACAAAAAAATATATAACCGTAAATCCTCACAAAACAAAAATAATTCAATAGGAGTAAGTCCACCTCGACACACCACCTCAGAACATTGTCACCTAATCATACCTTGGCACATGAAAATGGCTGAAATTTTTGACACATGGCATGTTTAACATGTATATCAGGTTATTGATGTAACAATGATTTACAGGATGCAATCATCCTGAAATTATAATATGTTGATATGTCGATATGATATTTGGTATGAAAAATCAATCATGGATGACAAATCACCACTTAACACATCGGATAAAATGACATGTCCCCTTCCATGATGCATTATTAATGTGTTCCATGTCACTCATATTTGTAAGGTTGGCATGTCAAAAATACCAAATCCATGTGACACATGACATACACGTGGATTCACCATGTCATAAAATCATGAAATCACCCGTCAGTTCTCCAATTACTTGATACTTTGGTTAGTCTAATGTTTCGAGGTTCCAAATTTTTAGCGCCATCACTTCATGCTCCATGTTAGTCGATCAAATGCTTCCAACTGACACTTGTCTCATTAGGCCATGCCATACAAGGTTTTTCGTAATGAATCACTTCAATTTCTTTGAGGGCTTGACCTGTTTATATTTCAACTACCCCCTTATAACCATCTCCTACACCTCGCTCTCATCATTCTATTTGACTAAGGGTAAGGATGGGGCTAGCCAAACCCCAAATTTCCAATAATCCACCATATCAAGAGATGATACCATCTTTAATTTTCCAAAAAGTTTCATTCTAAGGTGCTCAGTCCCAAAATTATCTTAATAGCTTGAGTTATAGGGGTCAAACCATAAAATTTCATTTTTTGGTCAAACCTAAGACTTAAACTAGAGATCTTTGAACCACTTAAGTTCTTCCTTAGGATTTAATTTAGCTTAATATTTATTTGATTAACTCTTCCATACTAAAAATTAGACGTTATTTTCTCTTAAATCTCTCCTTCCTCATTAGGGCTTCTACTCTTTTATTTGGGTGCCATCGTTAACAAAACCTTTCAATCCTCACAATAAGCAAAAGGCTCCTTTGGACTATCTAGGGCATCCTAAGCTTTTTTATTCACCAAAACATTAATAATAACTAAGACCACTAACCTATCAGTCCTTCTCCTTTGGAAGCACACCATACATCACAAAATGTCATAAATGATTACAAACATTCATGCAAATATAACATAGTCAAACACATCCAAGGATAACCTATCAATTCATGAACATTAACCACATAATGATCTCATTTATCATGGATGAAAGGATCCTATCTCACACAACATTCATATTTATAAAGGAATGTATTTCAACATTTAGGCCAATTATCTTAACTTCTTAGCACACTAATCATGCATCATGCATATTCATTACAACCATACAAATCTCAACTTACCATTCCACACATACACAATGAATCCAAAATAATATTTAAATATAAAGTATAGAGGAAAATTTACAATTGATTCAGAAGAAAGGAATACACTTAAAATTGTAGGAAAAGCTACACTAAAAATTTCTTACAACTAGCCACCCCCAACCATATTTGATGTTTAATGGATGCTTCACTTAGTGAATAACAACAAAGAGATTATTTTAGTGTATAGAGTATGAATGAAAATTTCTTTCATTCGCTAGGAAATAGGGATGCCACTATGCAAGCACTAAGTTTGGGCTCATCAAACAACAAATATGGCCACTAAGGGTCTTCACAACATAGAAGAAAATCCCTTCCCACTTTATACAATCTCTAAGATTCTCTTTCTTCTAGTGCTTCATGTGGAGAAATACAACTAGATGGTTTAGTTCATTTCAGCCTACCTGATTCAAAAAGAGGGATCTCTCTTTGGTACTCTTATCTAACAGATTTCAAGATTGGACTTTTCTTGTCTAGCTTTGAATCTCAGGTTTACAAGTATTTGGCTTACAATCATTTTAAATTTACAACAATAAACTATTTTTTTTTAATCTAATGTCTCTAGTCACTATAAAACTCCAAACTCAACAACTTAGAATCACAAAACTAACTTCCTTCTCCTCATGAGCACTAATTCATGACTGAGAGGTTTATGGTCCCTTTCTCGGGTTTAAGATTCAAAAAAAAATTCATTGTAAGGCACATAGCCCATCTTTGGGTAGTTCAGTACCTCCTCTCCCCATTCCTCTTGTTATCGCTTCATCGGATCTACGAGGTTGCGGAAGAGACTAGCAAATGTAACCAAAGACCAATCTTTTGCCAAGTAGCTAGCCATACTAGGAAGGAGAGGGCTCTCTCCAATATATCACAACCAAAATGACTAGATAATGAGGGTTTTTGGCTAAGTATAGTAGCACTATGGTTTTTATTGATTGATTTTGAATGTTGGATGGTGAATATGTCAGGGAAGAACTAGGTTAGGGAAAAAAGGATCATAATTGTAGAGATCTTATGGGGCAAGGTTGGTAAGCCCTTTAACACATTAAGGTATATTATACTGCTATGGTTTTAGAAAAGAGAATGGAAAACATGAATTCTTTTCAATTAGAAGAAGATGAAACAAAACTATAATTTTTCCTCCAAAGCAAAGAATCAGCTAATGAATTATGTCTATCTGACTTAGGAATCAATTACATTCATAGATGGCATGAATATGGGAATAATAATACATTAAAAAAATTTCAAACATAAGAGAAAACAATGTTAAAACACATTACCACATGAATCACACCAAAATAGTTGCAACTCAGTATATTAATTACTGCCAAAAATTTTGATTACGCTAGTGTTCAATGATCAATTACACAGCATCCAACCCTTGAGATGAAAAAGGAAATGAAAAATATAGACCAAAACAAATTTATGCCACTTTCAGGGGTCAAATCCATGACTTGTGGAGCTATTCCCTAAAGTCCTCAGTTGGAATCCTAATGACTAGGGAGGTCAACAAACTCATCCCTATCATTCATGAAATTGATTCACTTTGACCCAAAATTACATATTTACTTGATGTATCTACCTATTGTAACTATTAATGAAATAATTACATTTACATTTTACAATTACATCAGTAATTCTCCTTAGAATCCATCAATCAACTAACAAAAAGTGAAATTCTAAAGAAATCAATCAACTGCAAAAAGTGCAGCATGCTTGAGAAAAGCAAATCATGCCTGATAAAAAGTGCAGTGTGGGCTTGCAAATCCAATTTTGGGTGACTTCCCGAGTTCCAAATTAGGCCCAATATGGCTCATTGGAAATATCTTCCAGTCTAATTGTCAAAAATTTGCTCAAGCTCTGGAAATAGTTGATTCAAGGTCCTAAAAAATGAAATATTTCAAGATTGGTTAAAAACCGTAGCGTGAGGCTGAAAAAAGGAGGCATAAAGGTGTTTTTGAGAGGTTTTTGACCATTTCCACCTGTTAAAATATCTTTATTTGATGTGCCAGTACTTAGAAGTTGATGTAGACATCATTATCTATCCAAATCGTAGAGTTTTTTTTTCATTTGGAGGCCTCCACAAAAAGTGCAGCGTGGCCCAAGTTGCGCTTTTTGTAGGCTGACTGTGCAAAAAGACTGTTAAATTTCACCAAAATTCTCAAAAACAAAAAAATTTACCAAAAAAATTTCAAAAATATCAGATGAAGTGCTGATGAGGTGTCTCAAGTAACCAAGGATGCATCAACAAGTAACTAAAGTTTGTCCTTCTCCTTTTGAGTGTTTAGGGTTTCCTTGAGTTTATCCTTCAATTGCTTGATCCTAATGTTGCAAATCTTGTTTCTATTGTTGCATCTATCAGCCATGTGTCTGATCATTTGATTATCCTTGTTTGCCTTATGAAGGAGATTCTAAAGGTGTATGTTCACTCTGTCAAGCCACACTTCTCTGACATCATTGATTTCTCTTGCTATTCTTTCCTCAAAAATTAGTTGTTTTGCCTCATGTTTCTCCTAATCTAATGTTCTCTTAAGACCTCTTAGTTTTGGTATTTTATTGGTGTTTTGAGTCTCATCATGATCAGACTCATCAGGTGCCATCACTTCATTGCCTTTGGTTTCTTTCCTCTTGGCCTCCAGCAACTCCAACTCCAAGAGTGTTTGTTTGTCTTCCAGCTGCTTGTTTTCTTGCTCAAGGAATGAAATGGAAAATTGTGCTCTAGCCAAATTGTCCTACATCTCTCTGATTGTGGCATATTTCTCTTTCACGATTAGGTTTGAGGTTGTTAGCCACCTATAAATTTTTGACATAGCAAACAGGTGGCTAAATTTGTTTATGAGCCTTCAAGAGAAACATTTCCTTTGAAAATATATCATTCTTGAAGCCTCTGTGTGTGTCCTTAGCCTTTGAAAATATCTTCACTGCTATTTCCATAAAAAAATCCTCACTGTTTGTGAAAAAATTATGCTCAAGAAAGCCCCCATCTGCTCCCTTGTATCCCTGCAAATTCCCCATTTTAACCCCTTTTTCCCTTCTCAAAATTTCCCCTTTAACCCTCAAAATCCCTTAATAAGTCATCTAATTCATCAAATTCCCCCTTTTAAGCCTTGTGAATCCCTTAATTTGGTGTAAATATCCCTTTATTCCTCTATCGGAACCCCTTTTTAAGCCTTAAAAACTCTGTTTTTAGGCCTAAAAACCCACTTTTTACCATATATCAGGCCTAAGCCCCTTTTGGCCTGACCCTTAGCCGCTTTCTGCATGAAAGTTGGTGCCCAGGACCAAGCGCTAAGCCACATAGCGCTAATTGCAATCGGAATTTTGGTTGTGAGCGCATTTCTTTTGTTAACTGAAAAGTTCTGATGCGAGAAATATTTGGTCTATCGACCACGGGCTCAATATGAACCATCGATCTATCCAACAATCCAATGGCCAGCGCTAATCGCGTTCACTGCCAATTGCAATCTGGAGTTTGTTATGTGCGCATTTCCTTGGTTACTTGAAATTTCCCGATGCGATGAAGTTTTGTTCTATCGACCGTGGGCTCAATCTGAGTCATTGATCTGTATAGATCTAACGGCCAACACTCTGGTTTCACCACGCCCATCATCCTTTTTCCATCACCTCTCCGCTGCAATGTCAACCGTTGTTCTATACAGATCTAAAGGTCCGTGCTAATCTTACCACGTCTCTCCATTACCCCCCGATTGCATACAAACCATAGATTTTCCTTGTAATCCAACGGCCATCGCACCATCGCTCAATCGCAAAATCTTAGTGCTCCACTTTCCCTTTTCCCCGATTGGCGATCCTCCGATGCAATCCTGGCCGCTGAATTCACAAGAACCAATGGCTAGGATTTGATCTCTCTTCGCTCCTTTGCCCTCCATCATTCCCCCCTTTGATCAATCTCCACCGTCGATCTCCCTGTGATCCAACGGTCCATGCGTAATCGCAAGTTCAAATCTCGGAGGCTAGGCCCCCTGCCTTCTCCAATTGCGATTGGATCATAGCCATCCATCTTGATTGATCCGAAGACCCTCCTTTCTCTCGCCCATTCATTTAATCCTTTTGCCTCCACTTCCTCTTTTAATCTCTGCCATCCATCCCTTGGATCCAACGGTCAAGATTCATTCTGCCTGTCTATTATAATATCCTCCCCATTGGAACATTAGCGCTCCTCCTTTTGATCTTGACCATCCATTATCAGATCTGATGGCCCACAACAAACCTGCGTTTGATTTTGCCCCACTATACCGACCGTGCATCTTGCTCTCATCGCACTCGCTCCTCCACTGTCAGATCTTCCTGCCCACAATCCAACAGCTGAGAACTATATCGTGTAACTTTGGTGTCCAAACTCTAACATTTTGAAATCGGGCAATATGGGCGGTTTTGTTTTGCCACGTGTCGGGCGGCAGAACATATTGCGTTTTTTTGGGAGATTTTCAAAACCACTCCCAAGCAGCGTGAAAACAGTTGTTTTCTCCTAAAATACCACTTCCCCCCTTATGCCTCCGAAAGCCCATCTGAAGATCTCGACCGTTGATCTGATCCAGATCAACGGCTCTCGTCTCATCACGTCTTATTCCATATTGTGTTCATTGGGCTTCCACAAAGTTTGATCGGGAGATCCCCACTGTTGATCTCCTCCTGAGATCTAACGATCCATATTCAAATCGCCCTCCTCCATTCTGGTCCCACCATTCAAAGCCCCATTTCATTTGATTTTCATCGTTTTCCTTTGTATTTCGCCCAAACGTTAAAAATTTATGTTTTAACATTAAAGTAATTTCATTCCACCTAACCTCTAAAGCCACTCCATCAGTGAATCTCCACCGTCGATTATCACTACCTGATTTGATCGGATGGTCCAGAACCATCTTTTCACCAGACCACCATCAGATCATTGCTTCACCATTCTTTCATAGTTTTCACCGTTTTCTTCGCTACAACCACTATATCCACTGATACGCCTTCATCTTCCACAGGCCTCCACAACATCCATCTAACATCCACTCCCATGGATTTTCTTAACGAGTTTATTGGTTTTGCAGGTGTTGAAGGACTGCGGTTGCGCTCGGTCTCATTAGTTAGAAATAGAGTTGTACAGTGGCGCAGAATTCCATTTTCAGAGCCAGAGATTGTAGAGAGAACATCTAGGAAGGTGCTAAATGAAATATTTTATTTAAAGACCAGTTTTTAACTCTATTAAAACCTCCAGTTCCATTAAAAATGCCTTTCCATAGACAAAGACAATAAAAGAAGTGGCAAAGAGTATCAGTGAATGATTAAAGAGATTTAAAGCCTGTTGTTGAAGATTTTAAGCTTTAATTCAGTGATTAAAGGGTGAATGTACTAGATTGACGACCTTATGAATGAAACAGAAGACCTAAATGAGGCCTAAAGCATAGAAACAATCCTTGTCAGTGTTTCACATCAGCAGAAGGTTCTTTCCCAAGAAAGGACAAAGTTCCCATAATGTTTTTTACTCTTCATTGACGTTCCCGAGAAGATCACCACCCTGACAGAAAGTCCTAATATTGCCCGAGCATTTGTTACATAGCATGGTAGGCCTAAAAGTCATTTAACTGTCTTACTTTCCCCAGATTACTATAGAGTACTATAGCGGAAAAGTACATCAAAGAACATACCTACGAAGTTATTATCAACCTGCCGAAGACCACTCTTTCACCCAAAGAGTATTGAGAGTCAATGCAGGGATATTAAGACAGAATGGGCCTCGAGCACTCTTCGACATCTATTTTAATGTTTCATTTAAAGTTCTATCTACCTCCTCTGCCTCCCTTTTAGCTATAAAACTCATGAAAAATACATTGTAAAGGTTGTTGATCGGATAACTGTGGATTGTAAGTTGTTCTCTTGAGATAGAGTTTTGTGTATTAGTTGTAAAATAGGCTGAGGAGATAATTTCAGACTGAATATCAAGCTATTGGACAATGTTTTATATGAATGTTGTTTCTCTTTAATATGACAAGCATGTTTCATTGGATCCTGATTTAAATCAACAGTGATGTGTTCTATCTTTGTCATTGTTCTCCTTTTGTAATTCATCATATTTCATTTCTCTGATAATAAATCAGTAATATGGCTTAGGATATACCCTTGCATGGTACCCTAATGTTTCCTACTCTTCTTATCTTTGATGTTTTCTACTAATTGTGCTATCTGAGAACAAGTTCAAGGTAATTTATCCAGTATAGTAGTTGGTTTTCCCTGCTTACTGATGCATGAATTTAGGATTTGTTCTTAGATGTTCTTGTCTAGTTTTAACTGAAAGAATTGGGATACTGGGAGATTAGAGTTGATTCTGTCTCACTAGGGTCCTTTTCCAACAGTTAAGATTTTCTAAGATCCCTCAAGTTGAATGTCAAAGCATTGAAAGTTCAAAGCCTTTCTCTGATCTCAGGCTTCACCTTTGTGTTAAATATTAAGTGTTTCTTATTGTCTGAAGAGCTAGCCTCTTAGGAGTTTGATCATAGGTGTTTAAGGCATTCCCTATCCCTATATTTGCTTTCTAAGTGGTCACCTTTGAGGTTTCTTTGTCATTCACCTTCATTCCTTATCTTTTCATCCCACCCTATCATCTTTAAAAGATCCTCTGTTTTAGATGACTAGCCCATTTGAAAGGCTTGGATATTGAATTGCAAGTAAACACTTTTATAACTCCATTGCCCAATGGACTTGAGTTCTCTTTGAATTGTCTCCCATTGCCAAAATCCTTCTTTGCTCACTTTTTTTCTTACATTGAATCCTTCTTTCATGTTTCCCAGCAACCAAACAAACAAACAAACAAAACAACAACCCTTGTGCCATACAACTAGCCTAATACCTTGAATTTTAACTTCAGAGACATATATTTCTTTTCCTTTATAGAGAGGTCCCTCTCTGGACCCAAGAGGGTTAGATCCTGAGGTCCCAAAGTGGTTTTGATGTTGTCTTGTATTTTGGTAGAGGCAAGCCTGCCAAAACACAGGAACCCCAACATAATGGCGACTCCACTGGGGAATTTCTAAGTGTTTTCCATCTTATACACCCTTAGGACCTTAGAAATCCAAAATCTCTGGTTGGTTTGGTAGTAAATCACTGTGGTGGACAGTAAAACTTCTTGAAACATTCTAAACCCTCCATCTGGCGACTCCACAGTTCCTTAATGAATAAATACTCCACTGGTGATCAGTAGGCCTGCTGATTATCTTGGTTTTCACAAGACTCCACTGGGAGACTAGACTTCATTACAACATAAACCATATTAGAAGAAAAACATAGGGTAAAGCTTCTTTGTTAAGAGACAGACATATTGGATTCAAGAATAGTCTATAAAAGAGTTTATCCTAATCAAAACCCACCTGAAATAGTTGTCAATCCAGAGAGCATTCTTAGGAAATCTCCCACCCGTAGAAAGCCAACTATTATTAGACCCATCCATAGAGCTAACTCTACACCATAAAACTTTTCATCTCTATCAGACACTCATTTTACTTAGACTTACCAAGCAGTTTACCAGGAAATAAGTCATCTAGTGCTTTAGATCGGATAGACCTCGAGCTTCCAAGTTCACCATCTCTTAGTGGTCAACATATTAGGGATATAGAGACCCCTCCATCTACACCTCCTGATATTCATTTCATTCAAAACTTGGGCCTCTATCACCCTAAATCAACTTAGTAGTGTGTCGTTGGTCCTAGCATTTCTGTCATCCATATACCTGCTGCTCAAGCCAATCTTTTACCTCCACAAAACACCATCATGGCAGCCTGGTATGCACCTCTAGTGTTACCACATACTTTGGCTCCATTACCCAATGATTATCAATCAAAAATCCCTCATTTCATTACCAAAGAGTCTATCATAGCTCAAGATCATGTATATAGGATGGAAGATGCCTTTGACTATATGGAAATTGAAGATGAAACCATTAAGATGAGGATCTTTGCTCAGAGCCTAGGAGGAGAAGTGAAGAAGTGGTTTAAAGGCCTACCTCCTAATAGCATCAATTATCTTCCCTCTTTACACTAAACTTTCATAAACAAATGGGAAGTCAAAAGCAACCCTCTCCAAATACTAGCAGAGTACAAGAATCTGAAAAGAAATCAGGGGGAGAGTGTCCATGACTATTCTACTAGATTTAACATTGTCTACAATGCTCTTCCACCACATATGAAACCTCCCCAAGGAATGGACTTAGTGAAATACCCTAAAGGATTTGATGCTAACATGGCCTACCAGCTTAGGGAGAGAGATTATAACACATTGGAAGACATGCAAAAAGGAGAAGTGAGTGTAGAAGCAAACCTGATTGAAAAAAGAGCTAGAATGAGGGCTGAGAAGAAGGTAACCTATAGGGATGACACATCAGCTTCCACATCTGATCCCAAATATGACAGTCTAGCCAAAAACATGGAAAGTCTAGAGAAAATGATAGAGAAAATGGTTGTCACAGTCAGCAATCAGAACAGAAACCAAAATCAAAACCA
Organism: Pinus albicaulis; assembly: GCA_034641835.2. Taxonomy (NCBI): domain Eukaryota; kingdom Viridiplantae; phylum Streptophyta; class Pinopsida; order Pinales; family Pinaceae; genus Pinus; species Pinus albicaulis. Next base: position 532,769,630 of record CM076578.1, read on the forward strand.
GAACCAGAAATTTAGGAGAAACAACCCCCCAAACAGACAAAGAGACTCTAAACAACAATTCATACCCCCATTTCAAGAGAACTTCCTTGATGAAGATGAGGGGATAATAGAAGAGTCCGAGGGAACCACAATAAACATGGTGGAAGTAGACAACCAGATTCACACCTGTTCCACAGAAGATAATTAGACCTCATACTCACACTGGAATGAGGAAGGGTTAGAATCTGAGGATTATAGGTTGGGATTTGAAAATTCCATCATGCAGGTTAGAGAAAAGTATGAACTTAGGAGAAAGAAGAGCTTAGACAATTCCAAACCAAAAGCCTCTGAGATTACCATTAAGAAGAGACCTGAGAAAACTCCTAAAGTGAATGCTGAAAGTAACAAATCGGCAGCTGAGAGTTCTGGGAAGAACAAAGAGAAGGATAACATAAATACTGATAAACAAAGTCAAGAAACTAGTAGCACTAGAATTGCAGCTAATGCTCCTGAAAAAACAACTTCAAACATTGTACATACTAAGAATCAGCAAGCTGATTCTACCAATAAAATGGTGGCTAATAAAACAGAATTGAGCCTTTCAAAGAGTCCATCTCCTTTCAATTTAGAAAGTGATATTGCCAAGATTAAATTTTCTGTCCCTCTCTTTGAGTTAGCTACTCAGGATGTATATAAAGGTCAAATTTTGAAGGCTTTAAATCTAAGAGAAAACAGTGACACTGTAAATCTAAGTGATGATCAACTAGCCCTTTTGTTTGGTCCAAAGATAGAAGGTAAGTTTCAGGAAGAGGTAGTACCTCCTTTTTATATCAGCGTCAATATTCATGACAAGATCCTTCATAATGCTATGCATGACTCGGGGGATTCACACAACCTTATGCCTAAGGTAATTATGGAGAAGTTAGGCCTAGAGATAACCCGACCCTATAAGGATTTATATTCATTTAACTCTAGCAGGGTGAAGTGCCTTGGCCTAATCAAAGATCTCTGTGTGAACCTAACTCAAATCCCAGCCAAGTGTGTGGTTATGGATGTTGTAGTAGCAGATGTGCCTCCCAAGTATGGCATGTTGCTATCAAGGTCATGGGGTGCCAAGCTGCAAGGTACAATGCAGATGGATGGGTCATATGCCACAATCCTTGTCTTTAGCCAGCTTAGGAGACTATATAGAGAGGCACAAATGAATTTTATGGTTAGCAGCCCTGGAAAACCTAAAAATTCACCTTTGTACTCTGTCCATACAGACCTGGACTCCTTTATCCTTTTCAATGATGAATCCATAGATGAGCCAGAGCTAGAAGACAAAGATGCAAACAATCGAGTAGAGCCCACAAATTTCAACATGATGGCCACTCTGGATATAGAGGAAAACGAGAGAGAAACGTTAGAACAGTGCACTGAATCAAAAACTTAGAGTGAACAAAACCAAGGCTGCAAACTGTAGATTACCCATCACTCTGAACTCCATGCACATCATGAAGAACAAAACATTCCACACCATGGTGAAGAACCCATAATACAACATAATGATGAACCCAGTGTTAGGGATGAAAATTACGATAAACCTGAAAACAACCCCTTATGGAGAATGAACTTTGACGGGTCTTGCACTAGGAAGAACGCAGGGGCTAGAGTGTGGTTACATAATACTAAAAGTAACTATGCTGAGAGTCATGCCTTCAAACTGAACTTTAAATTTACAAACAACATCGTAGAGTATGAGGCTCTCATCCTAGGCTTGAATCTATTGAAGAAACTAGGAGCCCAAAGGATAGTTGTACATGAAGACTCTGAGTTAGTCATCAAACAAGTGAACGAAGAGTACACTGCAAAGCATCCTAGATTGAGGGCATACAGGAATGATGCCATGGATTTGCTGAAAACCTTTGTAGAATATGAACTTGTGTTTGCTCCTAGGAGTCAGAACATTATTGCAAATGGATTAGCTTGTGTCGCTAGTTCATATCAGAAATCACCTAGTTCGGACAAACAGATCATCATTCAAACAAAATATAGACCTGCAGTGCCAGATAATGAGAAATATTGGCAAGTCTTTGAGGGCGACAAGTAGATAGAGGATTTCCTGATTGGCATGAATGAGTTTGAATTCTATGATTCAGACTCTAAATCCGATGAAAGCTGCCTGAGTGAAGGGCCCCCTGATGAAGAAAAATCACCACATAACGTAGAAATAAACATGTTAACTAAAGAACTTGGAATTCAAACTGAACAATACAAGAACGCAGAAAAATAAGACATTGAGGTGCTGCAGTTAAAAGACAAGAACATACCCAGAGGACTGGTGCCCCTAGAGGACCTTTTTTATTTTAATGATGTAGCAAAGAAACCCACTATAGAACACTCAGATTCTGACGTTGAGGAATGCAACATAAGCACCGAGGATAAGCCAAATATGATTAAACTAGCTAAGTCCTTGCCAGCAAACATGAAGAAGAAATACATTGATTTATTTAAGGAGTTCGTTGATGTGTTTGCCTGGAGATATGAGGACTTAAAAGCCTACGATACAGAAATCATCCAGCACAAGATCCCACTGAAAGAAAACCAAAAACCCTTCAGATAGAAACTGCGTAGAATTAACCTAGTACATCTGCCTCTAGTTGAAAAGGAAATCAAGAAAATGTATGAGGCAGGAATCATAGTGCCTGTGAGGTTTTCCGATTGGGTCTCAAACCTTGTAGATGTGAGGAAAAATATGGGTGAGATAGACTGTGCATCGATTTTAGAAACCTTAACAGAGATTCACTTAAGGAATATTACCCCTTACCCAAGATGGAACACATCCTACAAAGGGTAGTTGGCTCAAAAAGGATCTCCCTATTAGATGGCTTTTCAGGCTATAGCCAAGTTCTAATACTCCCAGAAGATCATCTTAAGACAGCTTTCACCACTCCATGGGGCACTTTTATGTATGTAAAAATTTTTTTTGGACTAATGAACGCTGGTGCAACCTTCCAAAGAGCTGTGGACATAGCCTTTTCAGAGGAAATAGGTCACTTCATTATCATCTATCTTGATGACATAAAGGTTTATTCCAAAAGCGATGAAGAGCACCTTAAACATCTGAGAAGAGTATTTGAGAAATGTAGAAGGTTCGGGCTTTCATTAAATCCCAAGAAAGCTGTATTCAGGCTTCAAGAAGGTAAGCTTCTTGGCCATATTATATCAGAGAAGGGGATTAAAATAGACCCAAAAAGAGTTGAGGGACTACTGCAGATTACCCACCCGAGAAACATAAAAGAATTGCAGTCCTTTATTGGGAAAATCAACTTCTTAAGGAGGATTATTCCCAACTTAGAAAAGCTCCTCAGAGATATGACAAACATGTTGAAAAAGGGAGTAGGAGTCAAATGGAATTTAGAGGCCAAAAAATATTTTGAATTAGTTAAACTCGCACTTACCCGGGCACCATTCCTAATTAGCCCCGACTTTTCAAAATATTTCTTGATATTCTTCTTTGCCTCCGAGCATACAGTGGCTACAGTCCTACTGCAGGAAAACCCAGAGGGACAGGAACAACCTATTACTTTTTTCAACAAGGCTTTGAGGGATGTACCCTTGAATTATAACATAATGGAAAAATATGCTTATGCCTTGAAAGACTTTAGGGTGTATATTTTGCATTCTCACATCATTGCCTACATGCCAAACATAGTGGTAAAAGACATTTTGTCCCAAGATCCAGATGGAAAGAGGGGCAAATGGATTGCTATAATACTAGAGTATGACCTGGAAATAAAACCCACAAAATTTATCAAAGGTCAAGGCTTAGCCCAACTAATGGCCAAATCTAACCTACAATCCCTTGACATAAACATGGTAGATGCCCTAGATGAACATGAAGGATTGCCTGACCCTACTGTTGAAGAACAATTTCAAAACTCTCCTTGGTATTCTGAAATCTTGTATGTTCTTACAAATCCTAATGGTCCTCCTAATTTATCAAATACTAAGGAAAGGTTTCTGAAGTTAAAGGCCAGAAACTATTGCATTTTAAATGAATGTTTATACTGGAAAAATGAAAATGGTTTGCTGCTTAAATGTCTGCCTGAAAATAAAGCAGAGAGGGTTAAACATGAGTTCCATGCAGGAGAGTGTGGAGGCCATCTAAACTGGAAAGCCACTGCTAACAAAATACTCAGAGCCAGCTATTACTGGCCTACACTTTTCAATGACATCCACAAAATGATAATTTCCTGCCATAAGTGCTAGATCTTTGAGGGCAAAAGAAAGCTCCTCCCTTTACCATTACAACCTATCACTGTTGAGGCTCCCTTTCAACAGTGGGGCCTGTATTTCATAGGGGAGATCCATCCTGCTTCATCAGCCCAACACAAATGGATTCTCACAGCCACAGACTATTTTACAAAATGGATAGAGGCCATCCCTTCTAGGAATGCCACAGATTTTGTTATCATTAAATTCCTTGAAGACCACATCCTCTCTAGATTTGGCTGCCCTAGGAAGATTATCACTGACAATGCTGCTGCTTTTGGATCCAAGAAGATGATTGATTTTTTTCACAGGTATCAGATTGCACTTGGTCATTCAACTTCTTATTACCCACAAGGTAATCGGTTAGCAGAATTGTCAAACAAAAGTTTGGTGACCATCATCAAAAATCTGCTTGAGGAGAATAAGAAATCATGGCATAACAACTTAGTGCATGCCTTATGGGCTGACAGTCTAACTACAAAAAAATCCATTGGGATGTCTCCATATTAGTTAGTCTATGGAACAGAGGAAGTGTTTCCTACTAGCCTAGGGGTACCAGTGATTAAATTGGTCCAAGAAATACAGACAGAAGAGGACAACATGGTAAGGAGGATAAATCAAACTATACATCTCCAACAGACAGGAGAAGAAGTCTACAACAGAGCTCTGAAAGTGCAAGAAAACATAAAGAAGTTGTTTTATAAGAGAACAAAAGCTTGTGACTTCAAAATTGGAGATAAGGTTCTTAAGTGGGACTCTAGGAGAGAGGACAAGGGAAAGCATGGCAAGTTTGACAATTTGTGGCAGGGTCCTTACATCATCCAATCCACCATTGGTCCAAATGCCTTTTTTCTGCAAGAGCTAGATGGTACAGACTTGTTTAGGGGTCCTGTCAATGGAAGGATGCTCAAGCATTATTACTGTTGAGTTCCAATTTAAATTTTTCACTTCCACTGTAAATACCATTGCAGTGTTTGTTTTTTATTTAAAAAAAAAAAAATATATATATATGTTTCAAAAAGGAGAGAAAGAGAGGTTCAGACATGCTCAAAAAATGAACCTCTGAAGTTCCAAATATTGGCTCTAATATGATCAAAATCTGAGCCAAAATAAGTGAGAGGCTGGTTCTAATATTCCCAAAATCTGAACCAACAATGAAAGAAAGAAGAATCGGCTCTAACAAGCCTGAAACCAGAGATGAAATGAGGAAGAAAAGTGACTCTAACAAGCTCAAAACTTGAGTCACAAAGAAAAAGAAGGATGCTTCAAAGCTTCACAATTTCAAGCCTTCACATTTTGGTTTCAATTTCCTGCAAAGTTTAGTTCATGTGCAGTTGTCTTTATGCCATGGATCCACAGAAAACCAGACAGTCTAATCCTGGTTTGACTGTTTTTAAATTTCTGTTGTAGAATGTAGAGAATGAAATCTGCTAGACAATTTAATCGTAGCAGATAGTAGTTTAGGTAGAGAAGCTATGAGGCCAACTATCTAATCTGGTCTCATGGAGGAATAAGGGTAGAATTAGATTAGTTTTTTTTCTTCTTTCAATAAAAAATGATGAAGGAGGTCTGCAAATTTAAATGCACCTTGAAGAAAAAATGTTAGGACTGTAGGATGGGTAGGTAGATTGTTTGGGAGAATGTTTTCTATTGACATAATGACCATCATGTTTGTAGTAGCTGATCAAAGAAGAAAATATGGTCCAGTATCAGGCATCTGGCCTACTTCCAAAGATTATTTGTTGAAGTTCTTGACACCTTCAAGAAGATGCCATCCCCATGTTAAGAATAAATACAAACATACTATAGTTTTGACATAGCAAACAGTGTAGCTAAAGTTTGTTCATCTTCAAAAAATACATTTCCTGCGAAACCATATCATTCTTAAAACCTCAGGGTGTTTTGCCTTTGGAAATGTCTTCTTTTATTGTTTCCATAAAAAAATACCTCAGCATTTGTGAAAAAATTGTATAAGAAAATACCTCATTTTGTCCTTTTTGCCTGCAATTCCCCATTTTAACCTTTTTTCCTTTCTCAAAATCTCCCTAAAAACTGATCATACAAATGTCAAATCACCAAATTCCCCTTGCAAAACCTTACCTTGAATCCCTTCATTTGGTGAAAAAAAATCCATATAACCCTCTGAGCCCTTTCTAAGCCTCTCGGCGTACGTTTTGGCCTAAAAAACCCTTTTACCATATATCGGTGGCTTCTTTAGGCTGGAAAACCTAACACGCTACACATGTGACCCGCGCCCGAAACCGAGCACTAAAACCTGGCGCTAATCGCAGTGAGTTTTCCGTACAGCCCTTTCGCTGATGGCAAGTTCTCCCGATGTGGGGTCTTGTTCTGTAGGCCGCCGAGCGCGTTATGAGCCGTTCGTGTCTGATCAGGTTAACGCCTAGCATGCATCACGCCATAACCCCCCTCTACATTGCATCGTTTATATTTAGACGCTGGGTCTATCATTTTGATCCCAGCAACTCTGCTTTAATCACTGCTTCATAAACAAACCCCATTCCCATTGTACCCGACCTGTGGAGTTAGCGAGCACGTTAGATATCGCCATCATCCCTTGGATCCCATGGATCCCGGTTAATCCGTGCTCGCTCATTTCCTCGTCTTTACAAATCAGGAAATCATGTCGTTGATTCATTTGATCCAACGACACGAGGTATGATGCCGAATCTAAGCAAAACTTTAGCCCCCACCATGACATATAAGGTGCGATTATTTTCCCATAGTTCAGTCTCTTCTGATCCTTCGGCTACGTACGTCCCCCCTTTCACTTGCGCCCTTTTGCCTCTTGTTTCTCTTTAATCTCCCGCCTTGGTCCGTAAAACTGAATCGGAGCAGTCCTGTCGTCATGGAAGCCATTATACATTACTAACAACGCATCTTTCCATATCGCTCCACCCTCTTCGTCAGTCTCCATCGCTCTCGCATCAACCACCATTGCGTTTCACATTTTTCTGCGCTTGAAAATTATTATCTAAAAAAATCAAAAGTGTTGGGCCCCAAAGAGAGGACACGTGTCGAGAGCGACAGCGATATCGCGTTTTTTTGAAATTTTCACATTGCTCTGTTGCAGCGTAACATTGTTTCTCTAAAAAAACACTTCCTCTTATAAGAATGGCCTTTAAAAGATCTCGACCGTTGGTCTGTTTAGATCTCCCGACACTGTCGCAGTATGCTAGGTCCGTTTGTTCCGTTGGGCTTCACGAGGTTTCATTGAATCGTTAACATTTGATCTCTCCGAGATCTAACGGTCCACACTCAATCGCCCTCCCCGCCCATGGAGTCCCACCATTCAAAGCAGCGATTTCATTCATTTTCATCCATTTCACTGTGGTGCCCAAAGGTAAACTTTGTTGTTTTAAGGTTTGTTTTATCACTTACCTTCCAAAAGCCTTCCCTCCCAAACCGTCCACCAACCGTCGACCACCACCATCAAGTCTAATCGGTTCGGAAAACGTTCTCTACCGATTCCTTCACATCGGATCTTTCCCCACCATTATACAACAATTTTCATGGTTTCTCCACTACGGTAGGCATTTCCCGCTAACAAGCATGTCTCCTGGGTCTCACAACATGCCTCCTCCCGCATGGATTTCTTAACAAGTTTTTGTGTTTGCAGGGTTTCGACAGTGCAAGGTGGTGTAACTCCGGTCACGGTCATAGTGACACGAGCGTAAGGAAGCTTTTTTCGAGCCAAAAGATTGCCAAAAAAAAAAAACACACGAGAAGGTTTTCGAACGATATGTTGAAGCTAAAATACCGATGTTTAACTGTAAACCTCGACCGCCATTAGGCACATTTCCACGAACGAACGATCAGGCGCAAAGTATCGATGAAGGATTAAAAGTGGTTTAATGCCCATTATTGAAGATTTTGAGCTTTTAATTAGTGAACCCAAAGGCGGGAATATTACCAAGATTAGAAGATTACTCGAATGACTAGAAGGCCTAATGAGGCTAAAACATATAAACAATCCTTATGGGTGTTCCACCAGTGAGAAGGTTCTTTCTAGAAAGGACAAAGTTTATAATGTTTCTCTTCATCAATGCTTCTGAAAGATCTGCACACCTAACAGTCTAATGTTGCTAAAACATTTGTTACGTAGTATGCTTCGATTTCGAAGTCGTTCGCCTCTTACTTGTCTGATGCCTACGGTATAGATAGCAGTACATCAAAGAACATAGGTTATGTCGACTGTGAAGACACTCTTTCGTCAAAAGTCTTGAGTCAATGCGGTGATATTAAGCGATAGGCATCGAGGCCTCTTCTTTTTTAGTTTTAATGTTTTCATTAAAGTTCTATCTCTGCAACATACTCTTTCAGCTATAAACTGCTTGAAAAATACATTGTAAGGGTTGTTTGGATAATAGTCAGGTTATATTTCTTTGAAGATGAAGTTATATATGATGAATTTTAAATAAGTGAAGAATGATTCGAATGAATATCAAAATGTTGAATAATGTTGCTTATATGATAAAATTGTTGCTCTTTAATATGACAACAATTTCTTTGAATCTGATTTAATAAATGGGTGATGTGTTCTATCTTTGTCTGTTTTCATACATATTCATCATACTTACGTTTTCTACGATGAAATCGATGATAAAGCAGGATATTGTACTTGCCATAATTTGTGTGCCTGCTCTTCTTATCTTTGATGTTTTCTACTAATTGTGCAATCCTGAAACTAGTTTCAAGAGTAATTCTTGATATAGTAGTTAGTTTCCATGTACGGTCATGAATTTGGTCTGTTCTTCGATATTTCTTATACGGTTTTAATTAATTGAAGGATCTTCAGGTGATTAAAGTTGATTATGTCTCACTAGGGTGCTTTCTACTTTGTTAAACCTTTATAAGACCCATAAGTTGAATGTCAAAGCATTGAAAGTTCAAAAGTCTTTATCTGATCTACGACTACCTTTTGTGTTAAATGTTTAATGTTCTTGTTATGTGAAGAAGTTGTTGTCCATGAGTTTTATCATAGGTGTTTAAGTATGTCCTTTGTCCCCTGGGTGCTTCCTAAGTGATCACCTTGGAAGTTTCATTGTCCATTCTGTGCATTCCTAATCATTTCATCCCATACTATCATCTTTAAAGTCCTTTGTTTTAGATAGCTTCAACCCATTTGAAAACCTTGGTTTGAATAGCAAATACGTCTTTATGACTCCATTGCCCAATGGTTTCGAGTTTTCTTTGGGTGTCTCCCTTTGCCAAGAACACTCTCACTCTTTGTCTTATATTGAACCCTTCTTTCATGTTTAACAACCAAACAAACAAACAAACAAACAAATAAAAACATATTGTGTGCCTTCAGCCTGACCTAATACATAGAAATGAACCCCAAAGATACACGCTACTTTGCCTTTATAGAAGATCTCTAAGATCCAGGAAGGTTAGAATCCTGAAAGGTCCCAAAATGGTTTTGATGTTGTCTTATCTTTGGTGTTACCAAAACTGCCAAAACATAGAACCCCAACGCCACTATATCTCCTAATAATGGTAAAGTTGTAATCTCACCCTTAAATTTTTTGAAAGTATTGAATTTTTCTCTCCATCAATCATAATTTGTTGAAGCGAGTTGATATGGGGATTTAAGGACTGGAGTTAACTGTCGGTGGCCAAATTCTTTGAGGAATTAGTAGCTACTCAACAATTTAACTGTGAATAAATAAATTTGGGGTCATAATGCAGAGACCATTTTATCAAGAACCTCCCATCAATGATTGGCATGACATTAGATGTCAATGATGTTTGTTTGTGGCATAGACAAGTGAGACTTTCTCTCTCTTTGATTGGGATTTTTAATTCTCATCAAGAAACCTTAACTTATACCACTTTCCCATGGAAATCGTGGTCCCCCTTCCTCTGGGTAGTGTTATGTGGTTGGACGATTGTTAGGTGGAAAATACTAGAGAAAAACTCACTATTTGCCAGCATAACACCTTGGGCATAATCACAAGTAGATGATTGACAATTCACGAAGAAAATAGTTTTAACACCTAATATGCCATGCAATAATTCTAATAGGTTCCAACCCTTAAAGTTCTACCTCTAGTCTTCAGAATTCCAAAAAACAAAGGAGTTCATTGGACTTTCATATACTTGTGAGGAAGGGATTTGAGAAGGCGACATTTTTTTAATCTATGATATCTTATGTGCATATGAGAATATGTGTTTAGATCATCGAGACTGCCAGACTCAATAACAGGATGAAACCATTGTAACAAAGCTGTTGTGTCACTTGCAAGAATTGAACTTGGGTGGGAAATTAACAAAAATTATCCCAACCATAAAAGATAAAACCAAATTGATTTATTGAAGTGACCTAAAGATAGCTTGTAGACTTTATTTGTCTTTTCTGTTGCATCTAATTTTGATCTCATCAGGCATAATTCTTAATAAAATACTCTATGAATTGGGGGTATACGGATGCTTCTTGTTGACCCTTTTTTATTGATTGCCTTAACTCTTTTAGTGGTGGAGTGTTTTTACTAGTTCCATTTAACACTTTTAGTTAGGGTTTCTAATTCATACCTTTCATTAATAGGGGTATGAATAGTTAATTGATGAATGCTCATAACTATGGCAGTACCCTTAAAGAGAATGTGTTCATAGTCCAAAGTGAGTTGGTAACCATTCCTCTCATGCTTAATAACCATTTCATCTTCAATCATATTGTCTTTAAACACTAATATTCTTGCCATTCTGCATAGCACACTTTTTTCACTAAAAATTATTTTGTTTCATGGTATAGGCCTAAGTGCATTCCTTAAGCTACATGGTTCACTCCGCCAGCAAGAACAAGGAAAATTTAAATAAATCCATATACTAGAAGGATATCAACTTGTACAGAGCTTTCCATTCCCAAGTCCATATGCCATTTCTTCATAAATAAATTAAAAAAACCCCATTTCCACCTTCCTGCAAGAAATTGGTTCTAACCTGGCCCAATGTCTTGAGAAACCTTCAACCATCTTTTATCCCAAGAAGTCATATTAACAGGAGGTATTTGACATAGGTTCTAAATTTTCCTCGATCCCACACTCCCTTAACTACAATCCCCATTTGTCTTCCTGCATGGTAAATCATTTGAAAACTTACTAGCTCTTCTATGTATGTCACATCTAAGCAGGCTTTCATTTGACTCAAACTCTTACTTATTAGTTCTATAAGACATTTAAATACATTTCATTTTCTTGGGTCTCTCTTGTTGTCCTTCAGAAGATGCCCCTTGCTCTTTCGCTTCAGCAATGGTGGAGTTGGTCAAAGGATAAAATCTAAGCAGTTTTTTCGATAAAACACTTTGTTTAATTTAACTGCATAAATTAAATTGATTGCAAAATGAAGGTCAGAAGCTTCTTGTGAGGAGACTGAGTCTAGTGGCCGACGTACTTTCTTTACAAGTATGGGTCTCTCGATTCGTTAACATGACAATCCAAGATTTTAAATTCTTTACCCACACATCTCATGTGCCTGACAACTGCTCCTTCAGGTAATGTTAATAGTTTCAGAAGCATCATTTTTATTGCACCCTCACCTCTAGTTTGGAGTTGACGTTGGATAGACATGTGCCAACTTGTTGATGAAAGACCAAATATGTTCTCTTCTGATGACATAACACCAGTACTTCCTTATTCACTGACTTGAGAAGAGTTCCTTGCATATAAGGGTGTTCTTGTTTAGATAGTTGGACCTCCCTGTAAAGACATTGATAAATAGCTTTTCTGTATTTCAACTCTGGTGCAGCATCCTCACTTGACGGAACATCAATTTTTCAATAGCTCTTGTCTCTTGAGAACCTATACATCTTAGGGAATCCTCATCCATTAAATAACCACTGACAGGGTCGCCTCATAGACCTTCGAATTCCTAAGTTGGAGAAAGGGCATGCCAAGTATGGGATGAAATGATTGCAATTGGGATCATATACGGTGATTGCATGGTGATGGGGTGCGCTGCTGTCTAGATAAAAACTTTCATGAGAGGAGCTTTGTGGTTATTCAGGGTAGCAAATTCAGTTTTACTTTGAATATTCATTCGTTTTCCACATAAGAAGGCTGTTGTCCTTCGCCTATAAATATGATATTTTATTCTACTAACAAAGGATTTAAGATAATTAAAATAAATTTTTAAGTACAGAAATAACGATCAATATGATATTTTGCTTATTTTGTTTGCTGGGTCAACGACTCTGAGATGATTGTTTACTTAACTGTAACCGAGTAGCCGCGACCTGGAAACATCTAAACCATACGTACCCACAAGGCACTTGGCAACTATGACAACTTCAACGCGCTGAATTTTTACCCGCAATTTGAACTAGTGACTTTTTTGCTAAAATACCTTAATAGAACAACTTGTCATTGTACTCTTCCCATAATAATCATTATAATAAATTTTGATTCATTACATATAATTTAAATTTTTTTAATTTTTATTTTTTTTATTTTATTTTATTTATTTATTTATTTTTAAATTATGAAAATAAAATAGCGTTATTAACGTATAAAACCAACGGAAAAGAAAGCTTGTAAACTTTAGCTCATTTTGAAAAGAACAAAATAGACATTAATGATAAAATACAAACGAAAAAATTAGGCCGAGAGATGTAAATTTCATTTTAAAGCGTTTTACTGAAGGTTTCATAAATACGAGGTATCATTTTGGCGGTGAAATTAGAAAATCATTTTAAATGCTCTGCAGTGATTGCTATTGGCTTAGTAAGAATAGAGCACGACTTGGATTCAGAAAAAAACTCGTCTCTTTAAACTTGTCTTCTAAATTCGGTTTCATTGAAGTTGTTGCGAGACTTGTTTTGGATGAAACTAATTTCAGCTTTTGCAGTGTCCTCCATGCTTCTTTCCTTTTTGTAACGTGTTTTCTAATCTTCTCTAATCTGCAAATTCTCTGCAATTCATGCTTTCGATGGAACCGAAAATTTGCTAATTCTTTTTTGCGATAAATATTATCACAAACAGAAAACCAATGGTCTACATTATTCTGCTTTAAATCCTGCTGTGGGCCTGTTACAGAATAGTAATGTTGGGCTATTTTATCTCTCTGTCCATGTCAAAACAATTTCAAAAAATGTCATCATCAAAATGGCTCAAAATGGTCGCCATAGACTTTCTGACATGCGTTATCTTTTAGGGTATTGTACCGCTCTAATCTGCAAAAATCACAGCGAAATATTTATTGTCCTCAGGGGTTTTGCATTCGAAACGAATTTGGAGTTTATCTGTATAAAATCAACTTATGACATTTCAACTTATATTTAAGGAATTCGAAGTTATATATACATGTGTATTTTTTTCAATAAAACTACCGCGTTTTAGTTGATTGAAACTGTTGAGTTCGATACAAAGCTATACCACGGGTTGCTCTGTCAAAGAACTGCAATTGCGTTCTTCTCTGTAAGAAAAATCTCAGTACCAAATGCAATTGTGCTGGCCTGGTACCCAACTTAAAAATTCGTGCCTCCTAGCTGAACAAACGTGGGTATTTCATTATAAAGTCTAAAGTGGGTAATAAATGAAAATTCTACTGGAAGGCCTGTTAATTTGGCACCAGAAACATTAACCTTTAAAATGATATCCCCGAGCCAAAGTAATTCCACTCAGGCAATTATTTAAAATTCAACGTAAAATATTAACATATACGCTCTTGTTCCCGCTCACAATTATGTCTATGATGATCCAAATTGAACCATCACAGCCCTTTCAAGGGGTTCGACTTCTCTTAAAAGGTAAAATTCCAAAATACCCATAAAAATAAATTTTTATTTAAGGGACAACAAATAGTTTAATTTTTAAAAGGGTTACATTTTCAGCCCATCAATGTCTTCTATCTGAGCAGTTACTTAATAAACATTACCTGCCATAACGGCAGGGACAAATGTGAATTATGAGCAAGTTGAGTTCAACACCTAATACTTACCTTTAGCGTCTAAAAGACTAAAGACATCTACATGTTTGTTATTATCATTTGTTTACTAACAAATGCAATACACCTTTTCTAGCATTAAATCCTTTTCTTTTAAGAAGAAGAAGAATAAGTTTCATTGCTTCAAAACTGTGATGGTAATGCATCTATTATTTCACGAACATTATTAATTGAGCCCTGATCCATGTTCTGCTTAGATTGTTTTCTTTGAGCTTCATTATCCCAAAGTCTTGAATTTTTTTCTTTTCTACTATATCTAAACATATATACAAAAAACATGTAGAATTAAGCTGCCTTTTGAAAATATCATACTTATAAGCTAATAGGAGGAACCATCCTCTCTCTTGAATTCTTCCCGTTGAGAAGCTCGGTGACATTGAGATTACAGTATTTAAAACACTGCGCTTAGGTTTTCTGCTCACTGCTGAAGGATGTTCAAGTGATGGATTTATCCCAAACTTTTTGTTTGACACAAAGGAGACAATAAAGGAAAAAAGCTATTGTTCAGGTGTTAGTATGAATATTACCCGATTCTGCTTATTACCTTCTGTCACCTTGCCAATTTAGGTAGGTATAACTAATAGGATCAATACAAATACACAAGTCTCCACTTTCAGAAATGATGACCCTCTCTTGCAAGAAAATCTTGTTGAGCACAATAGGACCACATGCACAACCTTGTGCAGCATTCACCTGCTGCCATTGCCTCCCTTGTTCGTCAGCTTGTATGTAGTAGCACGTGAATCACCGTGTTGACCAAATCACTTCTTCTCATTATGTCCTGCTATTATTTGAAACAAAAGAGCCTCTTGTCCAATTTTCATAATCTTAAAGGTTTTCTGTTTACATGCAACGAATGAGGAAGGCTACCATTAGCACTCACTAATTTGGGGACTATCTCCCCTTTGAATATTTTTAATTGATAAGCAGGATGGTAATACACCATACTATATTGATGTGCCACACCTTCTTAATTTTCAAGGGGATAAATCAGCTTATAATTTGTCTAACTATTCAACTAGGTGATTCGTTTTTAATTTTTGGAAAAAAAAAACATATTTTCATTCATATTTCTGTGAAAAATACATTTTGCATATACACTTGAAGTGCATTCACTAGGATCCGCCGAGGTCCTATAAGTGGCATAAAGACCTAGAGACCCGTAAATGCTATAGGCCATAAGAGCAAATAAAGACAAAGATACAGGCACCAAATGCAAAATAAGTATTAGAACTGCATGTACAATGCCCTGATAGGCAATACATTCAAACGGGAAAATAAAATCTGACATATAAGCTTGTTGAATGGGCAGACCTTGAGCTGCTAATCCTAGCCAAAAAAAAATACATTCTCCAGTGCAAGACGATGCGAAGATACGACAAAATGCAATGGTGTGGAAAGATACTCAACAACGAAACTCAAATGAAAAACACCAGCACGCTGAGACCTCATAAGCGGGGGGTGATAAGAAAACCCACAACGAGGATCAGGAAACAACGCATGGAGGCACCAACAGCAATCCCGAGCAAAGATGCAGGGCCTTGTGGCTGCAATGTGAACGGGGAGAAAAATCCACAAAACACTTGCAGCCCCATGGCTGAAATCAGCTGCAGCTCTGACAACAAAAGAAAGGGCCCAAAGGCTTTGAGCCGCCCCAATGAGAGATGCCCAACTCACAGCGCCCTCAACCCTTCTGATGAAACAGCCATACTGCGTTGTCACTGAACAACCTGCCCCACTTAACGACATGACCACACCATCGCAAATGAGATGCGCAAGGCCAGAACAGCAGCGACAGGGCCTGTAGCAAGATGATGAGGAGAGCCTGCCAAAAGCAGGGAGCAAGTGGCTGGGGAAGGTTACAGCACTTCCTCATCTGCTCCCTAAACTCCTACCTCCCTAGGTGATTATGTTGGCAAGGTGCCAGTATGTTTCATGTTTGCTAATCTTGATAAACCCCAATAACTTTTGATAATAACAACGGTGTGAATCTTTAAGGTTAATTTCTTCATTAAACTGCAGATGACTATTTGAGAGTCTCCCAAAAATAATTGACTTTGGATCATACTCTTACTATCCATCAATCCTTGATATAGAGCATAAGCTTTTAGCGATTGTTTGATCTCTTCCCAACTTATGACTGAAAAATGTGCAACTGAGTTGGGTGTTCCATAAATATGCAGAAATGTGTTTTGATTCTTGTAAATTGTAGTAAGAAAGAAAAAATATTATTATTATTTTTGAACATGGTTGTGCTCATGGGTCTTTGTTGCTCGGAATAAACACCCATTGAGGTGCTTCTGGGGTTTTGTCCCTGGCCTCTAGGTCAGAAATCCCAAAAGAGTCGTTGTCATAAGTTGAGAACCCAGCCAGGCACACGACATAACTTGTAAAATATTATTTTTGTTTTAAAGCGTGGAATACCCTCCAAGACAGGTAGAACGATGGTGACAAAGTGGGCCCTGCATAAAAAAGGAAAGAGCACGTCCACCTTGAAGACATATAGAGAGAACTTGTCCTCCTTGAAGACACATTCACTCATATCTCATTCTGGAGAAAGGAAGAAGGAAAAGGCATTGAATAAGAGGAAGGATAAGAGGAGATTTGTTTTTGGTTAATTCTCTCTCTCAGAATTAACTAAGAGGACTTGGGTTTATGAGACCTAGGGCATCCATCCATATGTTCGATCTTGGAGAGAAAAGAATAACAAAGAAGGTCAACGAAAATCACCAGGGTCACTCTCAAGCTCCAACAATGAGGGAAAGGCAAGCAAAGAGTCGGAAGGAGAGACTCCTAAAAGATCAAAAGTTCCCGTGCTTTGTTAATAGGTTGCAAGGGGTAGAAAGTTTAAGATCTATGGTGGAGGCCGAAAATTTTCTTGACGGGAGGGTCGAAAAGGTGCTATGAAGAGATTGTTTGAGTTTGACTGAATGATTGGCACATCATCCAAAGAGGTTGGTCTTGATATGCAGAGGGTCTTATACGAGTCATGGTGTAGAATTGGTGATTGAAGAATCTAGAGAAGAAGAAAGAGATTTAAGGGTTTTCCTCTCAAGAAGGAAGGTTGCCTTTTTTAAAGCGTAAACACGACCTATCTTTTGTGTCATTGTTCTTCTTGTTTATTAGTATTTGATACTTCACACATATAATAATAAGAACTAGCTAATAGCTAAAAAGGAACCACAAGCAACTGTCAAATAAAAGAATTAATCATAATCATTGCCTATAAATTCTCAACATAGGTATAGACTAAGGTTGGCTAAAGGCATCATGAATATCTCCTCTACATTAAAGCTCATCAAGAAATGTTCAAAAAGGTAGCAGCTATCTAAAGAAAAGCATCAAGGAAGCATGGGTCTCATATTCTCTACAAAAAAAAAGTAATCGAGGAAGATTTTGACACTTAGCCAGCACATTCCAAGGCAAACATTTGGATGATGATAATGGTGCATCTGGGCACAAGCGGTCATCTGTTGGTGAAGGAGAACTGTTGTTAAAGGAAAATATTCTTATTATTGCAACTTGGAATAACAAAAGCTATCCTGTAAGTGTTGAATCAACCTCTACAAAAGGCGGAGAATGGAAAACAACATTCACCTCAACAACATTCTGTTTGTTGAAATTGGCAACTGGTCATTTAACACAGTCAACTGGGTTGATGAAGCAATAATTTCATTGAATTCTTCTTTCGAGAGGACAAAGATAAATTATAAAAGATTGTCTAATTTGAATAATGATGTAGTTTTTGATTTTTTTCTTTTCTTTTATATCTCAAGTAAATTGTTGAAATTTGATTCTTGGGAGGGCAGGTGGTTCTAAACTTTGATCTTTGGCTAGGGAAAATGCTTAAAATAATTTAATTTTTTCTCTAAAGTGACTTTATAATTTTTATAAGGTGAAATCTATTTAAAGTGACTTTAAGTGATAAAGTTACTAAAGTCTAATTAAAAAGTGACTGGTGATGAAGGTTACTAAGTCTAATTTTAAAGTGGCTTTTAATAAAGTCAATGTAAATTAGAAAAGGAAAAGAAAAAGGTGTTTTTAAATAAATGACTAAGTGGGTCTTTATTAAAGTAGGGTGAATTAAAGAAATAAGTGATTTTAAAATAAAACATTACAATCTCGTTACAGTCTCAATCTGTTCGACCATTAGTTTAAGGTTAAAAGTCACTTAGGGTTGGGTTAAAGAGAGGAAAAAGGAAAAAGGTCATTCATTCTTTCATAGTGATTGGGAGAAGGAGAAAAAGAGAGCGAGGAGAAAGTTTTCTGGCGGTGAGAGAAGAAAGGAGAAGCTGACGGTGAAGACTGGCAAAATGCAATGACATTTGTTGGCACATACCGAAAGACGAGCGTCCAAATGCTGACAAAAAGGAAGCGGTGTTTCCAAGTGAGGAGGCAATCGAGGAAGGGTATAGCGACAGCGCCACTCCAAGGCACAAAAATTGAGCACCTTTCGAGAAGAAGGTGGGCGTACGCTCGACACAAAGGCGAGGAAAAAGGGGACCATGACTTCTGACTACTGTTTTTGTACAGTTTCGCAGTTGTTGTACAAAATATGTATAGTCGTACAGCAAATTAAAACTGTTTAGAAAACACCTTCTCGGTGTAGTACAACATTTAATATTGCTAATCTTAGGTCGCGTAAATTTTCTGTTTTTGTTTATTCATGGTTGGCACAATTTCGAGGCGATTAATACAACCATGATGAATAAATTTTTTAAATTGATTTGCTAATTTTACGAGTTTTTCTTGTTTACTTTGTAAAAAGCAATATTCAAAAAATAAAGAAGCTTTTCGAACTGGTTTTCCCAAAAGAGTTGAGGGTTTCGAGTCATGTTGACAAAAATACTCGATGCAATGTTGGTCATGTTTCTTGCTAGTTTCATTACCATTTCCAAATGATACAGCAAATTTTCCCAATTTGTGTTTTGACATAAAGGTATTTTCGATTTTGTTGAATGTAAGGATATGGGAAAGGTATTCCAACTGTTTAGAAATAAGTGTTGAAAACGGTGGGAAGCAGAAAATTTCTACAGGTAGCCAGTAGTCTGAAAAGTCGTTGGGGCTGACGAGCATCTGACTGCGAGTTTTCTCGAAATTCAATATGGTGATTTCTCATAAATTTTATCTTTACTACAACAGTGCTATTTTCGGTTGGACGATGGGGTCATTGGGATTGAGGAATTGAAGATAAGTTGGATAGGCATACCAATACAATTTAGAAGGAAAGAATACGAGTATCTTGAGAGGGCCAGTAAAGATCATGGTTCATACACCACAGCTGACGCTGTTAATGTTACTACGGTATATAAGTTATTGACATACTAATAGGAAGAACAACAAGGAGTAAGAAGGCAGTTCTAAGCAGAAAATCAAGAACCATTTACATTCCTCATGCTGAGGAAGAAGAAGAAATGCTCATGAGATATGAATAACCTTCTTAATCTCTACAGTACCAATGAGAACGATGATACGAAAATTGAAAACTTCATTAAGATAGGTAAGATTAGTGATAAATTTGAATGTCTCACAAAGATTACTAATGTGTAAAGAGAGATGAAAAGGTTGTGGAAGCAGAGTAGAAGGTCATTCAACCCGAGTTGGTGCGGATAACGGTGAATGGCTATCCCCGGTTCATCGCTATGAACTGGCAGTGGGGTTTGACCTGCGTGAGACCCTTCACATGAGGAGAGGGTTTGGGATCGGTTACTGGTCGAGGCAGAGAAGATAAAAGGAAAGGTCAACTTGGGGCGACCAAGCCAGTTAGTGAGGATGAGGTACAGCAAGCAACGCTGACAGCAGAAACAGCGAGAGCAAAGGCAAGCGAGGCTTCCACAAGCAGGAGGGCAAAAATGAAATGGTAAACGGGGGAATGACACAAAAGAACTGTTCAGGTGAAGTGTTGAGTTGTCGGAAGATGGGACACTATGCGGTTGTAGGTCCCGAGAGAAGAGAAGAAAGGGAGAGAACCGGGCATGACGACGCTCAGTGAGAGGTTGGGGACTTTACGGATCGCTTTGACCGGGAGTTTGGGTTCATTGCGTGTGAGTCCTCTGGTGCGGGATCACACCTTACGGAAGGTTCGGAGAACGTGCATTTCCCTCGACTGACGGAGCATCTTGGTGTCTGGTATGTGAACGGTCGGGCTTCACGTCATATAGCGGTCGGTAGGTACTTCTCGAGCTTTCGATGGCAACGATATGAAAGTAGTACTAGGTGATAGCAAGTTGTTAAGCCGATCGGTGTTAGGAACAACGTTTAGGAGGGTCTAAGCACTCCTTGAAGGTTGTGAATGTTCTTTAACAATACCGAGGGATAGGGAAAGAACTTCTCACCTGCTAATCTCGACTTTGGAGGATGAAATGTGAAGATACTTTGTTCGGGGGAAGAGACGGTCTTGATATACGAGCGCTCCCGGTGATTCGGCTAAGTGATAGGTACACCATGTAAGGTATTAAGTTTTATTCAGCCCTTTTGTGGCCAATGATATGTGATAGCAAAGCTGAGTTTAAAACTATACAAAGGTATGCAATTAGAGCTCTTATCATGGTGTGAGGACATGCAGAATCACTACGGGTGTGCCAGATTTCGATGCGGTCACCCCAATGCACGGAGGATGTGCGATGACAGTTTCGCAATCACTGGTGACAACGAGCGGCGGGATACTTGATTCAATTCTATTAAAAATGTGAGCGGTGGGATGTCTCCTGTTCCTTCGGTGAATGCTAGGTACTACATTTATTCATTGATAGTGCTACGGAGGACTGATTTGTTGCCAAAACCAAGTGAGGTCTTCTGACGGTTTCGAGTTTAGAGACTCTTGACAGAGCAGACAGAATTGAGAAGATCAAGTCACAAGGTCGGACAATGAATACCTGTGGAGAGTTTGTTGACTATTGTGCGGGCGACATTAGGAAGGAGTCTTATTCTCACAACCCAAGGTAAAGCGAGGTGCAGAAGGAAGAAGAATAGATCATCGAGAGGGGGGCAAAAGCCATGTTGTAATCGGGGGTTGCCATTGTTTCGTAAGTGACACCCTTGCTGCAACAACTGTTGTTTATTTACGGAAAAAACAGTGTGTCGTGCCTTGGGCACATGACTCGAGAGGAGGCTTTTTAAGAAGAAGCCTTTGATATTGGTCATCTTCGTGTCTTTGGGTGCATCACATATACATGCACCAAGGAGAAAGGACGAAGCTCGGCTCTTATGAAGAAGGGTATCTTTGTGAGCTGCGGTGAGACCTCAAGAGCCTTTCGGATTTATGTTCATGAGAGGTTGTTGTCGAGTGAGGATATGAAGTTGAGAGGATGAACACCCACAGGAGGTCACGGGGATTAAATGTCATCGGCCAGGACCTCGGCCATGGTGGTGATCCTGAGATCGGTCGGGCGAGGATCGGGGAGGATCCGGAGGAGGGTACATCTATGACGATGCCGGTTCGTCGATGACCGGTGGCTACCGCGGGATCGGAAGGTAGTACTTCGGGCAACATCGACCGGTCCACGAGCGAGTTCATAGAGTCCCCGCCGATGGACGAGTTCTGGGTACCTCGGCTTCTACAATTAGAGTGCGAGCGAGAGGGCGGCGAGACGAACGGTCGGGAGACCGAGGCTCTTGATGATGAGAGGGTTTCATTCTCCAATAGGAGAAAGCCTTGGAGAAGAAGGAAGCCCAAAGTGGCTTGGAACCACCTTGGAGAAGGCCACATCTGTTAACGGGCCTAAGGAAAGAAATTTGAGTACGACAGAACCACGGGGGTTTAGCTATGTGTATGCTTGTGTCCCCTTGTTCCGAGCCTTCTCGCTATGAGAGCGATAGCAGAGCGAGGTCGAAGGCCATGCGGGAGGAGTATTCTTCTGTCATGAAGAATGATGTTTGAAGAAATGGTCTTGCGACACGAGGAAAAAATCACGTTTACTTCCGGATGGCTTTACAAGGTAAAGCATCTTGCGGATAGCGACATTGAGAAATTAAAGTAGCGATTTGTGGCTAGAAAGGGTTCTCCCAGTGAAAGAGTTGATTGTGAGAAAACCTTCGCTAAAATGGCTACATTCATGATAGCTCCATTATATCGTGCGCAACATAGATGGGTTTGGAAGAATCACAGGATGAATCGCAAGCTGCTGTTCTCCAGCAACTTCTTCTGAAGGTGTGGGCCAGGCGCCGCCACGAGCTTTGAGGTGCATGGAAAGAGTCATGTTAATAACGATGAGAAAACCCTTGTAACTGGCTGGCTCTAAGCTTAGCTTACTCCCGATTCGTGATACATACTTGCGGGGATGGGTTTCTGCGAAGTGACAGGATGAAACCTTTCTTTAATGATAGGTGAGAGCACTCTCGTTACACAAAGATGCTATGTGTGGATAACAGTCATTACGAGTGCAAAGAAATATGAAACCTTGCAAAGAAATCTATGATTTGAGATGAGACATCGCCTTGATCGTGCTGCAGGTTTGGGTAGCGAGGAGGAGGGGCATTTCTTGCAAAGCTGAGAAGCTGTTGTAGACATCCTTGAATTCACAGGACTCTAAGCCATGTGGCTGGGCAAATGCAAACTGGAAGAAGCTTCATGCCCAGTTCAGAGATTAGTGGATCACATTGTAAAGAGCAGTGGTCCGTTTCCTTGTTGTGTTGGTCAACACTAGACCGGATATTTGTTTTACCGGTCAACCATTTCGAGTCGATTTATGTGTAGACACAAAGTTGTTGGTGGCCTGGCTACCTTTACTGACTGCTGCAGAGACAGTGGATTATAGTACGGACTACGAGCATAGGGATGGGTAAGTTAGCGGTTACACCCAGTCGTTGAGCGAGTTGTGCTTACGATAGGAAAAACACCCGGTGTTGTTTTAGGTTGGGTTCGGTAGTGGTGTCATGGTTCGACCTTTGAAAACATGATCGATGGCAGTGAGTTAAAGACGAGAAGGCACATAGCAACCAATCTGGCCGGGTTGTTGAAGGCACTACGGCTTCGAAAATGTTGTTTGTGTTTGATGGGCCAGGTATGAGACCTTAATTCTTGTTGATAATCGAGGTTGCATTAACTCACAAGGAGAATGCGGTATTTCATGACGAGTCAAAGTATATAGGTTGACCATGCATTTCTCGGAGACTGTGTTAGAAAGGGCTGACAGAAACTTGGGCTCTTGTGATGGCCAGGTTGTGAATATTCTTTCGCTTCTGCAAGGACAAGCATGTCTGCTTCGAGAGACAAGAATAGGTGTAGTGAAACACCTTCCCTAAGTGAAAGTGTTGAGGCCAATTCTGGGAGGAACGGTGGTTCCCTAAGGCTTTGATCTTTGGCCCTGAGAAAAGTGTCTAAAAAAATTTGAAATTTTCTCCTAAAAACTGACTTTATAATTTTTGTAAAGTCAAATCTAATTAAGAAATCGACTTTAAGTGATAAGTTACAAGGTCTAATTTAAAAGTGACTTTAGTGATAAAGTTACTAAAGATCTAATTTTAAGTGACTTTAATAAAGTCAATGTAAAATTAAGAAAGGAAAAGTGACTTTGGAAATAAATGACTAAGTGGGTCTTTATTAAAGTGGGGTGAATTAAAAAATAGAAAGTGATTTAAATGGGCATTTAATGCAGTCCTAGATCTCAATCTGTTCAGCCATTGGATTTAGGATTACAAAAGTCGCAAGGTTAAAGTTAAGGAGAAAGGAGGAAAAGGTCATTCATTCTTTCGAGTGAATTGGGAGAAAGAAGAGAAGAGAAGGCACGAGAATTTTAAAGCGTTGAAAGAAGGAAGACAGCTGGGTGAAGATTTCAACAAGGTACAACAACATTTATTGGCACACCGCTCAAGGCGAAAAATCCGTACAACAAGGAAACGGTGTTTCAAGTGTGAGGAGGCATAAAAAATCGAGGAAGAGGTGTAGTGGCTCACTCAAGGCACAAAAATCAGGCATGTTTTTTGAGAAGAGGTGGTTTGTCATTTCGGCTAAAAAGCCGAGGAAAAGAGAACGACAACTACAACTACATTTTTTGGCATGGATTTCGAGAGGGTTAACGTGCAAGTTGTACGGTCCATACGACAAAGTACGAACATTAAAGCACGCTAGGGTGGCCGTACAACATTTAATGTATCCTAAGGTCTTTTATCGTGCCATTTTCTGTTATTCTTTGATTTGGCACAATTTCTAGAGCGGTCGTGCCAAGCACGAAATCGAAGACAAGTACGTAAATTAGTTTGCTGAAAATTTTCTGGAAGTTTTCTTTTTGTTTTAATAACAAAAAGCAATATTCGGAAAAATAAAGCTTTAAAGCCTTGGTTTCCCCAAAGTTATTGAGGGTTTCGGTCATGTTTAAAAAGGATATGGGTGTTAAATGGTGGATCATTGTTTCATAACATGATTTTGTTCTGCATTTCCCAGCATTCTGTAAATTTTCCAGAATTTGTGTTTTCAGCAAAAAAATTATTTTTCTGTTGTTGAATGTAAGGATATGGGAAAGGGCATTTAACTATTTGAAGAAAGAAAATCAAGGCCGAAAAGCTTAGAAATTTAAAACAATTTATAATTCATAAGGTTTAGCCTCATTCTTGTCATGGCTCAACAAGTTTTGAATATGGATTGCACGTCTTCGCCTCTCCGATTGCCTATAGTAAGTACTCCATCATCACTATCTACTCCACTAGATCTCTCTGGCTTCCTTCGTGATTGAAGAGTTGTCTCTAAGCGAAAAAGAGGATAGTTTGTCTTCGTGTTTGAGCTGTTGCCTTAATAAGTTTTCCCACAGTTTTAACGCATCTTCTGAGAGGCGTTTGGGCTAGTGTAACTGCAACCCAAGGCTCCTTTGTCCTCCTCTTTAATTGTTTACGATACAGGCATTGTTGTCATTTGGAAAAACTGCAACAGTGTACCAAACCCTTCATTTGGGAGGCCACATCAATGGGAAGCTAATTCATGCTAGCAGCAGGCCCTATCATGGTCATAAGTAGGATCTTCATCTTTGATTCACTGCAGACTTTTCTTCATGACAGTTGATGACATTCAAGCTTTGGTTATGGACTGGTTTGAGTAGTTGTAAGGGGTCTAATTGACTTCTAGAGAAGCCGCAACAGTAGTAGTGTTTATAAGGGCTGTATGCAACAAGCCCTAACCTGGAGCAGCTAGGGCTTATTCAGATATGGTATATCCACCTCATTTCTGCCTCCATATTTCTGTTATGATTCGGTCATCTTTTGATCTAAGGAATGTGCCTCTGAATGTTCTATTGACAAGTCAATCTTGACTATTTATTGTACTCTCTCTCTGCTAAACACTTGATTATAATAATAAGAGCAATTGATCAAGAGTTTTCCCCACTATGGGGTTTTTCCCTGGCTTGAGCCATATTCTCGTGTTCCTCTGTCTTGGCTTATCTTCTGCACTTATTTGTAGAAATTTCTTGTTTTTCCCACCCCGGTTTTCAGTTTCACCTTATTTCTCCAAAATAGTTAAATGCCCTTTCCCATATCCATACATTCAACAACTGGAAAATAAATTTTGCTGAAAACAAAAATTCTGGAAATATTACAGAATGCTGGAAAATGCAGAAATAAATATCAGCACATACAAACAGCCATTCAACACATTTAAACACAGTGATTTTTGGTCAAGGTGACCCTGGAAAAACCCCCTACAACTCTTGGGGAAAACCAGTTCGAAAGCTCCTTCTTATTTCTGGAAAATGCTTTTTACAGTGAGAGAAATATTCAACAAAAATCAGCAAGTAAACTTTACAACTTATCTCGTTTTCCGTGCTTAACCACCGCCTTGGAAAATGTGCAAACAGCAAAACATAACAGCATTAAATGTTGTATGGCCTCCTCGATTTTCGTGCCTAGAAAATATGCAATAAATGCAGCTGTACGGCCTCGATTTTTGTGCAAAACAGCAATAAATGCTGATGTACGGATCTCGATTTTTGTGCCAAAAGAACAACATAAACTTGCTGTACGGAATCTGCCTCGATTTCCGTGCAAGAGGACAACCACTTGCTGTATGACCTGCCTAGAAATTCGTGCCAAATAAAACAGCCCTCTGTTGCCTCGAAAACTGAGCCAAATTGCTGTACGGCCTCTTGGAAATTGTGCCAAAAAGTTGCTGTACGGTCTTCTAGAAAATCGTGCCAAAAACTGCCTTGGAATGTGTGCCAAACTCTGCTGTACGGACTTGCTGAACTGCTGCCTTGGAATGTGTGCCAAGTTGCTGCCTCCTTCTTCTCACTGCCCAGAAATCTCCCTTGCTCTCTTGCTCTCCTTCTCTCAATCTGCTCATGAAAGAATGAAATGACCTTTTCCCTCCTTTTCCTCCTTTAACCTAACCCTAAGTGACTTTTGGGGAATCCCTAAATCCAATGGCTGAAATAGATTGAGATCTAGGGCTGAGATTAAATGCTCATTTAAATCTCACTTTTTATTTTTTAATTCACCCCACTTTAATAAAGACCACTTAGTCATTTATTTCCAAAGTCACTTTTCCTTTCTAATTTTACATTGACTTTATTAAAGTCACTTTAAAATTAGACTTTAGTAACTTTATCACTTAAAGTCACTTTTAAATTAGATTTGACTTTATAAAATTATAAAGTCATTTTAGGAGAAAAATTAAATTCTTTTGGACACTTTTCCCTAGGCCAAAGATCAAAGCCTTAGGGAACCACCTGTCCTCCGGTACC
The DNA here is from genome assembly GCA_034641835.2 of Pinus albicaulis. Classification (NCBI taxonomy): domain Eukaryota; kingdom Viridiplantae; phylum Streptophyta; class Pinopsida; order Pinales; family Pinaceae; genus Pinus; species Pinus albicaulis. The sequence goes on from CM076578.1 coordinate 532,796,494, forward strand.
AAATTTCAACATTATTGTTCGTATTCTTTCGTTAGTTAATGATTAATATGATTGCTAATGATTTAATGGGCTCATGGTTGAAAGAATCAACTAACCTAAGCAAAGAACATGTTAATCCAAAATTAACATGGTATCAGAGCTAGGTTGAAGACAAGCCCAAGAAGAAGGAAGGCAATCTCTAAGATCACTCGACAATTCTTCATGATGATTTCGAAAGCTACGACTAAGGAACAAGATCATGGTACAGATTTGAAACTTTTATTGAGGTGATAGATTAGGATGTCAGCATCTAGACCAACTTCAGTCCGATCATGATCTTCCCATCCTTACTCTTGAAGAAGATGATGCTGATAATGCTTAAAAGAATGTTCCTTATGCAAAAGAAAATTGGTTCTCAGGCTAGACTTGAGGCCTTTGGGAAATAGAATGCTTGTTTCCTTGCATATGGATCAAACCATAATCCAGAACATGAAGGGCTTGCTTCTTGTACATATGAAGACACTCACAGACCCTTATTTTCAGACTCAACCTCCTTGATCCAAGTAATAAATTCTATGAGCAATTCAAGCTCTATAAAGAAATTTGTTGCTGCCCCTGATTAAGTATATGCACCAAATGTCATATAAAATGACAATGCAGATGATGGAGCTAAAGATTGGCACAAGATTAGAAATCTGTTGACAAAGAAGCAAATCCAGATTCAAGAGATCAGATCGAAGAAATTCTAAGAACTGCAGGAGCCAAGATCAGGCCGAAAGAGCAAAGCTCTGCACTCAAACTATAAAGTTTGTACTGACCTTATAAAGCCAGATTCCAAGTCATCTAAGAAATCTAAAATAGTGAAATTTATCCATTATTGAAGCTGCTATCACTATGTAGTATGAACTATAACCTATATTTCTTTAAAAGCATCTGTGAGTTGCCTATCTTTCAAGGCCGAGACATTAAAAAATTCGAACTGTTATGTCACACTTCTGAGCACGGGTTTTTACAGTCCTATAATGAATCTTGAAGAAGGGTCGAACCTTGATATTTATTTAAAAGGTAGCCCTTCCAGCAAGGGAAGAGCAATCCTCTACTGATAGCTGCAGTGAAGGCTATAGATGGCTAGTAGAGAGAGTTGAGTAGCATTTTGATAGCCAGGCTACAAGCTTAAGGAGCCGAGCCCCCCTCAAGCCCATGTCATGTATTTCGAAGGCTTGACTTAAAAGTGTAAGCCTCCAAGAAAGGAGTTGAAATTTCTTCCTCAGGCATGTTTTCAAGGTACATCAAATTTCTGCCACTTTGTTTTACAAAAGTTGAGATCGTTCTACATGTATATATATATAGTTTGATCAAAGAGCGTTGGCTTCAGGATATCTCTTACAATGAAGACAAATCTCAAATTATGCTCACTGTGGTTCACTTTGACTTCCAATAGTAACATAAAAAGAAGAATCATTCTTCTTATTATCTTTACAGTAATACCATTATTAAGGCATTCATATATATGGTATTGCAGAGATGGTATATTTTTGTGGTTAGTTATTTTGAAGTGACGTGTCTTGGCTCATACTCCGTATAGAGGTCACACAATTCTTTCTGAAGCCTGCTGTATATATTTACAGTAATCAGGCTTATGACTAAGACCTTGACCTTGATGACATTCATCGATGCATGTCCTTGATCTATTTATGGTCATTGAACACTTTGTCAAATGATCACTCCAGCATCAGAGTTGCAGATCAAATAAGGGTATTGAAGGTAAAAGATCCACCCTCAAATTAGACAAAGAGTTTTGAGATCTTAAAATTGAAAGCATATCATCGGAAGCAGTGTTAGGGAGAGACCATACATCAAATGATTCATCCTCAGGCATTTACATTAGATTATGTATGATTTTTCTTGCGTGGGGTAGGAATGGCATCAGACTTTCTATTAGTCATACATTCAGTTAGAATTAAATAAGTTTTGATATGATTGTCCAAAGGTCGGTATTTTGTCAGCAATCTCAGATATGAAAAACTGACCTAAGTTGATCTCTCAGGAAGTAGCATAATCTTCTTGATTTGCAAATCCATAAAGGAAAAGTAGTCTAGAAGACCCATGACAATATATCATTCAAACAACAAGATTCATTCATCTTATATAGAAATGGTCTTCCCGTAAATTACAAAGATACCTCTCCGGAAAGATTTCTATACAACATCAGTCCTGCTTTTGATATCTTAGCGAATGTAACACATCATCATCTATGTCCTTTTCAGTCCAACTTCATGTATGATATCATTATAAATTCAATAGATGATCGTGTTATTGTCTTGTTCACAAATGAAGTTGGGAACAAGACAAATGTAAACGTGGATAACCTTTATTTAAAAGGTCATGTCAGTCACAGCTTATGATAAGAAGTCCAACTCACTTGTAGTCCCCATACTTAAATATCAGCTTATCTATATGTTGACCACACTTTGTCAACGACCCCATACGCACACCCCCATTTTTTTAAATGGGACTCATCATGTTCGAGGTTCACACCATTCAGATTTCATCGACAACCGACATTTTATAAATGATGTAAACCCATTCTCGCATGTTATGATGTAAATGATCTAAGTAAGACCGTCATGTATAACAACCTAGGTAAGCCTAGTATGTTGGTGACGATTTCTATCCTAGGAGGTTTTTTTGTCTCACCGATTAATGAAGCTGACACAAGTGATCGATTGGGAGATTTCTCCAAATTCTCCCAAAGCTAGGGTGGATTTTGTCATCAAGATGCTAAGTGAGTCCTAGTGTTTTCTATCGAGTCTTTGTAAAAGTAGTTTGGGAATAATCCTAGCTAGTTGGCTAGATTATTTTATTACAAGCTACTTGGTCTACTAGATCATGTTTTGAGTCGCAAAGATTGGGTACTCAAGGAGGGTCTATACGAATGGGTATTCCCTCTTCATGTGTCTAAATGTATTTATCTTATGTAAAGAGGGTTGGAAAAAATAATTAAATCCCCTTTCAACCAATTAATTAAATTTTCGCCAAATTAATTAAAAAAATCCTAAGCTAGAAATTCTATTAATTTGGGTTACAGGTGAGTTAAAATTCTTCATTGGCAAATTTGTTGGTCCTTAAAATGAATTTTTAAAGGTCCTAGGCCAAGGGAATATTGAGAATTTGAAGAAATTTTGACCCTTAGGCCTAGGTGGTTAAGTCAAAGTCAAATTTTGAGGTAATTAACTCAAAAATATTATTTTTGAGTTAATTAAAATGGAATTAAATGATAAATCTGTTTTTCCTCAAATTCCTTATACTCGACGGTCCGCATTAAAAAAGATGATCAAATCTTTTCGATCTACGAGATTATTTTGACATGGATCAACCGAACTAGTCGTTGGAAATTTTGTCTTATAAATTAGAGGTCTTGGTATGACATTTGCATCCGATATTTGACCGTAAGTGGGGTATTCTGTTCTCGCAAAATTTTATGATTTTCTTTGATCAATAAAGCATAAAGACTTTGGGGTTACAAACTTTGGTGTTCCTTTTCTAGATCTATGTGATGATTTATCTCTAAACTCGCTACTTTATTTGGCATTTTTATGGTTGATAAAATTTATGGACACTGCAATGTGCATCTTGTGCGCTTCTGGTTTCTAAAATAACATTTTTGATTTGACAGAAGATTAGTTATCCGTTTCTTTGAAAGGTCTCAGTATGATTATTTTCTAAATCTCTATCAATCTAAAGTTTAGATCTAAGTGTGAATCTTTATATTTAGGCTAGTTGGGAAGTCTTCATTGACCAAATTGACTCTCGTATTTCTCAGAACATGAAAAGCTCATGGTTTCCTAATTCCCAAAGCTATCTTACGAAATTGTTTTTTTTGTAGGGTCTTCTAGAGCTTGTCTCTCTTAAAAAATTTATCTTCTAAATTGTGCTAAAATGGGTTTAAATCTCGCCATGAGGGCCTCTAACTGCAAATTAGCAATCGTAAATTTGTAACATTTAGGTGTAAAGGTTTATTTATTTTTTGTGTATAGTTTTGGATCTGTTTGTGGTTTTTGCAGTTTGCAGTGGGATTCAATTTTTTTAGATTCGAGCTGCATCTAACCCTAGGGGTAATATCCGGGCCTCGGTGGATCGTTTTCTCCGAAAATCGGGAGAGGGTCATTTCGCCGCAAAGAATAAATTCAAAAGTGTATCTAAATCGCATTCTAAAATCTGAAGAGTAAAATTTTAATTACTGAGGAATTTCAAGTGTATCGGGTTTTCTTGAGATAATCTTTCCTTATCTCTCGCTATATCCTTGCTTTCTCGCATTCACCCCTTGCCTTTTTCTCCACTCCATATCTCGCAAATCCGTATGTATTTCATTTGCTGCGGGCAAACTGAATTTCTCATCTTCATTAACGCTGCCACCGTCCCCACTTTCCTCTCGCCCGGATTGCCTTCCGCCGCGTCGCTATACCTCTATTTTGGCCCATTTCCTCCGTCGTGTTTATTTTCGCTCATCCATCTCTCCTCACGCCGAAAACCGTCCTCTCTCGCACTCAATTTCTATCATCCCAAAACGCCGTTTATTTATTCGACCCATCCGCAACCCTCCCCGTCTCCCTCCCGTTACTACCTTGTCGCCCGACCCTTCAAAAATTGCGTGCTTGCTCCTATCCTCTAGCCTTCGACGTCCATTTTCACACCGCCCTACTCCTCTACTCCCCGCCGACATTTGTCCCTTAACCCTCTCGCCGTTTAGCCTTTTCACGTTGTACTCCATCGACTTGGACACATAAGCCAAACCTGCCATGTATATGCGTCTTATTTATTTTTAGTTTGGTTTCATTTTTTTGTTAGATTTAGAATTTTACGATTTTTTCTTTTTTTTAAAAACTTTTAAGTTTTAGTTAGTTTCATTTGCGTAGTTTTAGTTTAGGAAGCTAAACTTTCGATTTTAGCCTTAGATTTATTTTTAGATATAGTCTTTAACTTTAGCTTTAGATGTATATATTTGCTTTAGATAATTTTATTTATTTAGTTTTTTAATTTTTAAAATTTTTAGATTTTAATTACTTTTGCTTTAGTTTAAAGTTTTTAATTTTTTTTAATTTTTTAGCTTTTAGAGATAATAAATAAGAAGGGAATAAAAATTTAAAAAGGGCCTAAAATCTCTAAATTTTCAACGCTAGAAAATTCTCAATTTTTTTTTATTCCATAGTCAAGATGAGCTTTTAAATTTTTATCTAAAGTTTGATCATAGGAAATTTTTTAATTTCATCAGTTGGATTATTTGGAACATTATAAATTTGGAAATATTGCAAAGATCTCGCATTTAAATTTGATGGTCATCTCATGATAACATTGTTTGGATTTCAAAGTATTTTAATGCATAGTTATGGTGTTGCTTTTATTGAATATCATTGTGGTGAATCTATTTTTTTATACGACAACTATATATCGACACTTGACTTTAATTTTATAACTAGGATATTTTGACTCCATAAGGTACTGTTTAAACGCTTGAATTCAATTGATTTCAGAAAACTGCAGGAATCTTAACAAGTATTTGATTATCTATCCGTGTTCTCGAATTGGTTGATTTTCAACCAGTTTTCCTTCATTTTTGTTAGGGTCTACCCCTTAGCTTGCAAGGAGACAACTTAGGGATAGAGAGATTGGGGATCGTTACGCCCCGATCCGAGCCGTTGTCGTGCCTGACATTTTGTGCTACAACATTTAAGCTGCTATTTGTGGACCCATTTATTGGACTTGGCTTTACGACTTTCATCTCTTTATTCATATCTTTCATTCCGTATTTGGGTTAGCTTCCGTCCTAGTGGTGACTCCATTGGCTTCATCTTCCACAAGAATATGTACTAGAAGACATCCAAGTAGCTTGATTAATCCTACCTGCACTCGAAAAGGTTCCTCGGTAGAAATCGATTACACAAGCTCTCTCTCGTACACTTTAATCTCGACCAGTGGAGCTCGATATCCATTCTTTTTTTGTGATCCGCTTTCAACATGATATCATGGAATTATTTGCCCCCGTGTAATTTTGCCAATATTCGTGGTTATCCCCATGCTTTCCCTCAAACCGGAATGGATAAATTACCTTCTTTTCAAGGAAATAATGCGTTAGTGTCAAATCTCATTTGTTTCGTTTTCGCTAATTGGTGGAATAGATTTGTGGTTGCAAATAACAATTTTGATGATGTAAAGATAAGGCTCTTTGTTCTTACTTTTTTCCAAGATTATGGAATGGTTTATCAAAATCCGGATAATTCATTCACACCTTTGAATCAATTGTAGCCGCCTTTAAGGACAAGTATGGTGATAAAAAGGGAAGATAGGCATTTGGTGAAAGAGATCAATACCATAAAAAGAAAGAAAATGAAACTATTGAAGAATTTAATAGTAGATTTAATGGTATCCTTAGAAATATCTCAAACTCATAAACCTCCCGATGGGTCTCTTCGAATTTTTACATTGATGCTTTTAATTTCGATATTTCATAAGAGTTAAGGCATGCTAAAACTACCAATTATAAGGCTTGCCAATCTTCGATCAAGAACTTGAAAAGGATAAAAGGGCATCAGAAAGTCCGAAATTGCCGGTTTTGATAGGGTTTAGACTAACAAAGGGCCTAAAGGTAAAGAACTCCTAGAAGATGATGACTAACTTATGAAAAAGTTAATGCAAAAGCTTGAGAGCATGGAACTTAACCAAGTGAAATTAATCTCTCAACGAGTTAAGGAAATAAGCACTTTACAAATTTAGGTTGGTCCAAATGGAAAGGGCTCAAACGCAAAATTCCCAACGAATCATAATAGTTAAGAATTATAAATAATACTAGAAAAATACTACCAGCATAACTCTCCATCCCATTTGAATCTACTAATATATTACGAAGCTCCACCTTATTGTATTGCAATGCTTTTCATGAGGAGGTTACTTGTCCCAATCGCGAAAGAATCATGAATAGTGGAATGTTTGGGGCAAGTAATCGACAATCAAGTTGTTGGTAAGGAGTTCTTTGTCTATGGAAGATTGGATGGAAGTTAAGGAAAATAGTCAAGATGATAGGTTCTTTCACATCTTCGCATAGTATCAATAATTTTGATCATGAGAGGGATTTGATGATTGAATTATTTGGTGAAAAGCCTTATCCTGATCAAGTTTGGAAATTGCTATGACAAAAGGATTAACTTATCAAAGAAGGGATAAAGAGCAAGGTCATAATCAAACTCCCCCTCAAATTTAAATCCTAGTCCTGGCTTGAATATTGATTTGGGTGCGTGGTTGGGACAATGCTAAGATCTGGTGCCCGTTATCGAGATCTCTAAAGCTTCCTACTCAGAGCTAAAGTTTTAGATGTTCTCTGGAGCTCGCATGTTAATGTTGCTCAAGATATGACTCGAAGTCTCTTATCAAGATGCTCCTATATATCCGCAAAAAATGGAGTCGATAACAAGGATCATCAACCATTTTTTGTTACCTTAATGGTTAATGGTTATAAATTGAATAATTGTATGTCGGATTCGGTGTTTCAAGCCTGTGTCATGACCAAGAGGGTCAAGGAACAACTGATTTAAGAGTTTAGGGATCGCTACCTACAACATATGTGCCATGGATTCTAAGAAAATTGAAGTTCATGGGTTAATCAAGGATTTACAAGTTCATTTATCTAAGTATCACTCCCGACATCATGATTGTTATGGACATAGTTGTAGTTGATGTTCGGGATGCTTGGGGTGTTGTTACCAAGAAAGTGGGCCTTTGATCTAGGAGGAAGTATCTGATGAACTGTCTTATGCTATGATTCCTTCCCCTAGAGGTGAAGGGTTTGTGAAGCTTAATAGAGAACCTCAAGGAAGATTCCATGTAGAAGATCCTAAAAGACCTCAATGAAATAATTAAGGAACAACCTCGACATGGGGAATTATGCTATTATGTCTAATTTTATGGTTCCTTTAGATAACAAGGTTGATGAGAAATTCGAGGACCTAAAGGATCGTGTTTGAGCATTTATGGTGCTAGTATTCAGGTATGGTAAGGGTGTTGGAATTAATTAAGTTCCCCTTTGGCTGTGTTTTAAAGTTTGCCTATAGACTTGAGTTCAATGCAACCTATAATGGGAATAATATGAAGCCTTGTCATGGGTTTTGAGTTGGCAAAGGCTTTAAGAATTAAGTTGCTTAGTATCAAGGGAGACTCGATCCGGGTTATCATGCAAGTTAAGAATAAATTTACATAAAAATCAAAGGTTAAGGAATTATCAAAATGTTGTGTGGGATGTTATGGAACACTTTGATGCCATTAACCTTGAAGTCTCAAGAGAAAAGAATGCCTGAAGGCATGAGTCAGGGCTTCTACTTTACAATTATCTCGATGAATTAATTAAGGAAAAGATAAAAATGGAAATTATTTGCATCTTCAAATTCCGATAATTCAAAGCATTGGCAAGTTTTTAATGATGAAAAACAGCTATTCGCTTTTCTTAATAATTTGGATGAGCTGAAAATTTTCTGGATAAGTTCTAAGGAGGATGGATTCGAGGATCATGATGACATTATAAATCCTACTCCTAGGAATATTGTTGTTTTAGAGCAACACTTTGACGCATGATGCCACAAAGCCGAAAGAGGAGAACAAAAATGGATCCGACCATCAAGTAAATCTGGTAATTTCTAAGGACCCTAAGATTGTCAAAATTGGTAAAGGTACTAATGAAGAAGAATGGAAAAAGTTGACCAACTTACTTCATGAATATATGGATGTTTTAGCATTTTCATATGATGAGTTAAAAGGATATAGGGAAGATGTCATGCAACACATTATCCCTTTGAAAGATGAGAATGCTAAAACCTTTCGTCAAAAGCTTAGAAAATAAATCCTAAGTTAGCCCCTTTGGTTCAAAAAAGCTTTAAAAAATGTCACTGCAAATTAGAATCATTGCTCAAACTAGACATTCAACGTGGTGTTCCAACTTGGTGATTGTTAGGAAGAAAAAATGGTACCATTAGACTTTCGTGTCGATTTTAGAAACCTTTTAATCTAGCATGTAAAAAGGATTAATTACCCTTTGCCCAACATGGAGACTATACAGAAAGAGTAACAGTTCAGAACATACATATAGGATGGTTTTTTTTGATACAATCAAGTTTGGGTTAAAAAAGAAGATTGTCACAAAACTACATTCACCACACCATGGGGTACTTTCTCGAATACATTAGAATGCCTTTTGGGTCAATTAAATAGGCTTACTTTTCAAAGGGCCATGGATTATGCTTTTAAAGGTTTAATCGGAAAAATTATCAAATTTATCGTGATGTGATCTTATCGCTTTTTCTAAAGATAGTATTACTCACATAGGTCATCATATGTGTCTTTGATAGATGTAGAGAATTCAAATTTCCTTGAATCCTCGCTAGTAACTGCTTTTTAAATCAAGGGAAATTACTTGGTCACATCATCTCCAAAGATGGGATCAAGATTGATCCTCAAAGAGTTGAGGCAATCCAAAAGATTCCTCTACCTCATAATCTTAAATCCCTTCAGCTTTTTCTTGGAAAAACTAATTCTTCTTAGAAGATTTATTCCAAATTACGCAAAAATAGCTAAGTCTATTCAAAGTCTTCTAAAAAAAGATGTAAAATTTTTTTGTGGAAAGATGGTAAAAAGGATTTTCAAGGGATTAAGGGTGCTCTTGCTCAAGCCCTCGTTTTGGCGAGTCCCGATTATTCAAAGGATTTTATGATTTTCTCTTTTGCTTCGAAGATACTATTGTCGGTGTCTTGTTACAAAAGAATAAGGAAGGTCACGAATGCCCTATTGCTTTCATGAGTAGAGCACTTCAAAATTCTCGATTAAATTATACTACTATGGAAAAGCAAGCCTATGCCTTGGTACCCTTAAGCATTTTAGGACTTATGGGTTATTCTAAAATCATTGTTACCCCGCATTCCCGCGATTAAAGATTCTAACTCAACCGATTGCTTAGGACTTGTGCTAGGTGGGTTACTAAAATTCAAGAGTATGATCTAGAGATTAAGCCCAAGTTAGTCAAAGGTCAAGGCTTGGTTGAAATGATGACCGAAGGTAATGAGAAAAGTGCTTGGTTTGATCTCGTCTAAATGATGCATCTTCGCCCGAGCCGCAAAGGTTAGAGCATGAATGGTATAAGGACATTATTTATTATTTGTTAACTTACATGTCCCGACCATTTAGTTGCTCATAGAAGAAGGGCTCTTAGATTAAAAGCCACTAATATTGCCTCATGAAGGATGGCCTTGGATGGAGAAATCCCGAGGTGATAATACTTAGGTGTGTTAAGGAAGATTAGGGAGTCTAAAAAGTTGATTTTTGAAGTTTCATTCAATATTTTGTGGTGGTCATTATGCTTCGCTAGAACTATCGCCCACAAAATTCCGAGAGCCGGTTATTTTGGCTCGATTTTTTCGATGTGCATAAATTTGTCGAAGTTGCCAACCCCGTCAACTATTCACCGGGGAAACGTAAGGTTAGCTGCTCCCGCTCTCTACAACCTGTAGTTGCTGAGGCACCTTTTCAAGATTTGGGTCCGGATTGACGGAAATTCCATGAAAATTCTAGCAATGGCTACTCCCTTCGGATCTTAACCGCGACTAATTATTTTACAAATGGCTGAAGCCATTCTTGCTAAGAATGCTAATGAAAAGGTCATTATGGACTTTATTGAAAATCAAACGTTACTAGATTTGGTGTCCCCCAAGATCACTACCGATAATGCTAAGGGCTGTCGTCTTTTTTGAATTTTCTATCTTTTGTTTTAAGTATGACATTACTTTATCTCATTCATCTAACTACTATCCCTCGTGGTAATATTTACCAATCAAGTAATAAAAATCTTATAACCATTATCAAGAAGATAGTATAGAGGAGTAATAAGCGATCTTGGGATAACAAAATCAAGTATGCTTTAGGCGATAGAATTACTAAAAAGAAAGCACGTGGCAAAAGTCCTTTGAATTAGTTTATGGCTTGGATGTAACTTTGCCTCGTTCACCTTAAATTACCAAATTTTACCAACTCCTTCAACATTTTCCACCGATAAAGATGTTGTTCAAAATAGAATTGATCGACAGGGAGTTGATGAAACTCATAGGAAAGCTTTAGATAATATGTGTAAGAATCAATCTAACATTAAGAAAAGCTTTGATAAATCATCTCGATCTAGATCTTTGCAGTTACATGGTATTACTTTGGGACCGAAAAATGAAAGCCCTAAAACACAAAAAATTTATTTCAGCTTGTGGCTAGGACCTTATATTATCGAGGCATTGCTGACTAATCCACCTAATTTGAGCACGTTGAAGGCGAACCACTTCAGTAATTCATGAATGGCCAATCGGCCAAGTTGTTCTTCAAAGAGGTATTATCCGATGCCATCGTGGGCATCCTTTGTATTTGTATTTCTAACCCTACTCCTCGTCCTTTCAAAGATTTCATTTTGTAGTTAGATTAGATTTAATTTTCATGTCAAGTAGAATAATAAATGTTAGAAGAGCTTCTATTTTTCATGTGCTTAATGTTATATGATGACATTTGGATGGACACTACTTATAATTTTATGTGTTGCTTGGATGCAACATTCTCGGATTCTCACATTCCTCCTAAGTGAAGCAACGTGTCCCCAAGTAGAGCCGTATGTTGACTACAACTTTGTCAACGACCCCATAGTAGTACACCCCCATTTTTTCAAATGAGACTCATCATGTTCGAGGTGTTCACGCCATTCAGATTTCATCGACAGTCGACAATTTTATAAATGATGTAAACCCATTCTGCATGTTTATGATGTAAATGATCTAAGTAAGACCACCATGTATATAACAACCTAGGTAAGCCTAGTATTTTGGTGATGATTTCTATCCTAGGAGGTTTTTTGTCTCACTAATTCATTTGTGTTTCTTGACACAAGTGATCGGCAGAGTTTTCCCCTCCAGCCTCACCCCAAAGCTAAGGTGGATTTTGTCATCAAGATGCTAAGTGAGTCCTAGTGTTTTCTATCGAGTCTTTGTAAAAGTAGTTTGGGAATAATCCTAGCTAATTGGCTAGATTATTTTATTACAAGCTACTTGGCCTACTAGATCATGTTTTGAGTCGCAGAATTGGGTAGCTATTTGAGGGTCTATACGAATGGGTATTCCCCCTTTACGTGTCTAAATGCATTTATCTTATGTAAAGAGGGTTGAAAAAATAATTAAATCCCCTCAGTCAATTAATTAAATTTTCTGGCCAAATTAATTAAAAATCCTCAGCTAGAAATTTAATTAATTTTAAGTCCTACGTGAGTTAAAATTCTTCAAAGGCAAAATTCGTGGGTCTTTAAAAAATAAATTTTTAAAAGTCCTAGGCTAAGGGAATATTGAGAATTTCAAGAAATTTTGGACCCTCGGGCCTTGGTGGTTAAGTCAAAGTCAAAATTTTGAGGTAATTAACTCAAAAATGTTATTTTTGAGTTAGTTAAAATGGAATTAAATGATAAATTCGAATTTCCTTAAAATTATAATTTCGACGGTCTAGATTAAAAGATAATTAAATCTTTTCGACGATCGAGATTATTTTGACAAGAATCAACTGAACTAGCCGTTGGAGATTTTATCTTATAAATTAGAGGTCTTTGTATGTCATTGGCATCCGATCTTTGAATCGTGCACTTGTTCTTGGAAGCTCTTGTAATATTTTTAATGAATAAAGCATAAAGACTTTGGGGTTACAAACTTTGGTGTTCCTTTTCCAGATCTATGTGGTGATATTATCTCTAAACTATGCTACTTTTATTGGCATTTGATTGTTGATGGCCTTTGTGGATTGATCTGCATACAGAGATCTTGTGTAGTTTTCTGGGTTTCTAAAAATTGCATTTTGATTTGACAAAAATATCAGTTATCTGTTTTTCTAAAAGGTCTCATGGTTATTTTTAAAAAATCACCATCAATCTAAAGTTCAGATCTAAGTGTGCAGAGATCATTATTCAAGATTTGAGCGTTTGGGAAAGTCTTCAGTTAGATCAGCCGACTCTCAAATTTTAGAAAATCTGAAAAAACTCATTGTTTCCTAATTCCCAAAGTTATCTTACGGAATTTTGTTTTTACAGGGTCTTCTTGGGCTTGTGCCTCTCTTAATTTCACTTTTTATTAATTGTGCAAAATGGTTTTAAATTTGGCCATGAGGGCCTCTGATTTGTAAAATAGCACTGTAAATTTGCAAATATTCTCCAAGGTTTAGGGTTTATTTTCTGTGCATATTTTTGGGTTTGGATTTCTCTTGTTTCTGGTTTTGTGCAGGTTTTATAAGGAGATTTTCAAAAAATTGTTAGATCTGAGCCAGATCTAGGCCCTAGAAGGTAAGATCCGGCCTCAGGATCAGTTTCGTTTGCAGATTCAAAAGGGATCTTGCTTCAAAATACAAACTGCAAGGGTATTTATTTATTTAAAATCCGAATTTTAAATCTGAGTTTGCTGATTTCTGGGCAAGGAAAGAATTTTAAATTTTATGCACCAGCTGTCTGAGTTTCCCTGTCGTCCGTACGCTGCCTGCCTTCATTGCATCAAGCAGCTGCAAACCCTCTTAGCCTTTTCACGCTTTTACATTGCTAGATCTGTGGCTCCCATTGCTGCCAGACCTGTCCGTACGCTGTCCGTATGACTTGCATTCTTCACGCAACTGCCTCCCTTCCAAATCCGCAATCTTTCTCTCATGCTGCCTGCGTTCACGTCCTTGCTGCCCATCTCTGCGTCAATCCCTTGCCTTCACGAAGTCCATCCGTACGCATATCTCACCTGCAAACATAAAACAAGCATTAACGTGTTTCAATTTTTGTTTTGTTTGTTTTTTATTTCAAGTTTAGACTCACGGTTTTAGTTTAGCTTAGGTAGCATCTAATCTTTTCAGGTTTTTATTTTACTTACTTTTAGTTTTTAAATTTTAAAACTTCAAAAAAAAAAAAAAAAAATCGAATTTCTTTCCTTTGTTATAGTTTTAAGTTTTATTTTCTAAGTTTTGTAGTTTCATTTAAATTTAGTTTTTTTTTTTGAGAAAAATTAAAAGAAAGGCTCAAAACTTTAATGAAATTCTTAACTCTTTAGTTTCTTTTTGGACTTTAGATTTATTTCATTTTTATTAACTTTTGACCAAAAATAAAAAATAAAAAATTACATAGTCAAAGGTGAGCTTTAAATTTCTTTCTATCTAAAGTTTGACTATATATTTCTCAATTGAAATTACTTGGAATAACATTTAAATTCGAAAATATTGGAAATGTCTAACATTTAAATTCGATGGTTTTCTCATGATAATAATTTTGTTTTGAAATTTAAATCGTTGGTTCAAAGTGTTTTCATGCTTAACTGTGGTTGACGATTGTTAAACTATCTTTAATTGTGGTTTAAGTTGCTCGAAATTGGTGATTAATTGTTTTAGTCAACTTTGAGAATATTTCAAGTGATGATAAATTACATGTCTTTATCAAACATTGTTAATGTATAATTGTGAGGGTGTTTTATTGACTATCATTGTGGTGGATTGATTTTTCATAGCAGCAGTTACCTATCAAATACTTGATTTTAATTTCATAACGAGATATTTTGACTCCACAAGGCATTGGTTTTAAAGTTTCAAATCTAATCGGATCTGTAAAATCTCGTTAATATTAAGAAGTACTTGGTCATTTAGCTGTGTCTCCTGAATTGGTTGGTTTTCAACCAGTTCTCCTTCTTCATTTTCGTTGGGGTCTACCTCCCTTAGTCTGCAAAGAGACAGCTTAGATAGAGAGATTGGGGATCAGGGTGACAGCCCCCGATCTGAGTCGTTGTCGCGGTGTCTAGACATTCTGTGCGACAACAGGTACTAAGGGTGCTTAGCTGCCATGAGCACCATTGTTCAATCTGAGCCTTGTACGTTCGAAGAAGCCATGAAGCAACAAGTTTGGAAGAATGTGATGAACGAAGAGTATGAGTCAATCATGAAGAATGATGTCTGGGATGTGGTTCCTAGACCTAGGGACAATACCTCGAAATGGCTTTACAAAATCAAACATGGAGTTGATGGGAGTGCTGAAAATTTCAAGCCTAGGTTCGTTGCCCGAGGCTTCTCTCACAAGGAGGGAGTGGACTATGATGAGATATTTGCACCGGTTGCCCGATACACCACTATCTGATCTATCATCGCCCTTGCTACCTCTCAAAGATGGAGCCTACACTAAATGGATCTCAATACTGCTTACTTGCATGGCTCACTTAAGGAGGAAGTATAAACAGAGCAACCTGAGGGGTTTGAAGTTCTGGATCGGGAGTCACATGTATGCAGGTTGAAGAAAGCCCTCTATGAGTTGAAGCAAGCCCCCAGGGCTTGGTATGAGAGGATCAACAACTATCTTATGAAGCTGGGTTTTACAAGAAGCGAAGCTGACCCGAACCTTTACTTCAAGGTTGTAAATGACAAGCCTCTCATTCGTGTACTTTATATAGACGATCTTTTTCTAATAGGTGCATGCCCTCGCATTCATCAATGCAAGAGGGAGTTGGCTTCCAAATTTGAGATGAAGGACCTAGGGTTGATGCACTACTTCCTAGGCTTGGAGATCTGGCAAAAGCCAAGAGTGATTTTCCTTTCTCAAGGAAAATACATTGTGAAGCTACTCGAAAGATTTGGGATGGTGGACTGCAAGTCTGTGACTATTCCGATGGAATTCAACTTCAAGAAGCTATGCGGAAGTGTTGCTAGGCCCGATTTGGCAAATCCTTCCGAGTATCGACAACTTGTGGGGGCTTGATGTTCTTGGTGAAATCTCATTTGGACGTATGCTTCGCTGTGAATACGTTGAGTCAATTTATGGTCGAGCCTCATGACATGCATTGGATTGCTGCCAAGAATCTCTTGAGATATCTCGGGGGCATAATCAACTATGGATTGAGATACACTGACGGGAATTTGAGGCTCCATGGATATATTGATGCTGACTGGGATGGCAGTATCGTGGATCGTAAGAGTACATATGGTTGTTGCTTCTCACTAGGTTCTACTTCGATATCCTAGATGAGCAGGAAGCAAAAATCGGTTGCTTTAAGCACCGCCGAGGCCGAATACATTGCTACTAGTATGGCCTGCTGTGAAGTTGTTTGGTTGAGGAAGCTCTTTAGTGAGCTATTTGAGCATGTGTTAGATACCACAGTGATCTACTGCGACAACCAAAGTGGGATTCTCCTTTCAGAGAGTCTCTTGTTCCACGACTGCTCCAAGCATATTGATATCAGGTACCACTTTATTCGGGATATGGTACAACGGGGAGAAATAACATCGGGACTGATGTGCATGTCGTAGATATTCTCACGAAGCCCTTGGGGAAGGTCAAATTCTTAACCTTCCGTGAGAGACTTGGACTCGTGGAAAGACCCTCCTATGAGGGTCCCGCATGAGTTGGACACTGAGCTCCGGGAGCTCCTGGGGGCTTGGGGTACTTCTTGGAGCTATAAGCAGCCATAGGGTGAGTGGTTCACCTTCCCCTAGTGGTACGCTGTGTACAGAGTGAGTGGTTCACCTTCCCCCTACGATTGATATATGCATAGGATGAGTCGTTCACCTTCTCCTATGGCATATGAGCAGGATGAGTGGTTCACCTTTTCCTGTTGATACCCCAACATACATTCTACCCATGCAGTCCGGGACTCATGGGAAGTACCTCTCATCTGGCCAATGAGTTAGGAAATGAGGATAGAGACCATAGAACTACAGATGGACGCATCGTGTATTTCCATACTCTCTATGCTAGGATGCATGGTGTTCAATCAACTTGATCTCGGACCAATTGAGGTTCTACCTCTGGACTGACTTGGGTCAGTGGAGAGTGGCAAGGTCTTGTGACTTACTCTCGATCAATTCTTCTTCATTATTTCTTCATGGTTCAACATAGTAGAGGAGGGATGACAAAGATGGTACAGGATGGCAGATGGATTGGCAGGTGGAGTTCTCCCTAGTTGAGAGGGAGTGTTAAAATTGGCAACTAGGGCCAAACTCCACCTTGGACAACTCATATGATGGAGATGATATTTTTTTTGGATTCCTCTTTTTGAGAGGTACAAGATTGATCTAAAGATCATCTTGTTCGGCCAAGCAGAAGTGTGATTTTGAATTTATTATTCACACGTGCAAATTGTCAAGGTCGGCCTCAGTCAAATGTAGGCTCATGAAACCCATCATATGTTTCTCCACACCCTCAACGATTTGTATAAATAGGAGTGAACTTCTCCTCATTTGGACATCATCTCATCTCAACATACATCTCTCTCTCCTCTCCTTATTAGTTCGTACAACTTGGAGCATCCCCTCTATACCTCGTGTTGAAAATTGTAACTAGGTTCGGTCTTCATTTAATGTATTTGAGTCATAATGTGATTTACTTGCGAAAAGAATAAAAAAAAAGAATTATTATTATTATTATTGTGACTTATTAAAGCATGGGTTTCATGCTTGGGTCGCCATGTTTTAGGTCAAAGTCCCCATTGAGGACTTCTAGGTTTTATTCTAAGTTAATAGAGTCATTGTACATTTAAAGAGACCCTTATTGGGCTTTCAAATCATGTAAAAAGGTTTATTATTGAGTCAAATATGAATTAAGTGACCTCCACACCAAGTCGGCCTAGAAGAGATCATATCAATTCATGTAGGCCCAAGATACACCTATTCAACCTCACCTGGAGCCTATAAAAGGGAGCAATTCGAATTAATTTATAGCACATTCTCTCAAGCAGTTTGATATCTCTTGTAGCCATGAAGAAGTTCAAAGTCTATTGTCGGGAAGCAGAAAGAAGTGCGAGTTTTGGGAAGTCTAAGGAGAAGAAGAAAAACGAAATTTTGGTGCCTCTCTCTCTTTGTTTCGGGCTCTGGATTGGGAGATTGAATTATTCCGAGTTTTGTTGCTGCCAGAAGTCATATGATGCCAGAAAAAGTTCGAATTCTGTTGCCGGGAAGCCGAAAGAAGTGTGAGTTTTGGGAAGTCTAAGGAGAAGAAGAAAAATGAAATTTTGATGCCTCTTTCTCTCTATTTTGAGCTCTGGATTGGGAGATCGAAGTCTCCCAAGTTTTTCTACTACCGAAAGCCGTATGATGCTGGAATTGCTGCATAGTTGAAGTTTCTGGAAAGGGGTCAAAATTCTGGAGGTTGATTTGGTGCGGAGGGAAGGTCTGGTCTTGGTCTAGGTTGAAGAGTCTCAAAGGATACTATTGAAAGGAAGAATTTCTTGAATGGGTTTTCCCCTCCAGGGGGGTTTTTCCCAGGCTGCTGGCCTACATCTGGTGTCCTTGATCTATGTGCATTTGCTTTGATATTTGCTCGATGAACTAATAAGAAGAAAGATAAGAAGAACATAATAAGAACTAAAGAAGATCACAAGAAAATAATCAAGAACAAGAGAATCTTTCTGTCTTTTTGATTCTCTAACACCTCGCACGTGTCAAATAGGAGGACGAATCACAGGTTGGATTGCAGACCGAATTACAGAGAAACATGTCAACGTTGACCCGTTGACCGAGGGTCAAACCTCCTCCTTAGACTGCAGTTTCAAGGTAGAAATTCCGATCTTTGAAGGCCGCATTTATTGGCATAGTTTTCGAGGCATTTGGGACAAGTTGACTTGGTTTGACTTCAGCGTTGACTTCGGGTTTGACCGTAAAATTACAACATTATTTGACTGGGTTTGACTGGACTGTTTTGGGTTGACTTTCACTCTCTTGGAAGGCCAATTTGGACTGCTGTTGATCGAGCTGCTTGGAGGACATCTTGGAGCCACTTTGACCAATGTTGACTTTCTGGTTAGGGTTGCTGCTAACTGCTGATTTTGACAGGACTGTTTTGGGCAAGCTATTTTGAAATTTGTACTCTCTCTCTCTACTGAACTATTGAAGAATAATAAGAAGAATTTGATCAAAGGGTTTTTCCGACAATGGGGTTTTTCCGTGGCATCCGCCAAATATTGTGTCCTCTTGTCTTGGCTTGTCTTATGCATTTTCTTTATGTTTTATCTGTATTTACTATCAATGTAAGTAAGTTAATGTGATTGCTAAATCGAAAATTTACATTGGGCTTGTTGTTGCCTTGTCGCCTACACCTACCTACTAGTTAGTGAGAAAAGCCTTTAACCATACAAGGTGTGGTTGGTGGCAAGGAATTCAGAGAAGGGGTTGTCACCTATTCCCGACTCTCTTCGTTTAAGCTACCTACTAGGTTAGCTATGGGGGGTGGTCCCTAAAGAAAAACTAAGTTAAAGATGTGAGTTTTCTAGGAGAGTTGTTAGAGTGAAACTGAATTTACTTTTTAAAGATTCATGAGCATTTATGAGCAAATTTGAAATAATAATGACCAATGCCTTTACAAATAATGTGCTCAAAATTAAAAATAATGCTCAAAAGAGATGAAAACACAATAATCCTGAAATGGAAACAAAAAGATGTTAGCACAAGATATTTGAAAAATAAAATTGATTATGGGATAACCAAATCACAACATTAAAGCATATCTTGTCATAGTTAGAAACAACTGAAAATTAGATGCTAAATATGAAATTAAACTGTTCAAATATCGAAAGTAAGCATCACAATACTTGCATGAGATCAACAACCATAAAAAAAAATGTGATGAAGAGTGCTCTTGGTTAATTTTAGTTAAACTATCTCTACAACAAATATTTTAAATCAACTCTTTGTTGAATTTGGTTACCGGAGGACAAGTGGTTCCCTAAGGCTTTGATCTTTGGCCTAGGGGAAAGTGTCCAAAATAATTTAATTTTTCTCCTAAAGTGACTTTATAAAGTTATAAAGTCAAATCTAATTTAAAAGTGACTTTAAGTGATAAAGTTACTAAAGTCTAATTTTAAAGTGACTTTAATAAAGTCAATGTGAAATTAGAAAGTGAAAAGTGACTTTGGAAATAAATGACTAAGTGAGTTTTTATTAAAGTGGGGTGAATTAAAAAATAGAAAGTGAGATTTAAATGAGCATTTAATTTCAGCCCTAGATCTAAAGCTATCTCAGCCATTGGATTTAGGGATTCTCCAAAAGTCACTTAGGGTTAGGTTAAAGGAGGAAAAGGAGGGAAAAGGTCATTCATTCTTTCATGAGCAGATTAAGAGTGGAGGAAAGAAAGATGAAGAGAAATTTCTGAGCAGAGAAATAGCAGCATAGCTACACAAAAAAATCGTACAGCAAGAGGGCACATTTCCCAAGGCAACATTTCATACAGCAGCGTTTATTGGCATGTTAACCAAGGCAGAAAATCCGTACAACACTGTCTAGCACATTTTCCAAGGCAAGTACAATGTTGTTTTCGAGGCGCAGATTCAGCGGCAAAGGGCATGATTTTCGAGGCAGATTTTCTGGGCACCGAAATCGAGAAAGGTGCTGTTATACTGTCCGTACAGTACCATACAGGCAGAAATCTGGGCACGTTTTTCTAGGTAACAAGTACAATATTTATTGCTATATTTTTTCCTTTAATTTTCTGTTTGCTGTTGGCACGATTTTCCAAGTTGGAGGTTGACACGGAAATCAAGATAAGTGGGTTTTGTATTCACTGTAATTTTTTACTGTGTTTTGTTGTTCACTATAAAAGCATATTCAGAAATAAAGAGAGCTTTCAAACTGGTTTTCCCCAGGAGTTGTAGGGGGTTTTTCTAGGGTCAAGTTGACAAAAGTCAGCGTGTCAAAATTTTGTGTGTGGCTGATTTATTTTTCTGAGTTTTATTTTTGCATTTTAGTATTGTGAAATTTCCAGAATTAGTGTTTTCAGAAAATATTTATTTTTCCAGCTTGTTGAATGTATGGCTATGAGAATGGACATTTAACTATATGGGAGAAACAAGGAGAAACTGAAAAACGGGGTTGGGTTATCAAATTTCTACATAGCATCAGAGCTATTTTGCTGAAAAGTGCAGTTTGGGACAGCAAGAAGAAAAATTACAGCAAGCTGATTTTTCACACAGAAATCATTACTTTTACTACAACAGTGTTATTTTCAGTTTATTAAGACAACAAATATGTCTTTGGGCTTGAGGGTGGAGGATAGGTTGGATGGGCATAGTAACTACAACGTATGGAAGGAGAGAATGTAGAGCATCTTTGAGGAGACAGAAGTCTGAGATATCATGGTGCATACCGCACAAAACCCTGTTAATGTGCCTACTGATGTTGTTCAGTTGACAACCTTTAATAAAAAGAATAACAAGGGTAAAAGACTAATTCTAGATGGCATCAAATACCATTGCATTCCTCATGTGAGAGGAAAGAGATATGCTCATGAGATGTGGACAATATTGACCAATATCTACCAGAGTACCAATGAAAACAGGAAAATGGTCCTAAAGGAGAAGCTGAAGACCATTAAGATGGGTAAGACTGATAGTGCAGCTGGATATCTTACAAAGATTACTAATGTGAGAGATGCATTCGCAACAGTTGGAGAAGTCATTCCGCCCACTAAGTTGGTGCGGATTGCAGTGAAGTTCCTTCCACTTCAACCAAGGAAGGGGGATACCATGGGAAAAATATCCCAAGCTCCCTCAAGCAAAAAGGTTATTTTATTAGCGATTACAAATGGGAAAAAGAGTGCCTCTAAGAAGGCTGCGCAAAAAGAGATTCTTTTACGAAGATAGAGCTTAAAAAAATGTAGAAATCTCTGTTTTCCCACCCCGGTTTTCAGTTTCACCTTATTACTCCAAAATAGTTAAATGTCCTTTCCCATATCCATACATTTAACAAGCTGGAAAATAAATTTTGCTGAAAACACAAATTCTGGAAAAATTACAGAATGCTGGAAAATGCAGAAATAAATATCAGCACACATAAAACAGTCATTCACACATTTTGACACATATATTTTTGGTCAACATGACCCTGGGAAAACCCCCCTACAACTCTTGGGGAAAACCAGTTCGAAAGCTCCTTCTTATTTCTGGAAAATGCTTTTTACAGTGTGAGAAATATTCAGCAAAAAAAAAATCAGCAAACAGACTTTACAACTTATCTCGTCTTCCGTGCTTAACCACTGCCTCGGAAAATGTGCAAACAGCAAAAACAGAACAGCAATAAATGCTGTACGTCCTCCTCGATTTTCGTGCCCATAAATCTGCAACAAATGCAGCTGTACGGCCTCCTCAAAATCTGTGCAAACAACAATAAATACTGCTGTCCAAAATCTCGATTTTTGTGCCAAAAACACAACAAAACTTTAATGTACGGAACAACCCTCTGATGTCTCGATTTCTGTGCCCAATCTTGCTGTACGGCCTCCTTTTCTAGAAAACCGTGCCCAAAAATTCTGCCTTTCATTGTGCTAACTCAGCTGTACAGTCTTGCTGAAATGCTGCCTTGGAAAGTGTGCCAAGCTGCTGCCTCCTTCTTCTCACTGCCCATAAATCTCCCTTGCTCTCTTGCTCTCCTTCTCTCAATCTGCTCATGAAAGAATGAATGATCTTTTCCTCCTTTCCCTCCTTTAATCTAACCCTAAGTGACTTTTGGGGAATCCCTAAATCCAATGGCTGAAATAGATTGAGATCTAGGGCTGAGATTAAATGCTCATTTAAATCTCACTTTCTATTTTTTAATTCACCCTACTTTAATAAAGACCCACTTAGTCTTTTATTTCCAAAGTCACTTTTTCCTTTCTAATTTTATATTGACTTTATTAAAGTCACTTTAAAATTAGACTTTAGTAACTTTATCACTTAAAGTCGCTTTTAAATTAGATTTGACTTTATAACTTTATAAAGTCACTTTAGTAACTTTATCACTTAAAGTCACTTTTAAATTAGATTTGACTTTATAACTTTATAAAGTCACTTTAGGAGAAAAATTAAATTCTTTTGGACACTTTTCCCTAGGCCAAAGATCAAAGCCTTAGGGAACCACCTATCCTCCGGTATCAAATTTCAACACCCTAGGCCAAAGATCAAAGCCTTAGGGAACCACCTGTCCTCTGGTAACCAAATTTCAACACTCCCTCTTACCGAGGAAGGTGTTCCTCACCACACCCATCTTGTCTTTGAAGTAGACATGCTTGCCCCATGGTAAGGCTTTGGTAAGAATATCTGCAACCTGCTCATCAGTGGGAATATACTCAAGCTTCACAGCTCCTTTCTGAACATAGTCTCTGATGAAATGATATTTGATCCCGATATGCTTTGACCCGTCATGAAATACTGGATTCTCCGTGAGTTTAATGCAACTCTGATTATCACAGTAAATCACTGAAGGTCTCAACGGCTGACCAAATAAGCCAAACAACATCTTGCAAAGCCAGATGGCCTCACAACTAGCTAGACTGGCTGCCATATACTCTGCTTCCACTGAACTCAATGCTACTGACTGCTGCTTTCGGCTGAACCATGACACTACTGCCGAACCCAACCCAAAACAGCACCCTGAAGTGCTCTTCCTATCAGAAGCACAACCTGCCCAATCAGAATCAGTGTAACCTTCCAATCTCACTCCATCCCCCTGCCTGTAGTCCAGACCATAATCCACTGTCCCCTGCAAGTATCGCAAAATGTGTTTTGCAGCCACCCAGTGAACCTTCCTAGGCTCAGACATAAACTGACTCATCGTGTTGACTGCAAAACAAATATCTGGTCTAGTGTTGACCAAATACATCAAGGAACCAATCAGCTGTCTGTACAATGTGGGATCCACCAACTCGGAATCCGAAGCATGGAGCTTCTTCCAGTTGGTGATCATCGGTGTCGACATGGGTTTACAGTCCTCCATGTGGAATCTGCCAAGGATGTCCACAATATACTTCCCCTGCCCTAGGAAGAAATGCCCCTCCTCCTGCCACACCTCCAAACCCAAAAAGTAATGCATTAAGCCGATGTCCTTCATTTCAAACTCCGCCGCAAGATTTCTCTTGCAGTGCTCTATGAGTCTCTCTGCACCTGTAATGACCAAGTCATCCACATACAGCACCAGAATGAGAGGCTCCTCACCTATCACAATATAGTAAAGGTTCAGATCTGCCTCACTCTTTGTGAAACCCATCTTCTGCAAGTATGTATCTATCCTGGAGTACCAAGCTCTGGGAGCTTGCTTCAAGCCATAAAGGGCCTTCTTCAGTCTGCACACATGGGACTCCTTCCCATGCACCTCAAAGCCCTGTGGCTGCTCAATGTACACCTCCTCTTGTATGAAGCCATTGAGAAATGCGGTCTTCACATCCATCTGGTGGATCTTCCAACCCATCTCTGCTGCTATCGATATAATGGAGTGGATCGAAGTATATCGAGCCATGGGAGCGAAGGTTTCCTCATAATCAACTCCCTCTACCTGGGAGAACCCTCTAGCCACAAACCTCGCTTTGAATTTCTCAATGCTGCCATCTGCAGCATGCTTTACCTTGTAAAGCCATCTGGAAGTAACCACGGATTTGCCCTTAGGCCTCGGCACCACCTCCCAAACATCATTCTTCATGATAGAAGAATACTCCTCCTGCATGGCCTCTCTCCAGACCTGCTGGCTAGCTGCCTCCTCACAGCTAGAAGGCTCAGAGTCAAGGATGCTGGTAGCCATTGCCATATAGCTACAAAACCTCTTAGGTGGTCTGCTCTCTCTGACCGGCCTCTTAGGCCCAGCAACA
This sequence comes from Pinus albicaulis, assembly GCA_034641835.2. Classification (NCBI taxonomy): domain Eukaryota; kingdom Viridiplantae; phylum Streptophyta; class Pinopsida; order Pinales; family Pinaceae; genus Pinus; species Pinus albicaulis. The sequence continues at coordinate 532,821,125 of CM076578.1, forward strand.
GATGTGGCCTCTCTCAAGGTGTCCTGAAGCCACTTGGGCTTCCTCTTCCTTGAGCATACTTCTCCCATTGGAGAATGAAACTCCTCCTCCTCATCATCATCAGGAGCCTGAACTCCTGACTGTCTGTCTACTGTCCTCCTGCCTGCACCTGAACCTGTAGAAGCTGAGGTACCGTGTGAACTATCCATCAGTGGACTCCCTAGTGAACTGCTCTGTGGACTGCTCTGCATGCTGCCCGAAGCACCACCCCTCTGACTCTGTGAGCCACTGCTCACTGACGGACCTGACATCGTCATAGATGTACCTCCGAATCCTCCTGATCCCTGCCCACTGGATCCCTGTGACTGACTCAACTGCTGCTGAGGGTCTGGCTGATCCAGATACTCTAACTCCCGTGACCTCCTAAAGGCCCTGTCCTCCTCGAACTTTACATCCCGCCCGACAACAACTTTCCTCTGCGCAGGAATGTAAATCCGAAAGGCCTTGGAGGTCTCACTGTAGCCCACAAAGATACCCTTCTCTGCGGTGGGCTCTAGTTTGGTCCTCTTCTCCTTGGGTCTGTAGGAGTATGTCATGCACCCAAAGATACGAAGATGACCCATATCAGGCTTCTTCCCAGAAAAAGCCTCCTCCGGAGTCATGTGCCCCAAGGCACGATGCGGACTCCTGTTCTGCAAGTAAACAGCTGTGTTGCAGGCCTCTACCCACAAAAACAATGGCAACCCCTGATCATGTAACATGGCTTTGGCAGCCCCTCCGATGGATCTGTTCTTCCTCTCCGCAACCCCGTTCTGCTGGGGGTTGTAAGGAACAGTGAGCTCCCTCCTAATGCCTGCCTCCACACAATAGTCAACAAACTCTCCAAGGGTGTACTCTCCCCCATTGTCCGACCTCAGGGACTTGATCTTCCGACCCGTCTGTGTCTCCACAAGAGCTCTGAACTCCTGAAACCGCTTGAAGACCTCACTCTTGGTCTTCAAGAAATAAATCCAGGTCCTCCTGGAGTGATCATCAATGAATAAGACATAGTACTCATATCCACTCAAGGAAACATGAGACATCCGACCGCTCACACCGGAATGAATCAAATCAAGTATCCCAGTCGCTCTGTTGTCACTGCTGGGAAAAGGGGATTTGGCAAACTTGCCCATCGCACATCCTCTGCAAGTATCAAAGTGATCAGTACTGAAATCTGGCACACCTATAGTGATCTCCTGCAAAGTCCTCAAGGCTCCATGATACATGTGCTCCATCCTGCGGTGCCAAATCTCACACAACTCAGAACTGCTAGCTCTGCTGTCGGTACTACTACTCAATGCCAAAAGGGGCTGAAATGAAAACTTGTACACCTTTGCATGGCATACACCTATCACTCTAGCCGAATCAGCTGGAGTGCCCCTGGGATACATCAACACCTCTCCTCCCCTGAACAGTACCTCATATCCCCTGTCCTCCAAAGCTGAGACGGATATGAGGTTCTTCCTCATCCCTGGCACATAAAGAACATCTGACACTTTCAAGGGAGGTTTAGACTCCCTCTGAAATGTCAATGTTCCCACACCAACTGCTCTAACAACTCTGTCATCACCGAGTACTACCTCTATATCAGTGCCACTCTCTGAAAGCTCTGAGAAGTACTCACGGACTCCTATCATGTGACGTGAAGCCCCACTGTCCACATACCAGATACCCGAAGATGCTTCGCTAATCGAGGGAAAAGCATGCTCCCTCTGAACCTCTATGGCAGGTAATCCCGCACTAGAGGACTCACACGCAATGAACCCAAACTCCCAGTCAAAACGATCTGCAAAGTCCTCAACCTCTGCTGAAGCTGCCATGCTCTGGTTCTTCCCCTTCTTCTTCTTCTTCTCCGGACACACAACTGCATAGTGTCCCATCTTCTGACAATTCCAACACTTCACTTTGGAATAGTCCTTCTGTGTGTTATCCTATTTACCTTTACCTTTGCCTTTGCCCCCACCATTGCTTGTGGAAGCCTGCTTCTTCCCTTTGCCTTTCTTGCGTCCTGCCAACAGTGCTACATCCTCATCCTGCTCAACTGGCTTGGCTGCCCCAAGCTGACCTTTCCTGATCTCTGTCTGAATGCAATCATCCTAAAACCTCTCCCATGTGGGAAGGGTCTCACGTGCACAAACCCCATCAGCAAAGTTCATCCATGAACTGGGGAGGCCATTCACTGCAATCCGCACCAACTTAGTGGGTGGAATGGCCTCTCCAATCGCTGCCAACTCATCTCTCACATTAGTAATCTTTGTGAGATATCCAGCTGCACTATCAGTCTTACCCATCTTAATGTTCTTCACCTTCTCCTTCAGGACCATTTTCCGGTTCTCATTGGTACTCTGGTAGAGGTTGGTCAATGCTGTCCACATCTCATGGGCATTTCTCTTTCCTCTCACATGAGGAATGCAATGGTCTTTGATTCTGTCTAGAATCAGTCTCTTACCCTTGTTGTTCTTTTTATTATATGCTGCCAACTGAGTAGCATTAGTAGGCACATTTACCGGGTTCTGTGCGGTATGCACCATTATGTCCCAGACTTCCGCCTCCTCAAAGATACTCTGCATTCTCTCCTTCCAAACACTGTAATTGGTATGCCCATCCAACCTATCCTCCACCCTCAGTCCCAAAGACATCCTGCTGTCCTAAAACTGAAAAATAGCACTGCTGTAGTAAAGGTAAAAATTTTGTTTGTGAAAAAATCAGCTTGCTGGAATTTTCTGAGTGAAAAATCAGCAGGCTGTATTTTTCTCCTTGCTGTCCCAAACTGCCCTTCAGCACTCAAGCTCTGATACCATGTAGAAATTTATAGTTTCCCACCCCGGTTTTCAGTTTCCACCTTATTACTCCAAAATAGTTAAATGCCCTTTCCCATATCCATACATTTAACAAGTTGGAAAATAAATTTTGCTGAAAACACAAATTCTGGAAAAATTACAGAATGCTGGAAAATGCAGAAATAAATATCAGCACACATAAAACAGTCATTCACACATTTTGACACATATTTTTGGTCAACATGACCTTGGAAAAACCCCCTACAACTCTTGGGGAAAACCAGTTCGAAAGCTCCTTCTTATTTCTGGAAAATGCTTTTTACAGTGAGAGAAATATTCAGCAAAAAAATCAGCAAACATACTTTACAACTTATCTCGTTTTCCGTGCTTAACCACCGCCTTGGAAAATGTGCAAACAACAAAAACATAACAACAATAAATGTTGTACGTCCTCCTCGATTTTCGTGCCCAGAAATCTGCAATAAATGCAGCTGTACGGCCTCCTCAAAATCTGTGCAAACAACAATAAATGCTGCTGTCCAAAATCTCGATTTTCGTGCCAAAAACACAGCAGAACTTTGCTGTATGGAACAACCCTCTGCTGCCTCGATTTCTGTGCCCAATCTTGTTGTACGGCCTGCTGTACGGCCTCCTTTTCTAGAAAACCGTGCCCAAAAATTCTGCCTTTCACTGTGCTAACTCAGCTGTACGGTCTTGCTGAAATGCTGCCTTGGAAAGTGTGCCAAGCTGCTGCCTTCTTCCCCTCACTGCCCAGAAATCTCCCTTGCTCTCTTGCTCTCCTTCTCTCAATCTGCTCATGAAAGAATGAATGATCTTTTCCTCCTTTCCCTCCTTTAATCTAACCCTAAGTGACTTTTGGGGAATCCCTAAATCCAATGGCTGAAATAGATTGAGATCTAGGGCTGAGATTAAATGCTCATTTAAATCTCACTTTCTATTTTTTAATTCACCCTACTTTAATAAAGACCCACTTAGTCATTTATTTCCAAAGTCACTTTGCCTTTCTAATTTTACATTGACTTTATTAAAGTCACTTTAAAATTAGACTTTAGTAACTTTATCACTTAAAGTCACTTTTAAATTAGATTTGACTTTATAACTTTATAAAGTCACTTTAGTAACTTTATCACTTAAAGTCATTTTAAAATTAGATTTGACTTTATAAAAATTATAAAGTCACTTTAGGAGAAAAATTAAATTCTTTTGGACACTTTTCCCTAGGCCAAAGATCAAAGCCTTAGGGAACCACCTGTCCTCCGGTAACCAAATTTCAACAAAAAAAGCTAGATCTCCTATTTAAAGATGACAACAAAAACTCATGGGGAAAACCTTCAAAACATAAATTTTACAAGGCTCCAAGGCCCACGACAAGGATCATGTTGCTGTTGTCCTAAAGGTGCTCACGGCCTCCCTAAAATTCGATTTTGAGGTAATGGAAGGCTTTGGATGCAAGGAGGATCAATAGTTTTTCGCCATATTTTCCTCAAGTTCCTTGTTGTTCACGCTCAAGCTTATGGGCCGCGAAAGAAAATCAAATGTTAGATTGAAATAAACAAGATCTAAAGTACAAATTAATATGCAAAGACACTAGCCCAAGAAATGCGAGTGAACCCCCATTCTTGCCTAGGCTACAGAACGCTCTTGAAGTAGCAAATATGACTTTAGAAAGCTCTACAAAGGGAAATTTTTGAATTTTAAAATTTGAAGTAGATGATCAAGTAGCTAGAGAACGAGAAAAATCCCTCTTGGTCTTCCTTTGATGAAAGACTTGAGGTTGAAAATAGCTGAGTCTTGGATCACTTTGAATCTATGAGTGAATTGGTCTATGTGAGACTTCTCCCATGCCTGGATGGATTTCCTGCACACAATACGAATAGATATTCCCTACACACTTGAACAAATATCAGTTTGCAAAAGAATTAGAGCATCATAATGAATAAGATAAACCAAACATTCCTTAGAAATTGACTTGGCAAGCTTATTTCTAGAATACTACTCTAAATCAATGATACATGCAAGATAGCTTGCATGTATCAATCCAAGCTAGATGGAAAATATAAACTAATACTGATCAAATATGTAAATGAATTCAAACATAATAGCAATAGTATGGAAATAAATCACCTCATAACGGCAAGAGAACATCCGCTAAATAGCCCCAAATTCTTTATTTTATTGATATGCAAAAATGGCAGAGTTTCCTCAAGCCCAATAGCTCATAGCATGATACAATACAATAGCCCACGACTTTGTTATATAGATATTCGGGAGCAATTCCCAAGGACGAATGCATGTGAGAAGTGAACTTTGAGCAAATCCCGAGTAAAGGTAAGCCAAGTTCCATATGGAGAAGACTGAGACACCTAGAGCAAAATCGAATTTCTTTGTGCACACCGAGGGAAATCGAATTCCCATATGATCCAGTGAACTCATCCATAAGCCAAACGAAGTCTCGTGCTACACCAAGTCCACCACTGCAAACTCGAACCAACTGAAACCGTACCTGTAGATGACCCTAGTGATATTCTGCGTAGGTCCTTGAGAACTGTGTGTTTTCTCTGAGTGATTGCGCAGTCTAAGCTCAAGGAATAGCGTAAATCTTTTGAGTGAAGTGTTGAGTGTTGTTGCACTCCAGATAGCTTGTGAGAAGAGGTCCTCACTTGGTCTTCAGTCAACTGATTCTGTAGAATATTCCTTTTATGCTCAACTGCCTTTAATAAATTCGATTTTTCTTGTGTGTAATTGCCGCTTTATCTCTGGAAAATTTGATTTTAAATAAATAAATGATGAATTAATGATGTAGTGTGCTTAGTCATCCTCCACATGTCCGTTGACTCAACTCTTTGACTTAGAATAATTTCCAAGTCATTTCCACGTCATTTTGTCACATGGAATTGTTTATTTTTCTCTATTTTATTTAATTCTAGCCTAATTAAATGCCACAGCTTCCACTAAACTTAGGAAATGTGGGTTTTGAGGGTCCAAAACTCATTATTAACCCCTCAAAGTGTGTCATAGTAGAAAGTTGAGGGTGAGAGGTGTAATTTTGATTACTGATACCCCATACAACTTCTCTAGACAACATTTATTACAATCCAATTACATTTTTTTTGCAATTTTTGACCTGCACGAAATCTAAAAAATTAAAAAATCACTACTTAAGCCTTACCAAATTCCACGAAATTTGTTGTGTGTTCTAGTATGGTAATATGCATTGACTCTAGACACTAAGATTCGTTAGGGGCTCAACCTTCAAGCCGTCACCCTTTTTTTGGGGTAATGTAATGAGTGAAAAAACCTAGAAAATTATTCGTCGCTAAAAAGAAGGAATAATTAACCGAGTAAAAAAAACACTCAAAGGTGTACTTTATTGTTGATCGAGTCCTAACATCCTATTGTTTCAGATTCAATATTGACTCAAATTTGTCATTACTGGCATCGCTTATTACAATTCCCCATAGGGCGTGGAATCTGAGTACAAGAGAAAGCTGATGAGAAATAGAAGTAGAGTTCAAAAACTCTGTTGAACTAATGATATATGATGATATATGATGGTACAAATGTCTTCTGGTTCATCCGTGGGCATGGAGTCTTCTCATTATCATCAGGTGCCACTCTAGTGGTCAATATTTGGCTCCATATGGGGATGCATGCTAGATATAAAGTGATAGTGTGCAAGGACCTGAAATTTGCATCCACTAACTTAAGATATATATTAGCAGTATCCATTCAAAATAACATAAAATAAAATCAAGTACAAAAATGAAAATTTATTCTAGGAACATAAATAACAATTTATTTATGAAATAAAACTACTTAAACAAAATTTACAAGGGATAGGGTTAGGAATATGATACATAGGATGCCCCATGGCATCAAATGTCTTTGGTGAAATCCATTTTGAGAACCTTTCTACTCACAAACAAATCCATAGTCTCTTTCTCTGATGTGCCTTGGCCAATTCTGACTATCTTGGGACTATGACTTGCCCCAATGTTAACCTGTTTGTGGCCATCAGATATACCAAACCTCTTCCTTTTCCTTTTTTGACTTTTGACACGTTGAGGCTTGATCCTGCTCGAAACCGGTGGTTCATTTTTTATATCCTTTTTCTTTTTTCGTTTTTTTATTTTCTTCCTGGTTAGTTGCTATGGCGATGATGATGCAATTACTGTCAATGCTACATCTTTGTCTTGAAAATGCTCTAATGGAAGATTTGAAGTACCCTCGCTTTTTGAGCTATGCCTAATCTCTTTGTTATGAATCTGTTTTGTTAAGGGGGAAGAAAATTTGTCAACACAACATCACTTCCTATCTGGCATAATCTATAGATAATCTCATTGTTGGGTTTCCTTGGATGGATCCTCAACATGATATCTTTTCTCTAACTCCCGATCAAGTCTGAAAAAGTTATTATCTGGCATGGGGATGGTGTTATATGACAAGTCCATTTGAAGGCTACCACCTAAATCTGATGCCCATTTTCTTGATAGGAGCATTCCCCATGAACTAGGAACATCTGTCACAACAATATCCATAGTCATTATTATGTCTGGGTGTGCAACTAGGAAAACCTGTAAATCTTTAATTATCCCACACACTTCAATTCTTTTAGAATCCATTGAACATATGTTGTGATAGGGCCTAGATACCCTTAAATTCAGTTGCTCCATGACTTTCTTGGTCATGACGTTTGATGAAGCCCCTGAATCAAGCATGCAGTTGTGTAAAAGATGATCATTCAATATCAAAGAAACATAAAATGGCAGATGATCTTCATTCCCCACATAACAGTTCATACTTTTCAATATAATTTCTTCATCTTCTGGTTCACTATTAGGCTTTTCTTCCCTTTGAGTAACTTCAATGGCACTTAGTAACTTGGCCCTTTGAGATGGTATCTTTAAAAGCTCTGTCACTAGGATAGAAACCTTTGCATTATTCACCCAATTTCCCAAGTCAAAATTTAATTCTGAAGTAGGAGGAGAAATTTTTTTGTGATTATTCTGGTCTTGAATATCCCTTCTCTGATAAGTCATCCCTTTGTGTTTTTCCATAGCAAGAATTTGTCCAGATGTAGGCTTTTCCCCAAAAATCTTAGCGACTTTGTCAAGATTTGCAAGCATATTGTCAACCCCAATATTATTAGGACTATGGTTAATCTCTTGATCACATTCAATGGTGTATATTTGATCTTCCATGGAGAACATATTGATTTGACCACTAGTTCCTACATGTTCATCTCCCAACATGTTCCATAATTCTCTTTACATATGGGCATGTGGCTTTTTCATGGAACTCATTACATGCTATACAAAAAGGGGGAATTTGATCAACCATGTTGGTGGTTTCCAATGGATTTGGAGGCCTCTAATCTTGTTGAGGGCCTTTATTCTTTTGCCATCCATTATTTGGCCTAGCTTGGAATCTTTGCACTTGCGATCTTTCCATGGCCACCAACCTACTTTGCATGGCTTGCATTTCTTTAGTGTGGTTTTCTTCCATGCTCTTGATGAGTTGAGTTAATTCTTTAATAGGATCATGGGTAGCCTCTTCCTTGGCCTTGCCTTTGGAATCATTCGATTTCGATGGCCCTCTAGTGAAAGCAACAATCTCAGATTTTCTTAATTGCTTTCTAGACCTCTCCATTTTCAAGGCTTCAGTTTGAGCTACACCCAAAGTTGCAGGCTCCTTTCTTCTCAAATCATAAGCAGTGTCCACACCAAAAACATCTAAATATGAGCATAAGAGAAATTCATCCTGAGGTTTGACGGTTGCATGAATGCTTTTAACCAATTCATTGAATCTTTTGTTAAACTAATCCATGGTTTCATTCTCATTCTTCTTTAGGGTGCTAATGGCACTGATCAGATGACTATTCTCTCTTCTCTCTCCATACTTTCCCATGAAATCATTAACAATTGTTTGTAAAGAATCATATGAGTTAGCAGGTTGCTCAGTGAACCAATCAAGAGCATCCTCCTCTAAAGAGAGAACAAAAAGCCTCATCTTTACATCCTCATAGTTAGCAATGTTACACCACTTAAAGATGCAGACATTAAAGTTCTTCACATGTGATGCAACGCTAATGACATTGTTACCTTGAAAAGAAGACAACCTTTCAATAGCCTTGTCAGGGATATTGTGAGGATAGCCATTAATGTTAGTAAAATTACAAGGAGCAAAAATATCATTCATGATGTTAGACTCAACTTGTTCTTGAAACAACAAATGAATGTTAGAAATAGCCTCTTGCCCAAGACTAGCAAGAGCTCTACTTTGAGAAAGTCTATTTAACCTCTCTAAAAACCCTTTCAGGATCAGGAGAGGGGCTAACTAGACCACTTGAATTTCTCCTAGTAGAGACTCTTGCAAAATTCGAATTGAGTGGAGTTTCCACTTGAGCAAGAATCTAAATCTAAAATTCAAATATGCCAAAACTTAAAGTTAGTCATTTTCCCAGGCACAAGAAGACTTGTCCCCGAAAGCGACGCCAAAAAATGTTGTCGCCTTGCCGCCTACACCTACCTACTAGTTAGTGAGAAAAGCCTTTAGCCCCACAAGGTGTGATTGGTGGCAAGGAATTCAGAGAAGGGGCTGTCACCTATTCCCGAATCTCTCCGTTTAAGCTATCTCCTAGGTTAGCTATGGGGGGTGGTCCCTAAAGAAAAACTAAGTTAAAAATGTGAGTTTTCTAGGAGAGATGTTAGAGTGAACTGGATTTATTTTTTAAAGATTCATGAGAATTTATGAGCAACTTTGAAATAATAATGACCAGTGCCTTTCCAAATAACGTGCTCAAAAGTAAAAATAACGCTCAAAAGAGATGAGAACACAATAATCCTGAGATGGAAACAAAAAGATGTTAGCATAAGATATTTGCAAAATAAAATTGCTTATGCGATAACCAAATCACAACATTAAAGTATATCTTGTCATAGTTAAAAACAACAAAAAATTAGATACTAAATATGAAATTAAACTTTGCGAATATAGAAAGTAAGCATCACAATACTTGCATGAGATCAACAACCATCAAAATAAATGTACAAAGAAATGTGATGAAGAGTGCTCTTGGTTAACTTTAGTTAAAATATTTCTACAACAGATATTTCAAATCAACTCTTCAATCTCCAAACCTTACCCTCCCCTAAATTATGTGGATCTCACAATGAGGCATGAATAGGGGAGTAGAGAGTCCCTAGAGGTTTGTACAACCAACTTATGTTGGAGGTAAAGTTTTAATGAGTGTTTGTATGAAATTGATGTTGATTAATCTCAATTAAATGATACATGCAATATTCCATAAGAGATGAGATAGTGCTTATTTGCAATAATGAACCAAACTTTGAGAGAAAAATAGACTTAGCATTAAATGGCAAGTGGAATGAAATAAGTTCTGATTAAAAAGTGCTTCAATGGTTCCTCAAAATGTATGACATGCATGGACTAAATAGTGAAGCATAAACATTAACTTAATGGAAACTTGCCAACCATGTGAATTTCTCACACATGAAAAGAGATTTGCTCAAGTTTGTAGCCTTTGGAGCTCATGCATGTAAGTTTAATTAAACCCAAAATTTAGTGAGATGGATGTAGAGTGCATTAGTTGTTAATTCTTTAACATGCATGAAATGAAAATCAGAAAATGAGTCAATCCACCCAAGAAGTTCCTTCCTTTTCAACCAAGGAAGCGGGATACCATGGGAAAAATATCCCAATCTCCCTCAAGCAAAAAAGTTATTTTATTGGCGATTACAAATGAGAAAAAGAGCCTTTAAGAAGTCTGCCCAAAAGGAGATCCTTTTAAGAAGATAGAGCTTAAAAAAAAGCTAGATCTCCTCCTTAAAGATGACAACAAAAACTCATGGGGAAAACCTTCAAAACATAAATTTTACAAGGCTCCAAGGCCCACGACAAAGATCATGTTGCTGCTGTCCTAAAGGTGCTCACGGCCTCCCTAAAATTCGATTTTGAGGTAATGGAAGGCTTTGCATGCAAGGAGGATCAATAGTTTTTTGCCATCTTTTCCTCAAGCTCCTTGTTGTTCACGCTCAAGCTTATGGGCTGCGAAAGAAAATCAAACGTTAGATCGAAATGAACAAAATCTAAAGTACAAATTAATATGCAAGGACACTAGCCCAAGAAATGGGAGCAAACCCCCATTCTTGCCTAGTCTAGAAAACGCTCTTGAAATAGCAAATATGACTTTAAAACACTCTAAAAGGGAAATTTTTGGATTTTAAAATTTGAAGTAGATGATCAGGTAGCTAGAGAACGAGAAAACTCCCTCTTGGTTTTCCTTTGATGAAAGACTTGGGGTTGAAAATAGCTGAGTCTTGGATTGCTTTGAATCTAGGAGTGAGTTGGTCTATGTGAGACTTTTCCCACGCCCAGATGGATTTCTTGCACACAATATGAATAGATTTTCTCTACACACTTGAACAAATATCAGTTTGCAAAAAGATTAGAGCATCATAATGAATAATATAAACCAAACATCCCTTCGAAAATGATTTGGCAAGCTTGTTTCTAGAATACTACTAAAAATCAATGATACATGCAAGATAGCTTGCATGTAACAATCCAAGCTAGATGGCAAATATAAACTAATACTGATCAAATATGTAAATGAATTCAAACACAATAGCAATAGTATGGAAAGAAATCACCTCATAATGCCAAGAGAACATCCGCTAAATAGCCCCAAAGTCTTGATTTTATTGATATGCAAAAATGGCAGAGTTTCCTCAATCCCAATAACTCATAACATGATACAATACAATAGCCCCCAACTTTGTTATATAAAGATCCAGGAGAAATTCCCAAGGACGAATGCATGTGAGAAGTGAACTTGGAGAGAATCCCAAGTAAAGGTAAGCCAAGTTCCATATGGAGAAGACTGAGACACCCAGAGCAAAATCGAATTTCTTTGTGCACACCAAGGGAAATCGAATTCCCATATGATCCAATGAACTCATCCATAAGCCAAACAATGTCCCGTGCTACACCAAGTCCACCACTGCAATCTCGAACCAACTGAAACCGTACCTGTAGATGACCCCAATGATCTTCTGCGTAGGTCCTTGAGAACTATGTGTTTTCTCTGAGTGACTGCGCAGTCTAAGCTCAAGGAATAGCGTAAATATTTTGAGTGAAGTGTTGAGTTTTGTCGCCCTCCAGATAGCTCGTGAGAAGAGGTCCCCACTTGGTCTTCAGTCAACTGATTCTGTAGAATATTCCTTTTATGCTCAACTTTCTTTAATAAATTCAATTTTTCGTGTGTGTAACTGCCGCTTTATCTCTGGAAAATTCGATTTTAAAGAAATAAATGATGAATTAATGATGCAGTGTGCTCAGTCATCCTCCACATGTTCGTTGACTCAACTCTTTGACTTAGAATAATTTCCAAGTCATTTCCACGTCATTTTGCCACATGGAATATTTAGTTTTCTCTATTTTATTTAATTCTAGCCTAATTAAATGCCACAATTTCCACTAAACTTAGGAAATGTGGGTTTTGAGGGTCCAAAACTCATTATTAACCCCTCAAAGTGTCATAGTAGAAAGTTGAGGGTGAGAGGTGTAATTTTGATTACTCATACCCCATACAAATTCTCTAGACAACACTTATTACAATCCAATTACAATTTTTATTGCAATTTTTGACTTGCAGGAAATCTAAAATATTAAAAAATCACTACCTAGACCTAACCAAATTCCACGAATTTTTTTGTGTGATATAATATAGTAATATGCATTGACTCTAGACAATAAGATGCGTTAGGGGCTCAACCTTCAAGTCGTCACCCCAGCTTTGGGGTAATGCAATGAGTGAAAAAACTAGAAAATTATTCGCCGTTAAAAAGAAGGAATAATTAACCAAGTAAAAAAAACACTCCAAGGTGTACTCACTTGCTGATCGAGTCCCAACATCCTAGGCCTATTACAGACTCAATACTAACTCAAATTCGTCATTACTAGCATCACTTATTACAATTCCCCATAGGGCGTGGAATCTGGGTACAAGAGAAAGATGGTGAGAAATAGAAGTAGAGTTGAAAAACTCTGTTGAACTGATAATATCTGATGGTACACATTTCCACTAGTTCATCCTTGGGCATGGAGTTTTCTCATTATCATTAGGTGCCACCCCAATGGTCCAAAGGACTAATAAGGATCATTGAAGTAAATTGTGCTTAAGAATAAAACATACCATTGTTATCTAAGATTAACAGAGCAAGACGCTAGGATGGAGATAAACACATCGAGTGGGAGAATGATCCAGGCAGATCGAATTTCCAAGAGAGTAGAGATTCAGTTGGGAAGAGAATTCGAGCTAGGAGATCAGTAGTAGAGGAGAAACAATAGATATTCTGGTGGAGATTTCCAGTGCCAAAAGAGTTAGCCATAGGAGGTCGAGTTATTCCACAGGAGGCCGTGTAGGGAGTACACAGGCAGTTTCAGAGGGAAGTTTGATTTTGCTGGAGAGAAGGTCGAGTTAGTTTCCGGAGGCCAGGATAATTTTCTAAAGGGTTGGAGAATCGCTTCCAAAGGTAGCAATAGGCAGCACATCTAATTCAAAGGTAGTTCTTGGTAGTGCGAGTTACAAGTTGTGCAGAGGCAGTGTAGAAGCCTACGCCGGGGTATTCCGGGGCTAGTTTCAATAAGCAGCGGGGTCTAGTTTCAATGAGCAGTTTGTTGCCAGATTGCTTGTGGAGAAGGGAAAAAATTCCTAAATAATTTTGCCAGTTATTCCTTTTGAGAGGATTGCTAGTTTGGCATCCATATTTTAATAAAAAAATTTGTTGCGGAAGAGTAATAATAAAACCCTCATTTGTTGCACTGATTTTCCCACATTGTGTTTTTCCAAGGGCATTTGTCCAAAATAACGATGTCATTTTTATTGTGTGCGCTCTATATTTCTCAGTTCCAATTTTATTTTCTGTAGTATTTTTTATGGTGAAGAAATTGCAGTGTGATTTATTCGTTATTTTGCCGTAACAAAATAAACTGCATAATTAATCAGTTAGAAGAATAAATTCCAGTTGCTCCATTTCAATGAATTTTCACATGGTATCAGACCAGTGTTGAAGACAGTTCAGGAGATCAATAAAGAAGAGGGATAAATTTCTCAGTTCAGAGGGAGTCTAAGCGAATTTCTTCCAGGTTTGCGCAAAAGTCCAGACAGGCAGTGCGAATTGCTGGGTAAGGGTTCGATTTCCAGGTGAAGGTGCAGGAAAAGTTTGAATATCCCAGTAGTAGTTCCAACAAGTAGTGGCATTGCTGGGAAGCAGTTCCGGTAGGAAGATCAAAGATTTCGTTAAGTAGATATGGGCGCAGTTGGTTTGCTGCGAGACCAACAGTGGAAGATTATAAATTTATGTAGATGTTCTATGCTTGATGCAACTTTACTTTCCCTTCAATATTAGACATCAATCATATAAACAATAAAGTAAAACGCTGATAGAACATACCAGTAGATCGACAAAAGACAAGCCAGAAATATATAAGTGTGTTGGTGCGTTACAGCGGTCAACAGGATGCTTCAACCAGCAAAGTCTCAATATGGTCAACCAACCAGCAATGTCACACAACCCTCTAGGATAGCCAAACGGTCAACTCAAAAGTCAACCCAAAAAGTCATCAGTCAACACAAATAGCAGCAGCAGCTAGGTCAACGCCGAAAAGTCAAAGTCAACGTTTTGCCTCGGGAATAGTGCCAGAAAATGTGGATTAGGAAAATCGAACTTTTGGGAGAGTTTCAAGTCGATTTGACCTTGCATTGACCAAAGTCAACGCTGGTCAAAGTTTGCTACAGAAACCCTAGACCAAAATCATAAATGCACTGCTACTGGAATTTTCCCACATGTGGAGAGAACGCCACCAAGGACATCGAACCAATCAGATGAGGAGAGAGAAATGTGTGAGGATGAGATGAGTGAAAATGTCTCCAACGTTGACCAATATATATCCATCAGTGAGGGTGTGTGACACAACTGCTGGAGCACAAACCCTTAAGGCCGACCTGCACATATCTTGAATAAATTCAAAATAAATGTTCTGCTTATCGGATCAAGATGATCTTTAGATCGATCTTGCACCTCTCCGAAAGAGGAACCCAATAAAAATATTGGTATCTTCATCTGAGCATCACAACATGGAGTTTGGACCTAGTTGTCCAAATTAACACTCCCTCTCAACTAGGGAGAACTCCATCCACCTGTGCAATCCAAACATCATGCATCATCCTGCCGTAACTTGCTTTGCTGGCCTCTTTATTTCGGAAAACAGAAGTGGGTCGATCACAAAGACATCATTCTAAATTTGATTGACCCCGAGTTTGAAACCTCTATAGGACTCACAAAGAGTCTCATACCAACCCGAAGTTGGTTTATCTGACCCGAAGTCAGTAGGAGGTCCGAAACCTCACTAGACTTGATCCCAGATCAAGTGGTTGGACCGCACCATCCTAGATAGAGAGTACGGCAATCTATGATGCGTCCATCAGTCTTTGCTACTAGTCTCTAACTTTTCCCACCTCACTGGCCAAATGAGAGGTACTTCCCATGAGCCCTGAACTCAATGGGTAGGATGCATACGGGGCACAGATAATGAGAGGTGAACTAACTCAATCATCACAATGTTGGGGCAGAGGCACACCAACAAGGTTCGACAAGCCTAGCCCTGTGGTTGCTTCTAGCTCCGAGAAGCTATCACAGAAGGTTAGGAACTTGACCTTCCCCAGGGGCTTTGTGAGAATATCCGCGACCTGCTCATCAGTTCTTATATGATTGAGCCTTACGGCACCTCGCTGTACCATATCCCAGATAAAGTGGTACCTGATATCAATATGCTTGGATCGATCGTGGAACACGGGATTCTCGGACAACCGAATCCCACTCTGGTTATCACAGAGTATCACGGTGGTATCTAGCACATGCCCGAACAGCTCACTGAAGAGATTTCGCAACCAAACTGCTTCACAATAGGCCATACGCGTTGTAATGTATTCGGCCTCCGCGGTGCTCAAAGCCACCAACTTCTTCTTCTTGCTCATCCATGATATCGAAGCAGATCCAAGTGTGAAGTAGCATCCTGATGTGCTTTTACGATCCACCACACTGCCAGCCCAATCAGCATCAGTATATCCAAGGAGTGTCACGCTCCCGGCAGTGTATCTCAGCCCATGGTTTATTGTGCCCCGAAGATATCTTAGAAGATTCTTGGCACCAACCCAGTGAGTGTGATGAGGCTCAACCATCTGTTGACTCAAAGTGTTCACGACAAAACATATGTCCGGACAGGTGTTTACTAAGAACATCAGGGCCCCTATGAGTTGACGATACTCAGTAGGATTTGCTAACACGGGCCCAACAACACTGCCACTCAACTTCTTAAAGTTGAGCTCCACCTGTGTCGACACGGACTTACAGTCCACCATACCAAATCTTTCTAGAAGCTTCATAATGTATTTTCCTTGAGAAAGGAAAATCTCTCCAAGTCTCTGCTAGACCTCTAGGCCTAGGAAGTAATGCATCAGTCCGAGGTCCTTCATCTCGAACTCAGCAACGAGCTCCCTCTTGCATTGATGAATGAGAGGGTCAGCACCTGTCAGGAAGAGGTCGTCCACATACAACACCAAAATGAGAGGCTTCTCTCTATCAACCTTGAAGTAAAGGTTCGGATCAGGATTACTACGAGTGAAGCCCAACTTCATCAGGTAGCTATTTATCCTCTCATACCAAGCTGTGGGTGCTTGATTCAACCCATAGAGGGCTTTCTTCAACCTGTAGACATGGGTGTCCCGATCCTGGACTTCGAATCCTAGAGGTTGCTCTACATACACCTCTTCCTTTATCGCACCATGCAGAAATGCGGTCTTCACATCCATCTGATGAAGACTCCATCCTTGCGTAGCAGCAAGGGCTATGATAGATCAGATGGTGGTATATCGGGCCACAGGTGCAAATATGTCATCGTAGTCTATGCCTTCCTTTTGAGAGAAGCCACGGGCAATGAATCTTGCCTTGAACTTTTCAGCACTTCCATCAGATCCATGCTTGATCTTGTAGAGCCATTTCGAGGTGACAACTGCTTTATCCTCCGGTCTTGGAACCACATCCCAAACATCATTCTTCAATATGGACTCATACTCTTCGTGCATAGCATCCTTCCAGACTTGATGCTTTACGGCTTCCTCAAAAGATCCAGGCTCAGATTGTACAATAGTACTCATGGCTGCTAGATACCCTTGGTATCTATTCGGCTTCTTGCTTTCACGGAATGTCCCCCTTGGGGCCATATGTCCCTAGGCATCCTCGAGAGTGTCCCTAAGCCATGATGGTCTCTTCCCCAGTGAAGTAGGTGGATCAATCGGGTCCATCGGTCTTTCAACATCGGTCATCGTCTCATCCTTTGGTTCTTCTTGATTTCTAGGCCTTGCTTCATGATCTTCCTCAAATCTCGGAAGATTGACTACTTTCCTCAGGAAAGCATCTTCATCAAAGGTGACATCGTGGCATATCTCTACTTCCCTTTGACCAGGCACATAGACTCTATAGGCCTTTGAAGTTTCACTATAGCCCACAAACATTCCCTTCTTCCCAGAAGCATCTAGCTTGCTCCTCTTCTCTTTCAGCACATGAAAATAAACAGGACATCCAAAAGCTCTAAAATGTGAGACGTTAGGTTTCTTACCAGTGAAAACCTCTACGAGAGTTTTGGAGTCCAGAGCGGAATGTGGGCATCGGTTTTGTATGTACACAGCAGTGTTTGCAAATTCTCCCCACAGAAACTTCTGTAGACCCTGGTCACATAGCATGGCATGGGCAACTTCCACAATGGTCCTATTCTTTCGTTCAACAACGCCATTCTGCTCAGTAGTATAGACAGTTGTGGTCTCCCTCTTGATGCCAACTTCTCTGCAAAAGTTCTTGAACTCGTTCGTCTCATATTCAGTGCCATTATCAGTCCTCAATATCTTGATCTTCTTCCCTGTCAGATTTCCCACCAAGGCTTTGAAGGTACAGAACCACATGAAAGCCTCATCCTTCTTCTTCAAGAAGTATATCCAGGTTTTTCGATGGAATTCATCTATGAATGTCATATAATAAGAACATCCTCCCAAGGATGTCACAAGCAGCATCCCAGACAGATCATAATATATTAATTGCAAGACATCAAATGTCTTTGTGACATTTGAGGGAAAAGGTCCCCTTGTATGCTTTCCTTCGGCACAACCCTGACATACACCTTCATGATTATTTGAAAACTCGGACATCCCTGTTACCACCTTCCTTGCTTCGGGAAGGGCCTTGTAGTGAAGGTGTCCAAACCTTAGGTACCATAGTTCAGTTTGTCGAATAGTATCACACGCCATCACTCCCAGTGGAATTCCTCCAACCTGGTAGAGTGTATCAATTCTAAACCCAATCATGATAGCTTCCTTGAAGCTCTTCTTCTAGATGCGCACCTTCCCATCAATGAATGCCACACTGAAACCTTTGTCTTCGATGGCCGATATAGACACAAGGTTCTTCTTCAAATTAGGTACATAGAGTACATCCTGTAAGCGGAGGACTTGACCTTAAGACAAGTGGAGGGTCACAGTCCCTGTCCCTTTCACAGGATATGTGGCATTATCTCCAAGAATAATTTCCAGATTAGTATCCTTCTCAACCATATTAGAAAGTGCTTCCTTGAACCTAGTGATGTGCCTTGAGGCACCATGTAATATCCCCAAAGGGAAATAACCAGTGATACACAGAAATATGCCAGACAGATGTACAGAATAAAATGCTGGAACCAAATCATGGAACAAGTACACATAGAATGCCAGAACACTAAGCCATTTTATTAATCTGAGAATACATATAGAGGAGTACAAGATAATCAGAATGAGTGCACCTATCCTTGCCCTAGGCAAGTGGAGACCCTCTCAGAACAAATAATGGCTGCAAATAAGGACATCGTCCTAGCTGGCTGAAGAATCTGCTATGAAGAACTGTTGCTGCAATGCACTGGAACTATAAGCTGGAAACTAGAAGGATGGTTGATCTCAAACCTCCAGACAAACCCCAGAAAATGTGAAACTGATGCTCCACCACCAATCAAGCCCTCACCAGTGAAAACGCTGTCTCTGCTAGTGACAGCGCAGAAGACAGATGAAACGCTAGCCACAAATCCTCCAGATGAGATGGTCAACTCCTCAAGGATGGAAACACTGAAAAACGCTGCCAAACCCCACACACAAGACCCTGCTCATCAGATCAGCGTCCTCCCTGACTGGATCTGCGTCCTCTCTGCCCAGATCTGCTGGATCTGAGTCCTCCTATCCAGATCTGCGTCCTATCACTCCAGATCTGCGTCCTCCAAGGCTGGATCTGCTATCTCTCAGAATCTGCATCCTCAAGTGGATGCGATATCATCGTCTGCATCCTCCAAGGCTGGATCGATGCTATCTCTCAGTCTGCGTCCTCAAGGCTAGATACGCAATATCTCCTCGGATCTGCGTCCTCCAAGGGTAGGATGCACTATCTCCGGATCTGCGTCCTCAAGGCTGGATCGCAATATCTCTCACAGGATCTGCGTCCTCAAAGTGGGATCTGATGCCCTGACTCTCAGTCTGCGTCCTCAAAACTTCAGGCGCAACCTCCTCGATCCTGTCCTCAAAAATTTGGATCTGCTGCTATCTCTTGATTTTTGATCTCAAGAGGGTATCTCCTGCGCCGTCTCCACCCAGGAAACTCTGCCCAATTTTCTGCAAGCTGAAGGATGTAGTCCTGCAAGCTGAAGGATGATGCTCAAAAAATAACCTTACCAGGGCAGGCACTTGAAGTCCCCCGAGGCTAAGGGTGATACCAAGAAAATAACCTTACCAGGGTAGGCACTCGAAGTCCCCCGAGGCTAAGGGTGAGATCTCCGAACGGAGACACTCGGTTGCACTAAACAGTGCTGCAGACCGACTAAACAACCGGCGTGCTGAAGCAGACAGAAGTCTAGCTCACAATATCAATATCAAATCCAACATGCCAAAATGAGGTGAGAACCCCACCTTTTATAGTGCTAAACTCCCTCCAAAACCTTGACTGCGTCCTTCACTCTCCTTGGCCTGCGCAGTTAACCTTGGGTCAGCGTGAGGCCTCCCCTCATACTCATGTGGACCCCCAAGGCCCCCTCTTTAAGTTACAACGTCAATCAACTAGGAAAGCACTTTATTTTATAAAGTGAGATGACCCCTCTTATTTCTCACTTTATTTATTATTTTTAGCTAAAGCGGCAAAATTAAACAAAATGAAATATTCCAATTAGCAATGCTAATTAGGAATATTACAGTCTCCCCCGGCAAAACGTTGCTTGTCCTCAAGCAACTGAAGTGATGGATGCTGTAAAATCTGCTCGCTCTCCCAAGTGGCATCCTTATCCGACAAAAATTGCTTGTCCTCAAGCAACGCTTGAACAAGCCTACTCTCTAGCTGATGCTCCCCACCGGTACTGCAAAATGTGCCTGGGTCCCACTGAAACCTCTCTATCTCCTGCATCACCCTGATACGAAGGGATATCTCAATGCCAGGATCCCAAACCGGCCTCTCATGGTACCAGCCAATCAATAGTCCTCCCGGATCCCATCGCCACTGTGGCCAATAATCGCACAAGTCCCACGGCTCGGACTGTGCACCGCCTCTGGCTATGACTAATGCTCTAAGCAGTGAAGACCACCAGCAAGCATCAATGCTCTCGGGCTCCTGCTGCGTTGTACCTGTAGCCGCATATGCTACCCCTCCAACTGCATACCAGCTCATCACCTCTCTCCAATCCAAGTGGTGACTCAATCCCATGCTGATCCTGCTCTCCTGAAACCGAGATGGAGTGCTGAAGAAATGATGTCCTGTGCTGCCCTGCCAGCTGGAATCTATAACCTCTGTTATGTCCAAGGGCCCCTGCTCGACTGTGCACCCTACGAATAATACCGTACCATCTAGAGGGTACCAACTCATGATCTCCCGCCAGTCCATCCTAGAAGAAGAATCTGATGTAGCAACGACAACGGTATATGGAACACGCCTGGGATGTTGTCGCCAGCCTGTAATCAACTCCCACTGCTCTACCCTGTCTGTCAATGGAAGCTGCCTGTAGAAGGAAGCCCCTCTCTCTATAATGGGCAAAAGTGGGCAAGGTATGCTGCAGGCTCCATCAATGTACTCCTGGAGAGTGCTACCCACTAAAAACGCTGCGGTTCTGCTGACTGCGAGTACATCTATCTGTGCCTCATCCCAGTGTCGACCCAAAGATGGATGCTCCAACATATCCAACAGCTCCTGCTGTCTACTAGCCCCCTGCATAACAATCCCATCAACCTCCAGAGGGTATGGATCTGTAACAGCTGACACCGTACTTAATGTCAATGCAGCTGACTGCTCACCCTGGACACTAGTATACAGCTCCAGTCTACTGTCACCATCCATGCATGACTGCCCTCGCTCCCCAGAAGCGACCTCAACTGATCCTATGGACTCATGTGAAAAGGAGTCCTCACCCTGGCATACAGAAGGAATGCCCTCCTGTTCTACCACCGCCATCTCATCTGCATCGAACATGCCATCCACCCTCTCGACAAAGTGTCGATACAGTGTCTGGAGCCCAGACACATACTGGGATACTACCTCTGCTGTACCCCGTATCCTCTGCTCATGTATGATCTCGACATGCCCTGAGGGAAAAATGATGCATGTCTCCCTCATGACCTGCTCCCCAAGCGTAGGCTCAGTGATGACTGATGCACCACCTCTGCAAAGGATCATCTCATCCCCCAACCTGTGGCTGTCAACTAGCACACCAACCCAGTGCCATGCTGAGAAGTCTCTCCATCGATCCTGGGTGAACTACTCCCAAAGGTAAGCCCGAAGTCCCTGTCCATGAGTCTCTCTAGAAGCAATGCTCTAAGATCCTGCTGTGTAGCACCATGTGCCCTCGCATACCACTGATCATCCATGCACTCCTCAACATGCCACTACACACTGAGGCATACCTCGGTATGCTGCTGGATACCATGTGCTGCTGCTGTAGCACCCTGTACCCTCTCGCGCCCTGACTGTGTCCATGCATCGGTCACTCTCTGTATGCTCTCAATGTGATGTAGGACACTCCTACTCCTCAATGTAGTCCCACACACTACGGTACACCACCATGTAGCTCCGTGTCTATCAGTAGTCGACTGACCACTGCTAGAGGCTCCCACACATCCATGGATGTGATGTCCTAGAGCTGTGCCTCTACATATCGGACTACCACCAATCGGTATCGTCATGTCCACCGTCGCATCACTATACCCGCCGACAAATGGATCATCACTGCAAATCCTCCTCGAGGGGTCCGAGAAGTGAATCTCCCTATGGGTCAGTAGTGTTACCACCACTGCTCGGCTCCGCTGCGTCCTCTGTGCCCCACACAAGGGTGAAGAATCCTTGGCCCCATACAAGGTGCCATCTGGTGGCCTGCCAATGCCACCTCCTCCAACAAGCTCCTGCCAAGGTGTGCTGACCACCCCGTGATCCCGTGTATGAATGTCATGCCAAGACAACCTAGGGAGTCTACCCATAAACTGGTTGGCCACTGGAGCTGACCCATACTGCGCATGCTCTGCTACTAGGCCAACTGTACTCTCTAAGGCATAGTCAGCCGACCTGCCTGGGAAATGATAGGTGATCCCACCTGGATCCCAATGCCAATCTGGGGTCCCTGTATGCTCAACACCTAGGAACTCCTGCTGAACTGCACCTGGGTCCACCACTACCTCCATAGCCCGCTCCACCGAGTACCAACTCAAAATCTCTCGCCATCCAACCTCAACACGTGGCTGCTGTACCCTGTGCAACTCTGATCGTCTCATACCACTATCCAAGTCAACATATGAGACCTGACTAGGTGGCTCTGCCTCTCTCTCTCTAATGGGAAGAGATGACCCAACAATACTGCTAGTCCCATCCATGCATGCCTGAAGGGGAATGATCTGACGCTCCCTCGTGCCCTCTGGTTGTACCATCAGGGAATCCAGCTGTTCCCCAATGTGGACCAACTTGGCCGCCGACTTGGCACAAGTCACTCTCATACCCTCCAACTCCTGGTCCTGCAACAAAATGGTCTCCCGTACTGACGCGGCCTTCTCCCTCAAAACTCGAAGGTCCGTCCGAAGCCGATGATACCGCTGTCTGCGACCATCATCCGATACCTCTGTATCTCCTAGTGCCTCATCGATAGTGGATATATCTCCTGATACCTCACCCATCTGTCGTGTGCCGCTACCACCCGAAGACTCGGACATGGCTCCAGTCATCATCTCAGTGGATGGCTCTACCGGGGTAGGCTCTATCTCCTCCACTACGATATCAACCGGCACGGTCAAGGAGGACTCTAATGATGGTGAGTCCTGTGTCACACTAGGTGTATCCTCGAACTCCCTGCAATCCTGTGTGCCCTCATCCTCTTCTCCACTGCTCTCGGAGAAGACCTCAATGAAGTGTGCCTTCCCTGTCGCACACCTGTGTCCTGGTGCCCATGGCTCCTGGCAAGTGAAGCACAACCGCTTCCTCCTCAGCCCTCTCCTGGCCTCATCATCAAACTGCCCTCGTCCAGGATTCGCCTTGGGAGGCGGAGCCCTCGTGTCCTTACCCTTAGGCTGGAAGGCCCGTCTCTGGGGATAAGGTGTCCGAGTCCTGGGTAAGACATCACGTAAGTCTCGAGTCTGCTGATGGCATCTGAGAGGAATGCATCCGGTCTGTTCGGCCGGACTAGGCCACGAAGGTAACAAACGACTCCTGCAAACATGCAAACCATCATTTTATGAGATAAATCGGGTACCATCCGAAATCACTAAGTGCGAAATGTATGTCTCTGCACTCCCAGTCTGTTTGAGCTTGGTCAGCTCAACAAAATGCTGCTCCGGATCCCTCCTGTCAAAGCGCTCTACCACCCTCCGGGTAAACTCGGCATATGTCGTCACTGTAGAATGCCCGAGTGTCACCATCCCATGGAACCACCAATCCCGGGCCTCACCATCCAGATGCAATGTTGCCACCTTAATGGCCTCTGACTGCGTCATCTGGTTAAGCTGGAAATAGATGTCCAGCTTCTCCACCCAGGACTTTGCCGAACTGTTTGATGAGCCATCAAACGTGAGCAAATGAAATCTGCTAGCTGCGCGGTGGTCATCACGGTGGTGCCTGTGCCCCTGGTGATGATCACGGAATCTAATGCCATACTGGACCCGAACATAATCTCTGAATGAGAGAGCCTTCATGAACGCCGGTCCGAAAGCCTGATACTCTGCAAAAATGCCAACCATCCGAGCCAGATCTATCTCTCGCTGTACTGCTGTCCCCCATCTCCTCAAATCGTCACCACCTGCCATTGGCATTTTCTGCTAGGTGCCTACAGGCTCCTCAGAAACTGCACGGCTGCTGCAAAACCATACTGCTGCTTAACTTCGACCTCCGATTTACCCACTGAAAACTATTCAGTACTCAGAAAATTCCAAGAATTTGGGAAGGTGATCCTTGTCCAAAACCCAGAAAAACCCAGAAAACGTTTTTCCTAATTCCAAACTTCAAAATGAATTCCTATATTTTGGCCCTAGTCCAATCGTTGTTTTTGCACAGAATCCATGGCTGTTTCAGATGATCTCTTTTCGATGTCATGCATCATGCCGAGCTGCATTATGTTTCCGATAATACTCGTAATATCCCAAAGGGAAATAACCAAGAATACGTAAATATGCCGTACGTATATACAAAATACAATGAACCGCATCATGGAACAAGTACACATAGAAGCCCGAAACTAAGCCATTTTATTAATCCGAGAATACACATGAGGAGTACAAGATAATCGAATGAGTGCACTATCCTTGCCCTAGGCAAGTGGAGACCCTCTCAGAACAAATAATGGCTGCAAATAAGGACAGCATCCTAGCTGGCTGAAGAATCTGCTATGAAGAACTGCTGCTGCAATGCACTGGAACTATAAGCTGGAAACTAGAAGGATGGCTGATCTCAAACCTCCAGACAAACCCCAGAAAATGTGAAACTGATGCTCCACCACCAATCAAGCTGAAACCACTGTAATATCCCCAAAGGGAAATAACCAGTAATGCACAGAAATATGCCAGACAGATATACAAAATACAATGCTGGAACCAGATCATGGAACAAGTACACATAGAATGCCAGAAAACTAAGCCATTTTATTAATCTGAGAATACATGTAGAGGAGTACAAGATAATCAGGATGAGTGCACCTATCCTTGCCCTAGGCAAGTGGAGACCCTCTCAGAACAAATAATGGCTGCAAATAAGGACAGCGTCCTAGCTGGCTGAAGAATCTGCTATGAAGAACTGCTGCTGCAATGCACTGGAACTATAAGCTGGAAACTAGAAGGATGGCTGATCTCAAACCTCCAGAAAAACCCCAGAAAATGTGAAACTGATGCTCCACCACCAATCAAGCCCTCACCAGTGAAAACGCTGTCTCTGCTAGTGACAGCGCAGAAGACAGATGAAACGCTGGCCACAAATCCTCCAGATGAGATGATCAACTCCTCAAGGCTGGAAACACTGAAAAACGCTGCCAAACCCCACACACAAGACCCTGCTCATCGATCGCCGTCCTTCCCCGACCGGACCGCGTCCTCTCCGCCTGCGTATCCGCCGGATTCGAGTCCTCCCTATCCAGACCGCGTCCCTCCAAGGCTAGATCCGCCGGCCATCTCTCCAGACCGCGTCCTCCAAGGCCGGACCCCGCCAATATCTTCGCACCGCATCCTCCAAGGCCGGATTCGATGCTATCTCTCCGCATCCCGCTCCTCCAAGGCTACAGATCCGCCAATATCTCCCGTATCCGCGTCCTCCAAGGTCGATCCGCCGCTATCTCCGTGACCGCGTCCTCCGTTGGCCGGATCCGCCAATACCCCTCGCATCCGGCGTCTTCCGCGGGGCCGGACCGAGCAGCTTCCGCATCTGCGTCCTCCAAGGCTAGACTGGCCCTCGTACCGTGTCCTCCAAGGCCGGATCCGTCCTATCTCCTGGATCTGCGCAGCCTCAAGAAGGGGTTTTCTCCTCTCCAAAATCTCCACCAGAAACTGCTGCTAATTACCACTGAAACTGAAGGATGATGCTCAAAAAATAACCTTACCAGGGCAGGCACTCGAAGTCCCCCGAGGCTAAGGGTGATACCAAGAAAATAACCTTACCAGGGCAGGCACTCGAAGTCCCCCGAGGCTAAGGGTGAGATCACCGAACGGAGACACTCGGTTGCACTAAACAGTGCTGCAGACCGACTAAACAACCGGCGTGCTGAAGCAGACAGAAGTCTAGCTCTCAATATCAATATCAAATCATGCATGCCAAAATGAGGTGATAACCCCACCTTTTATAGTGCTAAACTCCCTCCAAAACCTTGATTGCGTCCTTCACTCTCCTTGGCCTGCGCATTTAACCTTGGGTCAGCCTGATGCCTCCCCCTCATACTCATGTGGACCCCCAAGGCCCCCTCTCTAAGTTATAACGTCAATCAACTAGGAAAAACACTTTATTTTATAAAGTGAGGTGACTAAAGTGAGGTAGCCCCTCTTATTTCTCACTTTATTTATTATTTCTATCGAAAGCGGCAAAATTAAACAAAAATGAAATATTCCAATTAGCAATGCTAATTAGGAATATTACACACCACTATCTATCAACCAGACATCCATAGTGTCGGGTGGAGATGCAGCAGAGAGGGCAAATACGAGAATGAATTCATTTCTTTTATCAACAACATTTGATTCCTCATACCTGGAGTTTCTCGACCTTTTGAAAGGTTGACCATTTCCGCCGGAGGGAGCTTTCCTCTTTCCCTTGAACCTGTTGTTCCTTTGATTGCCATTCTTGCGGTTGTTGTTGTTGTCATCATCATCGGGAGAATCCTTCTTGAAAGGGCATTCTATAGCACAGCGACCTGGCCTATGACAAGTGTAACACTTGCCCTTCTTTCCTTGGGCCCCTGCTCTTCCTTTGTTCTTTGGACCACCAAAGTTCTTCTTTCTAGAATGAGCAGCGTAGGCAGCATTTCCTTCATTTTCATACTCCTTCATTCTTGTCTCTTCTTGTACGCATCTCGATAGTACTTTGTCAAAGTCAGGTTTCACATTGTTATTGAGAATGGTAGTGTTGAACCATGCCATTCGGATGAGAGCCCTCCAAGTGCGGCGAGTACCATCTCTCGATCAGCTATTGTCTCCCCAATAGCCAGCAGATTATTCCTGATCTCAGTTAGCTTCAGAAAATATGATTGAACAGACTCATCCCTGCCTTTCTTCAAATTCTTCAATTGATTCTTGAAGAATAGGACTTGATTCACATTGTTGGCCTTGAACATGTGGACCAACTTATCATACATCTCTTTGGATGTGCCCAGCTCAGAGATGTAGGCAACCAGACTCTTGTGAATTGAATCCTTGATCATCAACTTTGATTTGATCTCCCCCTTCTTATACATTGTTTTGGCAACATCAGTAGCAGTGGATGGAGGCTCTTGGATTTTACCCTGCACATAGTCCATGACATCTTGGTCTTCCAAGTTAAGATCCAATGTCATCTTCCAAGCATGGAAGTCATCGTTCCCAGTCAATTGGTCATCAGCCTTAAAGCCATTGTAGTTTGAGGAACCCATCCTCTTCTTCAGTGATTGCTACAAATTAGGGCTTTGTCTTCACCTCAGCTCCGATACCATGTAAATTTATGTAGATGTTCTATGCTTGATGCAACTTTACTTTCTCTTCAATATTAGACAACAATCATATAAACAATAAAGTAAAATGTTGATAGAACATACCAGTAGATCGACAGAAGACAAGCCAGAAATATATAAGTGTGTTGGTGTGTTACGGCGATCAATGGGATGCTTCAACCAACAAAGTCTCAATATGGTCTGCCAACCAGCAATGTCACACAACCCTCTAGGACAGCCAAATGGTCAACTCAAAAGTCAACCCAAAAAGTCAACGGTCAACACAAACAGCAGCAACAGCTAGGTCAATGTTGAAAAATCAAAGTCAACATTTTGCCTTGGGAATAGTGCCAGA
This sequence comes from Pinus albicaulis, assembly GCA_034641835.2. Lineage (NCBI taxonomy): Eukaryota > Viridiplantae > Streptophyta > Pinopsida > Pinales > Pinaceae > Pinus > Pinus albicaulis. The sequence goes on from CM076578.1 coordinate 532,849,061, forward strand.
AAATGTGGATTAGGAAAATCAAACTTTTGGGAGAGTTTCAGGTTGATTTGACCTTGCGTTGACCAAAGTCAACGCTGGTCAAAGTTTGCTGTAGAAACCCTAGACCGAAATCAGAAATGTGCTGCCACTGGAATTTTCCCACGTGTGGAGAGAAGAGCACCAAGGACATCGAACCAATCAAATGAGGAGAGAGAAATGTGTGAGGATGAGATGAGTGAAAATGTTCTCCGACGTTGACCAATAGATATCCATCAGTGAGGGTGTGTGACACAATTGCTGGGGCACAAAACCTTAAGGCCGACCTGCACATATCTTGAATAAATTCAAAATAAATGTTCTGCTCATCGGATCAAGATGATCTTTAGATTGATCTTACACCTCTCCGAAAGAGGAACCCAATAAAAATATTGGTATCTTCATCTGAGCATCACAACATGGAGTTTGGACCTGGTTGTCCAAAATTAACAAAGATCAACGTTGATTGGAAGCGAAAGCACACATGGAGGGATAAATTTCTCAAAGGGTTTTTAGATCTAGTTTCAAGAGGAAATCCGTGATTTCGAGTAGCAGAAGGCAGTAAAAACAGGCAAAAATGTGCATTCTAGAAGCGAGTGCGAGTCACAGGGTAGGCAACCAAGCAGGAAACGGAGGAGATTCCTATTTATATTCCCAGTTGTGAGTTTTGTAGAAATGGCCTCAACAGGGCTTCAAGGTCACGATAGGCTAGATGGAGCCTCAAATTATCTAGAAAGCAAAAATGTCTTTCCTGCTAGATGAGCATGGTCTGAAAACGTATGTAGAAAGAGTTGTACAAGTACCTACAAACCCACAACAACTAGAGAAATATAATAACGATATGGCCAAGGCAAAGCGGTTGATCCTTGATGGTGTTTGGGATCATATAGTCTCATAGTTAGCGGCCAAGAATATGGCCAATGAAATGTGGGATGTAGTTTCCACGCTTTTCCAAAATCCTTCCGAGAACCGAAAAATGTTCTTGAAGGATAAGTTGAAGACCACCAGGATGCATAAGGGTGAAGGAGTCACTCCTTATCTCGCCATAATTTAGAGTGTCTGAGATGAGCTTTCCACAGTTGGAGAAGCACCTCAAGAGAGTAAGCTAGTGCATACAACTCTCACTGGTTTCACCTAGGAGTGGGCTACCTTCATCCAAGGTATCACTGGACAAGATAATCTACCAGGTTGGGATCGATTGCGGGCTGATTTCATACAGGAGGAGATGAGGCTTGCTCTGGTTGAGAGCAACATTAGCAACAACAATAGCAAAGGACTGAAGCACGTGAAAGAAGCGGAGAATGTAGCCCTTGCGTAAAAAAGGGAAGGCAAAGAAAGGTCCCAGTCAGAGACAAGGCTCACAGGGAGGAGAAAAGAAGAAGAAAGATCTGTTGAAGATCAAGTGCTTTAGGTGTGGTCAATTTGGTGACAACAATACCCAATGTCCAAACAAGAAGAAGGACAAGAAGGAGAAGCAAGAGTAGGCAACAACTTCAACAAAGATCGATGATTTGTCTTCTAGGTTGGGGGACGAATTTACCTTGTAAGCAACTATACCTCCAGGAGAGAAGTGGGGTGACATTGAACTTTAGGCACCAGAGTTGCAAAGATTTGGGTAGGGTCCATAGAGGAGCAACAACAGTTGCAAATTACTCCTCATATAGATCATTACCCTTGCTACAGGGGCCCACAGTTTTCAATGGTAGATTGAGTAGTGTTAGGATGACACAGTTAGATCTTGAGGGACAGTTGCAGTACTAGTTGCAGTTAGTTATTGAGGAGCGCAAAAATAGTCAGGGTGCAGATAGACATAGTAGATTATTCAGAGGCTAGTTGCAGTTAGAGATTCAGGAGATAGATGCAGAACCAGTTGAGGGACATAGTTGACTTAGTAGTTTTGGTTCTCAGCTGCAGTAGTTGCAGCAACAATAGCAACATGAGATCAATTGTAGCGCAGAGCAGAATTGGCACAGTGTAGTGTCAACAACAACACAAATACAACATGGTTAAGCTACAAAGTGGAAAATGAATAAGAGTATGCGCAGTGACTTGGTGGGCAGTGGCAGATTGTCACAGTTGTCAGACATCAACAACATGAGGGAAGATGTTACATGTGAAGACAAAGAGAACACCTTCCTTGCTAAGGGGGAGTGTTAGTTTTGTAGCATCAAACAGGTGTTCTAGTCTCGACTTTGGTTAGAGAGGCTAAGAAACACAAGATCTCCAAATCCCATAAAGGTTTCGGGAGAAAAAACCTAGATACAACTCAATTAAGTTAATTGATCAATAATTAAATATTTCCTAAGTCTAACTTAGGAAAAATGATTAATTAGCAACAATTAATTTTTGATTTTTGGTAGCATCGAAAGTGCTGTAAGTCTCAAATTTTGTGGAGAGGCTTAGGCACTGGTATTCCAAAGAACCCAAAGCATCAATTTATATGCTCAGTCTTTATAATTCTCAAATTCTTATACGCTCAGACTTTAGAATTCTCAAATTCTTGATAAGAGATTTAAAATATATATATATATATATATTATTGATATGAAAATTGATGATTACAAGGTTGAGGCGGTGCTCCTTAAATAGGAGTTGACTGGCCATGCCCAATTAGAGATACATGTCCCTTGGGGACTAATGTCTCTTCATTTTTACTAAATAATTGCTTAACTAACTAATTACATTAATCATTAAATTAATTAAAGTATAATTTAATATATTAAATGGTTATGAACTTAAATTCATAACATTGCCTTTCCCTTAAGATTCTTTGTCCTCAAATCATAGGTAGTTTTGGGTGTTGATGAAGAAAACGTTTTGACTCCCAAGATGAGTCTTCCTCGGGTAGCTTTTTCCATTTGGTGAGGTATTCTTTTATTGTCTTGGATCGTAAAACCTTTTCTTGGATAGAAGTATGCCTTCAGGTTCTAGGATGATCCTTCCTTCTTCATCGGTCTCTGGTATTTCTGTTTGTGCTATTTGGTTTTGCCCTAGTACCTTCTTGAGATTTGATACATGAAAGGTATTATGGATTTGACAGTTATTTGGTAGCTTTAATCCATAAGCTACACTACTTATTTTTCTGATTATTTGATACGGTCCATAATATTTTGGTGATAGTTTATTTTTTCCTTTTTGCCTTAACGATAATTGCTTGCAAGGTTGGAGGCTAACAAAGACCCAGTCTCCTTCTTCGAATTCTCTTTCAGTGTGATAAGCTGTACTCATGTTGAGGGATATTCCTACCTGGTGGCAGAATTCCTTCTAGAAATTGCCTTTGAACCTTGCATCTCTTTCACTGACTATGATCTTGGGAAACCCATGAAGTTTGTATATGTTTTTACAAAACGTCTCCGCAATTTGCTTAGTTGTGTCAGTTTTCTTGATAGCCATAAAATGGGCATACTTTGTGAGCCTATCGACTAGGAAAAATATCTTATCCTTGCCATTAGATACAGGTAATCCTTCTATAAAATCCATTGAAATCTCTTCCCATTTCTAATCTGGTATATGTAAGGGGTGTAATAGACTTGGTGTTGGAATGTTTTCACTTTGATTTCTTTGACAAATATCACATTCAGCAACATATTTCTGAATTTCCTTGCTCATGCCCTTCCACTAGAGCGTCAATTTATACACTCAGTCTTTATAATTCTCAAATGCTTGATAAGGGAATTAAAAAAGATATATATATATATATATATATATATATATATATATATATATATATATATATTATTGATATGAAAATTGATAATTACAAGGTTGAGGCGGTGCTCCTCAAATAGGATTTGACTGGCCACGCCCAATCAGAGAGACATATCCCTTGGGGATTAATGTCTCTTCATTTTTACTAAATAATTGCTTAACTAACTAAATACATTAATCATTAAATTAATTAAAGAATACTTTAATATTTTAAATGGTTATGAACTTAAATTCATAGCAGGGGACGAATTTACCTTGTCAGCAACTATACCTCTAGGAGAGAAGTGGGGTGACATTGAACTTTAGTCACTAGAGTTGCAAAGATTTGGGTAGGGTCCATAGAGGAGCAACAACAGTTGCAAATTACTCCTCATATAGATCATTACCCTTGCTACAAGGGCCCACAGTTTTCAATAGTAGATTGATCAGTGTTAGGATGACATAGTCAGATCTTGAGGGACAATTGCAGTACTAGTTGTAGTCAGTTATTGAGGAGCGCAGAACCAATCAGGGTGCAGATAGACATAGTAGACAGTTCAAAGGCTAGTTGTAGTTAGAGATTCAAGAGACAGATGCAGAGCTAGTTTAGGGACACAATTGATTTAGTAGTTTTGGTTCTCAACTACAATAGTTGCAGCAACAGTAGCAACATGAGATCAATTGTAGCGCAGAGCAGAATTGGCAGCAGTGCAGGAGGCACAGTGTAGTGTCAACAACAACACAGATACAACATGGTTAAGCTACAAAGTGGCAAATGAATAAGAGTATGCACAGTGGTTTGGTGGGCAATGGCAAATTGTCATAGTTGTCAAACATCAACAACATGAGGGAAGATGTTACAGGTGAAGACAGAGAGAACACCTTCCTTGCTAAGAGGGAGTGTTATTTTTGTAGCATCAGACAGGTGTTCTAGTCTTGACTTTGGTTAGAGAGGCTAAGAAACACAAGATCTCCAAAGCCCATAAAGGTTTTGGGAGAAAACACCTAGAGACAACTCAATTAAGTCAATTGATCAATAATTAAATATTTCCTAAGTCTAACTTAGGAAAAATGATTAATTAGCAACAAAAACTTGTTGATTTTTGGTAGCATCGAAAGTGTTGTAAGTCTCAAATTTTGCGGAGAGGCTTAGGCGCTGGTATTCCAAAGAACCCAGGAACCGTTTTTGAAAATTCCACTCGGATTATGTTTTATTGTAAAAATTAATTATTTTAATGGGGACCCTAAGTCTAACATAAGGAAATTAAATAATTAAAAGGTATTAATAAAAAAAAGTGAGAATGATCTCGAAAGCGAAGATCAAGTCATGTTATAATCTTAGCCATTGATTAGAGATCTAATCTCGGCTGTTGATATCTCAATGAGAAGACTATAACGGAAGGCTTGAGGGTCATTTGGAAAGACACACCGAGTGAATCTAGAGATCGAATTCTTCTAACGGAGTAGTGCTCGGACGAAGATCAGATCTAAGTGATTCCAGTTGCAGTGAGGGGCAAAGACAGTTATTGGTCGGAGGATCTTCTCCGAGACCAAGAATACATCGCAGAGAGGTAGCAGGACCAATAGAGGAAGCAACACAACCTCCAAAGGGTGTGACGTAGGCCCTAAAAGGGGCGATGCAGACTCATGCAGGGCCCACGCAGACAATGCGCAGTGCTTTTGAGAGACAGTCTGAGATTTACTGGAGATCAGGGTTTCTGATTCGGGAAGGCTGAAACTTGACTTTTCGAGAGGCAGATCGATTCAAAGAAGAGGTGACACAGTCCAGATAAGTCCCCACGCAGGCCTACATATCTACTGCATAGAGGCAACACAGAGTGAGCTGAGGTTTCGTCATTTCAAATCTGGATCATCCGAGACTTGCAATGTGAGGTAAAACTCACTATATTTTTCTCTGTCATGATTTCTCTATACTAGATAGCCAACAAGGCATCCAAAAATTGTATTCAGAAACTGGTGCTTAATAATACAAACCCTCAGATCTGCTGCACTGATTTTCCCACATTGGGTTTTTCCGAGGACTTAGTCCAAAATAAAGCTGTCCTATGTGTGATTTATTCTTTGCTTAGTTTCCTTGTTTCAAAATCATAAAGTATTAAATGTAGGCTGCTTTAGTAATTCATGAAGAAATTTGAATTAATTTTGTAATGTAATTTACATAATAGAAGTAAATTCAGTTAGTTGCAGTAGGATTCTTGAGATTGTCAGATCTAGGAATTTTCACATTAATTGAGAAAGGTGAGAATGCTCTAGAAAATCACACAGATTGAGTTTAAGATGATCTGAGCCATTGATGGGGATTTAATCATGGTCGTTGGTTCACTAACGAGAGATTATAAGAGCAGGACGCTGGGATGGAGATAAACACATAAGTGGGTGAATGATCTAGGCAGATCGAATTTCCCAGAGAGTAGAGATTCAACCAGGAAGATAATTCGAGCTAGGAGATCAGTAGGAAGGGAGCAACAAAAGGGACTCCAGTGGAGGTTCCCAGTGCCAAAAGAGTCAACCAGAGGAGGTTGAGTTATTCCACAGGAGGTTGTGTAGGGACTGCATAGGCAGCTTCAGAGGGAAGTTTGATTTTGCTGGAGAGGAGGTCGATTCAGCTGTCGAAGGCTGGGATAATTTCTAGAGGGTCGGAGAATCTCTTCAAGAGGCAACTAAAGGCAGGATGTCTGATTCAAAGGCAGTTCCAAGCAGTGCGAGTTACACACTGCACCATGGGTATTACAGGGCCAGTTTCAGCGAGCAGTTTGTTGTTGGATTGCTTGTGGAGAAGGGAAAAATTCCCTTAATAATTTTTCCAGTGATTCCCTTGAAGAGGATTTCCAGTTTGGCATCCAAATCGTACTCAGAATTTTTGTTGCTTAAGAATAATAATAAAATATTCATTCGCTGCACCGGTTCTCCCACATTGGGTTTTTTCGGGGACATTTGTCCAAAATAACGTTGTCATTTTTATTGTGTGTGTGCTTTATATTTCTCAATTCCAGTTTTATTTTCTGCAGTATTTTATATGGTGAAGAAATTGTGGTGTGATTTATTCGTTGTTTTGACGTAACAAAATAAACTGCATAATTAATCAGTTAGAAGAATAAATTCCAGTTGCTGCATTTCAAAGAATTTTCACAAAGTAAGAGTTCTAAACAACTTATTTTTGTTTCAATTATGTCGGAGATAAATATCTCAAAATGTAAGAGGTGATTGCCTAGATCTAGGAGTTGCTTACATCCACTTCTCTTATCTCCAATTTAGACTCTAATTGAGGAACAACATCATCAAAGAGTGAAGGTAAAAGTAATGACAAGATGGATAGAAAAAGTGACATAGGTAACTACATGCATAAAGATTTCCTTAGACCCCCTTCACCTTTCCCTTTTCCTTCTTGTGCTATCATAGGCCCTTTAGGTGCTCATGCTTAGTCACTCTTGTTCTTTTATTAACTGCAGAATAACAATATTTACAAATATTCAAAATCACCATGGCATGTCTACCTCATGGTGTGAAGAAGACATAAATTGAAAAGGGAGAACAATTCCAAAGACAAAATAATGAGTTATTTTGCACTTTATAATACAGATAACAATGGTTAGCAATAGCTAACGATTGGTGTAATACACCATTTTTAATCTCTAGTTTAGTGTTGTGTATGTACATAGTGAATGGCTATAAAACAAACAATGTAATTTCTTATTGAACAATAAAATTTAAAATAAAAGAAGGGGGGCTATGATTGTACAAGAGGGGAACGACAAGGGGGCTTACTAGACTAAGGGACATGTTACCTTCTTTCAACAGGGGTACTCCAGAACTTTTGACCACGCCATTTGTAAGCCCAAATGTGTGCAAGTAATAACTTTGTAAGGCCATCAAGGTGTGTTTTGTGAAAGTGAATCCTATATCCCCAATGGTGGATGCTTATGTTTAATCTCTTTAGCTTCATTTTCATGGTGCTTAGTTTTATGGCACTGTCTACATCTCTTTGTCTAGGCAGTAACTCCCTAACTTGATGGGAATTCTTATGTCATGGGGAAGTATGCGAGCATCATGGAGGTGGAACTATTAGGACTTATGATTTATGGGAGCACTTATTCTTTCTTTAGCCCTATAAACATGATCATCTATAGTACTTTTCCGTTCTATTATCCCTTGATCCGTGTGCACCTAATTTGTTCCCCACATGGACCATATTTCTATGTATGTACACCTCTTTGGCCATGGCCATCATCCTTCTTGTTAGTCTCACAATTCATGATGCAATTGTATTCCCCAAGGCAACGTCACATATCCTCCAAGGTAATAAAGGAGCCAATTTCAACCTCCAAGTCAAGAGAAATCAGCGACAAGTCGAGGCACTCAAAACGCCCTCCTAGAAGTGCCCTAATCAACTTTGGGATACCTCCTAGAGGGTTCGTTTTCTCCTTTGAAGCAATTGTGAGGTTGAAAAAGGCAATGTGTGCATGAGTTGAATAAGCAAGGTGTCAAAGCAAGTCAAATATACTCATATGGACCAAGGAAAACTCATAAGCAAGAAAAATGGAGCCTTAAATCACACAAGAAGCAAGTTATGGACCAAATTAAAGATGTTGTCCACCTTCTACTAGCCATTGGAGGGATCCAAGGTTAAACAAGTTGTTTGGCCTTCGAAGCACTCCCAATAATATTCCAAGCAACTTCAAGCCATTTTCAAAGGGGACATTGGACTTTTAGGCCAAATTGGCCCCTCTTCCAAGCAGAGCGAGACTCTTTTGGTGGGGTATCACCTCTAATTGAGGGTTTTAAACAATGCAAAATAAAATTTTGTAATTTGACTTAGTCTCCAAGCATTTCATGGATGACAAGTCACCTAAACTTTGGATCTGAATGAGGATTAGTGTTGAGATCCTCATCTATAAAGAGAGAGCTCCCCCTTCTTTGCAAATCATTGTGAATTGTTGAGATCATTTGCCAAAACGTGAATTATTTTCATGAATGCTTTGGTGTTCATGTTGAAGTTTCTCTTTCTTGGTTGATTTCAAATATTTTTCTAAGGCAATTTGTGGATAGCTAAAGACTACTACAAGGTTCTTTGAATCGATCCATTTGAAGGGCAACTTTATTACTTGGAGAGGAACATCTAAGGATTGTTTACTCACGTTTCTCTCTTGTTGGTGTAAGGTGAGGCTTCTAAGGGTTTCAATTTATTTTGCATCATAATTGATCAGTTGGCTGAAGGCTTTTCCCCAAGTGGAATCCATTATAGTAGGGCTTGGTTACATATCTTGATCTTCATTAGGCTTCCGGTGATGTCTCTTGGGTTCCATATCAAGCCATAATCCATTAGCAATGATCAATTTGACAGCGTAGCCTTAGTGGAGATAAAGCATAATCCTTATTACAACATCCAATTATCTCTTTCCCCAAAATTTTTGTAGTTTTATTTTTATTTTGCTTAAATACAGAAAGCCCAAAAAATAGAAAAATAGATTTTAGGTTTTTTAACTAACAAATTAGCGATCCATAGCTCTTATTCTCATGAACACTACAATGATGCATCTGTCCTTTCTATCTTTATACAATATCTCTGGATTATTTTTTTGAAATCACATTCTATTGAATTCTGGAGTATTAGAGTGCTGATTAAATGTGTGCATATTTCATGTTCTAACTACAACATCACTTTCACTCCTTGAGTCAAAACTTGTGTTCAGTGTGTTCTACCACTTTGTGATGTTAAATGCTGTCCGTGAGGCGGGTCTCAAGTCCAGTATCATAACCTTCAACAACCTGAGATGTAGGGATTTAAATGATGTTGTCAAGGTGGATAAGTGGATGAAAATAGGAAAAGGCTTTTCTATGTTGCATTTACCTGTAAACATATCTAGAAAGTATACTTCTTATATTTTAGGTTTCACACACTCTTTGCAATAAATGGCAGTCCATGGTTTTAATGAATCACTTTAATAATTACTCATGATGCTCTATTTGGTATGTGCAGGGCATCAATATATTATGATATTATCTGCTGACCTCTGTCTGTAGCATAAAAGTAGATCTTTTGCACTGGTATTTAGTATTTACTATTTGCAGGCACAGTTAAAATAGGACGAACAAGACATAAATTTTTTCAATTTTTGTATTTAAAGGTTTTAAATCTCAGAAGAATTGTTGTTTTAAGCATCAATAGTTTTAATTTTTTAGCAGAGTTGCAGCAGGGAAACAATGTGCAAATGCAAATGAAGCTCAATTGCATGCTGCAAACGATGAAATGCACTGATGAATACTTACCCGGAAATATTGAGAAGAAAAAATCTTCTGCTTCTACCGGCAGCTTCAATATTCCAGTGCAAGATTACCTCAGTTAAACATATTGCAATGAAAACGAGAGAAAAAAATAAGAGATTAAGTTCAGGAGATGGAAAACGGTGGGATTTTAAATTTATTTTGAGCTGTCAATTGATTTCTGTCAATTGCCACTGCAGACTGACTCTAACTGTAACCAATCTGTTGGATCATGGCTCATTTAACTTGTTAAAATTTAGATAAATGCCACAAGCAAGATAGAGTCTACACACATTTCACACATCATTACATAAAGGTTGACTTTGGGTAGAAAACTCAAGTCTGAATGACATTGCTTAAATACATGTCACATGGTGTATTACAATGGGTGGGAAGACCCCCTTTAAATAGTGCAAAACTCCACTTTGAACAACACTGCTAAATTAAACACATCACAGTGTGTGTCACGGTGTATTACAATTGGGGCAAAGACCCCTTTAAATAGTGATTAAGTCCAGGCTAACTACTGCATCAATTATGGATCACTAGGCCACCTTCTAACCAGCATATTGACAAGGGACTACAAAGGCTGTAGTGTACTTGTATAGCAGATATAGAGACTTTAAGTGCAATATATGAAGACATTCAAAACTGCAGGAAATGAAAGAAGGAAAACCGGAATACAGTACCCGCAGAAAAAACACCTTTTATTGATATTCCAAAAAGTGCACAATGTTCACTTGGATTTCAGAAGGGGCAACCTCCAAATGAGCAGCAGTTCAATAAAATGATGATCCTTGACAACTCAATACATATCTTTCCATGTCTATAAATATTTCGCACTACCCAAATCCTAACTACATCATGGTCTAACATTAATGAGTACCAACTACCTAGTGGGCCTTATTCCACAAGGATGACCCTTACATTAATCAACCACACACCAACTATCTAGTGAGCCTTATTCAAAGAGAATGGCCTCATGCATTAATTGACAAACACCTAGATAACTCATAACTGGGGAGGTTACTTTAGGACTTTAACATTCCCCACTTTCAAAAGTAGCGTTTTCCTCAAGGTTGTGGATGTGGAAACTATTGTAAAGTTGTCACTAGTTCTTATTGCAAAAGTTTCAAAACAGAAACCCTACTGCAGTTTCTTGTTCTACTTCACCTACTTGTTTGATTAATTAACTAGTTATTAATCTGAATATTCAGAAAAACACTAAAGCAAATACAAACTGTAGTCTGCACATCTACAGGTCATTTACTAAACAACACGCACATGTAACAAAATTACACAATTTTTTCGGACAAATGTCCCTGGAAAAACCCAATGCGGGAAAACTAGTGCAACAACTCTAGAGGGTTTTATTATTATGCAGAATTTGAATACAACATTATGGGCACCAGAAATGGTTTTCCCTACAGAGAAATTTCATGGCAAATATACCTTTCACTCGGAGACAAAAAATATGGCTGAATCGCACCCTCAATCGGGATTTACAGATAACGAGCCCTTTCTGGCCCACTAGAACCCTCAGCGCTACCTCTGTAGCCTTTGCATTAGCCCCTACTGGCCAGCGTCCCCACTGCGTCACCCTCACTGGTGCCGCGTTGCCTCTGCACTGCCTTGGTTGGGCCTGCGTAACCCTAGCTGGTGTTGTGCTGTCCCTGCGCTACGCTGGCTGGGTCCGCGTCACCCTAGCTAGGCTTATGCAGCCTCTACGTGGTGCTAGATGAACTGCGTCCTACTGGCTGGCTCTGCGCTGTCTGGTACTAGTTGCCTCTTTGTTGCTGTATTCTCAGCTTTGGATCAGATCATCCCTTGTCGATCTCTGCCCCTCAGTGCACTGCAAAATCGCTTCGAATTTCTCAGCAAACCCCGCCCTAGAAATTCGACTTAGCTTCAGTGCTCTACTTGTGTGCTTGTTCTCCAACTGACCCCAAGCCCTTCTCTTATACTTTTCTCATTGGGAAACCAATCCCTTGCCGATCTCTGCCTCTCAGTGCACTGCAAAATCGCTTCGAATTCCTCAGCAAACCCCGCCCTAGAAATTCGACTTAGCTTCAGTGCTCTGCTTGTGTGCTTGTTCTCCAACTGACCCCAAGCCCTTCTCTTATACTTTTCTCATTGGGAAACCAATGACCCTAATCTAATCTCTAATCGACGGCTCAAATTAAAAGACTGCTTGATCCACATCATTTAGAACATTTCATCACATGTGTTTCCCATCAACCTCTGCGCTGTTGCTTCTACGCTGTTGCTGCCTATGCATTGCGATGCTCCCATCTACAACATCCCTGCCCTCTTCTTCACTGTGATCTTCTACCCCCACTGCTCCAGTCATCCCTGCTACTGTCGTAAGGCTCCCGTAGCACGTATGTGATCCAAGAGTCTGGGCACCTCAAGGATCCTGCCTCCCATCTATAACTGCTCTACAGATTAATGTCGCCCAACCTCTTCTCTCGAGGTGCATGAGCACTCATAGCCACATCATCCTCACTACCACTATTGCCTCTAGCTGTTGCTGCCTTGGAATTGGAAGATCCCTTGTCCTTCTTCTTAGGACAAGTGCTGGCGAAGTGTTCAAGTTCGCCACAATTAAAGCACTGGACCTTTGATAGGTCCCCCTTCTTCTTCCCTTGCTGCCGTCATTCCTTTGATGCAAGAGTTGCGTCCACTTCCTCCTTCTTCGCTTTGCTACTTCCGGTGCTGAATTCCTTCTGGGTCATCCTCCGGAGCTCCTCCTGTCAAAGGATGGCCCAAATGTCACCCCAATTGGGAAGTTGTGCTCTGCCCAAATTGCTTGGGACAAAGGTTTCCCACTCGTTAGTGACAACATTCAGGGTTGTCCTTACTAAGAGTCCCTCACCTGGAGTTGACCCCATGGCAATTAACTGATCTCGGATAGTCTGCAACCTGGAAAGGAATGGATCGATCTCTTCCCCTTTGTGCATCTGGAACATCCTAATTTGGTTCTCTAGAAGCATCTTACGTTGGATGGAGCTCCCCCGATACAACGTGGTTAGAGTTGTCCACATCTCATTTGTCATCTTCTTTTCGGCAATGTGTGGGACCATGTGATCGTTCACCCCATCCATGATCAAGCGCTTTTCCCGCGCCTAATTCTCGTTAAACTTCTAAAGAGTGTTTGCATCAGCCGACATAGCTATGACATTCTCTGCGTGTTCCCTGATGTCGTACTCCTCTAGGACTGATAGGATTTTGCCTTCTAGATCGCGAAGTTGGACACACCATCCAACCTATCCTAATCACGCAGTCCGTACGGGGCCATCTAGCTCAAATATGTCAAAACAGGTACTCCTCTCCCTCTTCCTGCTACAACACTCAACAAAAAACTGGATCTGGGTTTCTTGGCGATAGAAACCCTCTATAGTAGCTACTCCCTCTGACAATTGATTTACCTCCCGAAAATCCTCTGCTAAAACAACTGAATCAGTCCTCTACGTTCACCCTCCTGATCAAATCTCAGAACTGTTTGGCACAAATTTGTTGAGCGACTGTTCTCCTGTCACTCTTTTCACCTTTGCTAGGCACTGTTCTGCACCGACAGAACCTGTGCCACACCAACAATTTCTGAAGATCAAAAGCTCCACTTCCAGACTTTAGCAAACTAAACAACAATATCCACTCAGATTGCGTCCCTTTGGTTGGCCTCTGCGTGAGCAGACAGGCTCAGCGCAACGATTGTGCAACGCAGGCTGCTCCTGCATCACTCTGGAAGGCTCTGCGCTGCCTCTGCGTGGCCTCTACGTCAACCCGACTGGGCCGCGTCCCTCGTAGTGCTGCACTGCCCTCTTCTGGATCTCTGCTGCTTCAGCTGCCCTCTCTGCAACAATTATCTTCAGTCGGTCTGCTGGTGGATCAATTTGATCTGCAATGCTCTGATACCATGTGAAAGTTTCAAAACAGAAACCCTACTGCAGTGTCTTGATCTACTTCACCTACTTGTTTGATTAAATAACAAGTTATTAATCTGAATATTAAAAAAAACACTAAAGAAAATACAAACTGCGGTCTACACATCTAGAAATCATTTACTTAACAACACGCATATGTAACAAGATTACACAGATTTTTCGGACAAATGTCCCCGGAAAAACCTAATGCGGGAAAACCGGTGCAGTAGCTCTAGTGGGTTTTATTATTATGCAGAATCTGAATACAACATTCTGGGCACCAGAAATGGTTTGCCCTACAGAGAAATTTCACAGCAGATATACCTTCACTCGGAGACAAAAAATATGGCTGAATCACTCCCTCAATCAGGATTTACAGATAACGAACTCTTTCTGGCCCACTTGAACCCTCAGCGCTGCCTTTGCAGCCTCTGTGTCAGCCCCTACTGGCCAGTGTCCCCACTGCGTCACCCTCACTGGTGCTGCATGTGAAAATTCTACTGCAGTGTATTGGTTTATTTCCTCCTACTTGATTTAATTTATACAAGTTATTTCCAGAAATTAGATTTAGAAAATACCGAAAATAAACACAACTACAACCTACACATGCAGATCATTTACTGAATAATTCAATCATGAAATAAAGTGACACATGGATTTTTGGACACAAGTCCTTGGAAAAACCCAAAGCGGGAAAACTGGTTCAGCAGATATGAGGGTTTATTATTAAGTAGTTCTGAGTACAGCAAATTTGGGTTCCAACCTTTGAAAACCCGACAAAGAATAAAAGATATCAAATCTGCTGCTAACTTGAAGATCTAGTGCCAAATATCTGACTGATCCACACCCTCAAACAGGATTTACAGGACTCAGCTCGGATCTCACCCTAGAAACCCTCAGCGCCACTTTTGAAGCCCTAGCGTTGCCCTGGAGGGACTGTGTCAGCCTCTGCGTGGCTCTAGGAGGGCTTGCGTCACCCTTGGAGGGTCTACGTTGCCCCTGCGCTACCTCTGCTTGGCCAACGTCAGCCCAGCGTGGCCCTAGCTGCCTCTGCACTGCCCCTACGTGGCTCTGAAGCCTCTCTGCAGTGTCCTTGTGGCTGCTCTTGCCTCTTGCTGTCTCTTGGCCCTAGAATTAGAAAATTCCCTTGGCCAATACTACCCATCACTACAGGAAATTCCATTGGAAATTCTTAGCAAACCCGCCCTAGAATTCCAGATCTATTCCTCAATTATACAAAAATTGGGTGTGTTCAATTGACCCTCAAGCCTTTCTCTTATACTTTTTTGTTGAACCCTTCAACAACCGAGATTAAATCATCCATCAACGGCTGAGATTAAAAGACTGCTTGATCCATGTGACTTAAGACAATTTCAGCACATGTGTTAATTAATTCACTTAATTATTTTATTTTTTTAAGTTAGACTTAGGAAATCCATTAAAAATAATTAATTATTTGAATAACTTGAACACAACTTGAAATTTCTCAAATCCATTTCTGGGTCTTGTAGATCAATTGTACTCTAGTCCTTCCACAAAATTTGGGAGCTAGAGCACAGCTGATGCTACCCCAAATACATAAAATCTCAACACTCTCTCTTAGCATCAAGAGTGTGCTCTAGCAATACATCACACCATGTATCACAAGATCTTGAGTACTGGATTTGTGTTGTTGATGCTTGGCCTGCTGCCCTCCATCTACTGCACTGTTGCTTCCTGTATTGCTGCCCATGCCATTGCCACTGACACTGCCACATCTGTACTGCAGCTCCCTCTCAAACTGCTGCATCATGCTGCCCATAGCATTGCCACTGCTAATTGTTGCACTGCAACTCAGTTGCTAAGAAGTAAGAAACTGAAAGACTCTTCCCAACTGTTTGACAGACAAGTCAAGTTGCCCTCCACCACTGAAGCTTCCTGGATGCTGAATCACGCTGTCCCCCTAGAGACACTGTCATGCTGAACACTGCACTGCGTGAACCCAACTTCTCTGCACTGTTGAAGTCCCATCAGCCTCTCTGCGCTATTGCCTCCACGCTGTTGTTGCCTCTACATTACACTGCTCCCTCTTCAACTCTTCAGCTCCCTCTTCCTCTTCACTGTGGTCATCTGCAACCATCTCCAGACTCATCTCGCTACCGTCTTAAGGCTCTCGTAGCTCATATGTGATCCAATAGTAGGGCTGGCTCAAGGATCCCACCACTCAAACTAGATACTCTATATATCCATGTCACCCCACCTCTTCTCTCGAGGTGCATGAGCACTCATGGCTGCATCATCATCAAAGTTATCGTCATTTGCTGCTGCAGCCTTGGAATCAGAAGCTCCTTTGTCCTTCTTCTTAGGACAACTGCTGGCTAAATGACCAAGATCACTACAGTTAAAGCACCAGACCTTGGAGAGGTCCTTCTTCTTCTTCCCTTGCTTCTTTTCCCTTGATGCAAGGTCTGCATCCTCCTCCTCTTCTTTCTTCACTTTTGCTGATTCACTTCCCCCATTGATAGACTGCTTCTTGGTGATCCTCCTGATCTCCTCTTGGCCGAGAATAGCCTATGTGTCTGCCCATGATGGTAATGTTGCCCTTCCCAAAATGCTCTGGACAAACGTTTCCCATTCTTCAGAGACAACATTCAAGGCCGTCCTCACTAGGAGCCCTTCATCTGGATTAGCACCAATGCCAATCAGCTGGTCACAAATATCTTGAAGCTTGAAGAGAAATGGATCTATCTCTTCACCCTTCATCATTTGGAACATCCGCATCTGATTCTCAAGAAGCATTCTTCTTTGCATAGAGCCTCCTTGGTACATCACTTCCAAAGTTGACCACATGTCATGTGCTGTATTCTTACTAGTAACATGAGGATTCACGTGGTCCTTGACTCTGTCTATCATTAACCGCTTCGTCCGCGCTTGATTTTGTTTATACTTCTTGAGTGGATCTGCATCGGTTGGTACAACAAGTGTCTTCTCTACATGATCTTTGAGACCATACTCATCCAGAACTGAGAGGATCCTGGTCTTCCAGATAACATAGTTGGACATGCCATCCAATCTATCTTGATCCCTCAGTCTATATCGAGCCATCTTTGCTCAGATCTGAAGAAAACATTACTTCTCCCTCTAGATCTGGGTTTCTTGGTGACTAGAAACCCTCTAGTAACTGCTTCTGCTGTAAACTGACTTCCCTCTTGGAAATCTTCCCCCAAAACTCAAACAGACATTATTCTCCGATCCTCTTGATCGAAAATCAGATCTGTTTGGCTCAGATCTGTTGAATGTCTGTCTTCCTCCCGCCTTTGTTGCCTTAGCTAGGCACAATTCTACACCTGTAGAATCTCTACCCCACCAGCACTGCTGAAGATTTGAAGCATTGATTCCGGATCTTGGCAAAATACTTCTGAATCATGAGAAGTGACTCGACAGCGTCCTCCTGGCTGGCCCAACGCAGTCCCAGCGCTGCTCAGAAGTGGATTGCGTAACCTCAGGTGGGTGACGCAGTCCTTACGCTGCCCTAGGAAGTGTCTGCGTAAGCCTAGAGACCTTCTGTAGCTTCAACGTTGTCTCTTGGATCTGCTTTCCCTTGCTGTCAAGATGCCCTTTCCAGATCTGCTACTTCTTCTGCCACCCTGCAAAAAAAATATTTCTTCAGCTGATTGCTGGAAATTCAGCTTGATCTGCTGTCCCTATGATACCATGTGAAAATTCTACTACAATGTATTGGTTTATTTCCTCGTACTTGATTTAATTTATAGAAGTTATTTCCAGAAATTAGATTTAGAAAATGCTAAAAGTAAACACAACTACAACCTACACATGCAGATCATTTACTGAATAATTCACTCATGCAACAAAGTGACACATTGATTTTTGGACATAAGTCTCCGGAAAAACCCAAAGTGGGAAAACCGGTTCAACAGATATGAGGGTTTATTATTAAGTAGTTTTGAGTACAGCAAATCAGGGTTCCAACCTTGGAAAACTCGACAGAGAATAAAAGATATCAAATCTGCAGCTAACCTAAAGATCTAGTGCCAAATATATGATTGATCCACACCCTCAAATGGGATTTATAGGACTCAGCCCGGATCTGACCCTAGAAACCCTCAGCGCTGCTTCTGAAGCCCAAGCATTGCCCTGGAGGGACTGCGTCAGCCTCTGCATCGCTCTAGGAGGGCCTGCGTCACCCATGGATGGTCTATGATGCCCCTGCGCTGCCTCTGCTTGGCCAGCGTCAGCCCAACGTGGCCCTAGCTACCTTTGCGTTGTCTCTGCGTTGCCCCTGCTGCTTTGCGTGGCTCTGAAGCCTCTTTGCGTTGTCCTTGTGGCTGCTCCTCTTGCCTCTTGCTGTCTCTTGGCCCTGGAATCAGAACATTCCCTTGGCCAATACTACCCCTCACTGCAGGAAATTCCACCGGAAATTCTTAGCAAACCCGCCCTAGAATTCCAGATCTATTCCTCAGTTATACAGAAACTGTGTGTGTTCAACTGACCCTCAAGCCTTTCTCTTATACTTTTTCATTGAACCCTTCAACGACCGAGATTAAATCATCCATCAATGACTGAGATTAAAATACTGCTTGATCCATGTGACTTAAAGACAATTTTAGCACATGTGTTAATTAATTCACTTTAATTATTGTATTTTCCTAAGTTAGACTTAGGAAATCCATTAAAAATAATTAGTTATTTGAATAACTTGAACACAACTTGAAATTTCTCAAATCCATTTCTGGGTCTTGTAGATCAAGTGTACTCTAGTCCCTTCACAAAATTTGGGAGCTAGAGCATAAATGATAGTTCCCCAAATACAAAAAATCTCCATACTGCGTTGACACTGCGCTACCCTGGTTGGGCTTGTGTCATCCTAGCTGGTGCTGTGCTGCCCCTGCGCTACGTTGGTTGGCTCTGTGTCACCCTAGTTGGGCTTACACAGCCTCTGCGTGGTGCTGGCTGAACTGCGTCCTCCTGGCTCACTCTGCGCTGTCTGGTACTAGCTGCCTCTTTGCTGCTGTATTGTCAGCTTTGGAGCAGATCATCCCTTGCCGATCTTTGTCCCTCACTTGTAAATTTTTGAAAGACAGAATGTTCTATGCTTAATGCAAATTTACTTCAATCTTCTAGGGCTCGATACAATATAGCAGTCACATAAACATGAAAGTAAAATGCTGATAGAACATACCAATAGATCAACAGAAGACGAGCCAATAAAATAGATCAGATTTACATATCTTCATGTCCAACAAAGATGTAGAATAGTGTGCGTTACGACAATCAACAGGATGCTTCAACCAACAAAGTCTTTCTCAAGTCAGCCAACCCTCCAAGTGTCACACAAACAGCCCTCAAAGACAGCTCATCAAAAGTCAACATAATTCATCAAAAGAATCCCACGTCCAGATTTCCGGCATCCAAATTTCTGACATCATCCATATTTTCGGCATCCATATTTACGGAATCATCCATATTTACGGCATCATCCAGATTTACAACATCCATTTCCGGCATCATCTAGATTTACGACATCGAGATTTATGGCATCCATTTCCAGCATCATCCAGATTTGCGGCATCATCCATATTTACGACATCCATTTTTGGCATCATCTAGATTTCCGGCATCCATTTCTGGCATCATCCAGATTTACAGCATCTAGATTTATGATATCCATATTTACACGTGGGAGAGAGAGAAGCATCTTTTAGGCTGAACAAACTAATCAGATCATGAGGAATGTGTGTGATGAGATGATGATGAAATGACCTCCAAGTCTTTCCAATTTATATCCATCTGTGAGGGTGTGTGACACATTTGTTGGGCTCTCAAGCCTACATGACAAATCTGGTCGACCTTGCACATAAGTGGAATAAATTAAAAATAAATGTTCTTCTCATCTGATGAAGATGATCTTTAGATCAATCTTGCACCTCTTCGAAAGAGGAATCCAATAAAAATATTGGCATCATCATCTGAGCAGTACAACATGGAGTTTGGACCTAGTTGCCCAAAATTAACACTCCCTTTCAACTAGGGGGAACTCCATCCACCAGTGCCATCCAAACATCGTGCGTCATCCCGCCGTAACTTGCTTTGCTGGCTTCTTTATTTCAAATGGTGAGTCATAAAGACATCACTCCCGGCTGACCCGAAGTCAGCTCAGAGGTCGGAAACCTCTATAGGACTCAAAGGAGTCTCATACTAACTTGAAGTTAGTTTAACTAACCCGAAGTCAGTTGGAGATTCAAAACCTCTCTTGGATTCAAAAGAATCATATACTAACCTGAAGTTAGTTTAACTGACCCGAAGTCAGTTGGAGGTCCGAAACCTCACTTGGACTTAAAAGAGTCAATATACTAACCTGAAGTTAGTTTAACTGACCCGAAGTCAAATGGAGGTCCGAAACCTCACTTGGACTCAAAAGAGTCATATACTAACCCAGTGGTTGGACACATGCCATCCTAGACATAAAGAGTACGGCAATCTTCGATGCGTCCATCGGTCTTGCTATTGGTCTCTATCCACATTTCCCACCTCATTGGCCAAGATGAGAGGTACTTCCCATGAGTCCGAAACTCCATGGATATGATGCATACGAGGCACAGATCAAAGAGAGGTGAACCAACTCAATATCATCACGGTGGGGCGGAAGCACACCAACAAGGTTCGGCAAGCCTAGCCCTGTGGTTGCGAATCCCACTCTGGTTATCACAAAGGATAACGGTGGTATCTAGCACATGCCCGAACAACTCACTGAAGAGCTTTCGCAACCAAAATAGCTTCACAACAGGCCATACTCACTGCAATGTATTCAGCCTCAGTGGTGCTCAAAGCCACCGACTTCTGCTTCCTTCTCATCCAAGATATCGAAGCATAACCAAGTGTGAAGCAGCATCCAGATGTGCTCTTGGGATCCACCACACTGCCAGCCCAATCGGCATCAGTATATCCATGGAGTCTCAAACTCTCGACAGTATATCTCAGCCCATGGTTTATCGTGCCCCGAAGACATCTCAAGAGATTCTTGGCACCAACCCAGTGAATGTGATGAGGATCAACCATGTGTTGACTCAGTGTTCACTGCAAAAAAAATGTCCGGACGGGAGTTCACTAAGAATATCAATGCCCCAACGAGTTGACAATACTCGGTAGGATTTCCCAATGCGGGCCCAGTAGCTTTTACACACAACTTCTTAAAGTTGAGTTCCATCGGTGTCGACACAGACTTATAGTCCACCATAACAAATCTTTCTAGCAACTTCACAATATATTTTCCTTGAGAAAGGAAAATCTCACCAGGTCTCTGCCAGACCTCCAAGCCTAGGAAGTAATGCATCAGTCCTAGGTCTTTTATCTCAAACTCGGAAGCTATCTCCCTCTTACACTGATGAATGAGAGGGCCAGCACCTGTCAGGAAGAGATCGTCCACATAGAGAACCAAAATGAGAGGCTTTTCTCTATCAACCCTGAAGTAAAGGTTCAGATCAACATTACTTCGAGCAGGGAAAATTTTAAGGATGCGAAATTATTTTGAAGCTTAAAACATTGACGAATCTCACTAGTCCCTAATATGCTAACTATAAAAATTTTATTGATATATTTGTAAGATTATTCAAATTTATAATGATTTTCTATATACTCTATATATAATTTTGGAGATGTTTAAGTTAAAATAATTTTATATTGTAAAATTTGGGCGAATCATTTTTATAAAAAAATGGAAATTGGCGAATATTTATTTTGGAGAAAACATGGAAAATTATCCCACCTACGAATATTAGCCCCTAAAATTTTCCATGACTTCGAGTGAAGCCCAGCTTCATCAAGTAGCTATCTATCCTCTCGTACCAAGCCCTCGAGGCTTGCTTCAACCCATAGAGGGCTTTCTTCAACCTGCATACATGAGAGTCTCTATCCTGGACTTCGAACCCCAGTGGTTTCTCCACATACACCTCTTCCTTTATCGAACCATGCAAAAAAGCGGTCTTCACATTCATCTGATGGAGACTCCAACCTTGCGTTGCAGCAAGGGCAATAATAGATCGGATGGTGGTATAGCGAGCCACAGGTGCAAATATATCATCATAATCTATGCCTTCCTTTTGAGAGAAGCCTCGGGCAACAAATCTTGACCTGTACTTTTTGTTTAACCCTTGGTTAAACTGAGAGGGGGGGTGAATCAGTTTAATGCAGTCAAGTTCTTATTAAACTTTCTTTTATACTTATTCACATCATCTTTTTGTGATCAACTTAATATACACAGGAACAACAATCTTAATAAGTGAGCAGCAGGTATTAAGCAGAATAAATACAAAGTATCAACATATAATCATCATGCATATAGACAACAGATATAAGTGGAAATCCATAAGGGAGAAAACCACATCTTATTATTGTTGTGATGCAAAGGCAAGCTCCAACTCCTTCTCACCACTGATTTTCTGTAGGCTCCTACCTACAGTAGGCAACAACCTCAATTTTGCAAGCTACAACTTGCAAGGAAGCTCCAACTCCCATCTATTTTCTGCAGGCTACGACCTACAAGAGGCTCCTACCTCAGCCAACTACAACTGACATCTATCAAGCTACAACTTGATATGGAAGCACCAACTTCCTCACTCTTTCATAAAAACCACATGCTGATTTACCTGGATATCAGCTCTGTTCTGTTCCTTCTTCACTGCTGTCCACCAGCCTTCATATCTGCCTTATATCATCTCTGAATCTTCCCAGCTTCTCTATCTGCTCCTCCTTCTTACCCTCTCTGCCTCATTTCTCCATTCTGTAACCTCTTTATGCATATCTATGTGACATCATTTATAGAGATTACCTTATGACTGTTTGTATTCCACAGGGAATTCGAAGTGAATAGGTATGACTCTTTGCCTTCCACCTTCTCGTTTTCTTGCCTAGCACATTCGGAAAAATATAACAGTATGTATACATTTCAATATTACAGTGGGGTATTTCTTTGCCCACGGAGACTTGCCTCTGCATCACAAACAAAATAAAATCAATTAAAACCTTTACATTTACATTTGCAACAGATATATCTCATTCAACCCTTTCAGTTCTTGGCTCACTGTATGTTTGTCTTTTCTGCTGCTGTAGTGTAACAGTTCTGCATACTCTCCTGCTTTCTATGCATGTAGAATGCATTTCCCAAATTATGTTCTAAATCTGGCAGCTTTATCAATGTGGAAGCTTTAATATCTCAAATCCCAGATTTGAGATATTAAAATCAATTTCTTAAGATTATAAAACCACACCTCGAGATTTCAAGGTTTTTAAAACCCAGCACTATGATTCAAACGCATGTTCCTCAGGTTACAAATCTGTACCAATTTAAATTCATTCGAAACCTTTATATCTCAAATTTCTGATTTGAGATCTTATGTTAAACTCCTCAAAGTACTCGGCTTTGCCTTTCTCGAACCTATGGTCAAATTAATGAAATGGAAAAGCTGCTTTTTCCACAATGATTATACAACCATAGTCGAACTTAATTTATAAATATTTGAATTGGATATTCGAATTTCAACCCCAACCAGATCCAAACCTTTGTCTTCAAATTATGAAAGTCGGAATGTATGTATCTCCACGCTTTAATTAAATCGATACATTACCAATAAAGGTCTTTTATCATGACCTTCTCACAATTCAGAAATCAACCCACTCAACATTAAAACTCAATTGTAATATCTGTTCGGGCCCACATATCAAATAATTAATAAACACTTATCAATGAAAAGAACGCTAGCCATACATGGAGTTAACAAGCCCACAACTTGCTATGCGATTGCCCTTGGATCCCTTGCCTCAATGATCGAACGCAAATCACATTTTTTCATCACTGAGCTTTAACACGCAAATATTTTGCGAAATAGGTAGTTTTGAAACACTGCCTATGCCACATGTTGGACGCTGACCACTATCGCAAAATTTTATGTGAAACCATTTACCATTTATTTGCAATGAGAATACCGCTGGTTGCTCTTCAAAACCGCTTCACGATTTTACCGTTCACTCTGCTGAATTATATTAAATTTAAGGTCCTTCTGCATTCTACGTTTGCCTTTTTCCTTGCCCGTTGATCCTTTGGATTCGATGGTTATTGTGGTCTCAAATCATACGGTTCCCTTCAGGCTTTAAGACCCTCTGCATTCATTTTGCGCAGTCTTAATTTGAACTCTCGGCACTAATACTCCATGTTCCTTTTCTGAATGCTGTGTAAAACCCTTTAAGAAAGTCCCCAATCTTTACGCAATTCCCTCGCTTTGGTTTCCACTGGGATACGTTTTTCAAATCACTTTATCGTGGTCCTTACCTCACGATTCCGCCTTCAACAAATCGCAAATTTCATGTGTATCCTCTCTGATTCGTGGTCCGTTCACCTTCCCAGCTCTAGGCATTCAACGAGCCGTCGCCATCATCAATTAAATATATAGGCAGGATTTTTAAAACAAACCCCTCACTCTTTTACTCATGAATCAAACCCTTCTCGATTTTTTTAACAGTAAGCTTATACGGACTTTCAACCAGATCTTGCTATACTGAAAATTTCACAATCTTGCTATCTTGCGTGTTATTTCATGAGCGGAGTCAGTCCCAATTCGGATTTCATTGAACCAGTTTATACTTCAATTTAATAGTTCCACAGTTCACTTATTAACATCGATCCACCGTGGTTTATACTAATTTGCCCAATAAGTACGAATCACACAGAACTCAATCAAATGAATGTGCATTCTCAATCCCACAATCAAATCTTTCACTAGTAACAAAATACTACGTCATTCCTATTGCAGAGTTTTATTCACTGAAACTCAACCATTCCTCATGTAGAATTAAATCCAACGATACACACACAGAACCATTCCTGTTTGCTCAGAACTGAATCCCTATTTCACACAGAGTCACTATTTCAGCGTTTAACACAGTTTCCCGACTTGCTCATAGAACTCAAATATTACTCATACAGAATACTTCACATAGAATTTAGAAACAAATTCCTCATCAATACATACAAATGAAATCAATTACAAAAGCCCTCTTAGTCCTGGCCAGATATTCATGTCAATGGCCCTCTTTTACAATTGGCCATAGGCTTGACAAACAAAGCTTTGGTTGTCCTATTCTACTCCAGTCTGCAAATCTGCTACTTCTGCTTCTTTTCTCCTTTGAATGATAGTCCAGGTGTTGCTCATGTCTTCTCCTTTGCCATCAATGACAAGATTTCCAACACTTTTCAGCACTACCATCAAATGCATGCTTGATCTTATAGAGCCATTTCAAGGTGACAACAGCTTTGTCCTCCGGTCTCGGGACCACATCCCAGACATCATTCTTCATAATGGACTCGTACTCTTCGTGCATAGCATACTTCCAAACTTGATGCTTTACGACTTCGTCAAATGATCCAGGCTCATATTGTACGATAGTACTCATGGCTGCTAGATACCTTGGTATCTATTTGGCTTCTTGCTTTCACGGAATGTCCCCCTTGGGGCCATATGTCTCTCAGCATCCTCGAGAGTATCCCTAAGCCATGAGGGTCTTCTCGTCATTGAAGGAGGTGGATCAATAGGGTCCATCGGTCCTTCAACATTGGGCATCATCTCATCCTTTGGCTCATCCTGCTTCCCTGTTCTTTCATCATTGTCTTCCTTGGAGCCAGGAAGGTTTATCACTTTCCTGAGGGAAGCATCTTCATCGAAGGTGACATCGTGGCATATCTCCACTTCTCTTTGACCAAGCACATAGATTATATATGCCTTAGAATTTTCATTGTAACCCACAAACATTCTCTTCTTTCCAGAAGCAACCAACTTGCTTCTCTTTTCTTTCGGCACATGAATGTAGATAGGACAACCAAAAACTCTAAAATGAGAAACATCAGGTTTCTTACCAGAGAAGACTTCTTCGGGAGTTTTGGAGTCTAAAGCAGAATGCGGGCATCAATTTTGTACGTACACAACAGTGTTCGCAGCTTCTCCCCATAGAAACTCGGGAAGACCTTGGTCACATAGCATGGCACGGGCAGCTTCCACAATGGTCCTATTCTTTCTTTCAACAACGCCATTTTGCTTAGGAGTATACACGGTTGTGGTCTCCCTTTTAATGCCAGATCCTTTACAAAAGTCATTGAACTCATTTGACTCATATTTGGTGCCATTATCGATCCTCAAAATCTTGATCTTCTTTCCTGTTTGATTTTCCACCATGGCCTTGAAGGTACAAAATCATTTGAATGCTTCGTCCTTCTTCTTCAAGAAATATATCCAGGTCTTGCAAGAGAAGTCATCTATAAAAGTCATGTAATAAGAACATCTTCCCAAGGATTTCACGGGTAACATACCAGATAAATCAGAATGTATCAATTGCAAGATATTAGATGTCTTTGTGACACTTGAGGGCAAAGGTCCCCTTGTATGATTTCCTTCGGCACAACCCTATCATACGCCTTCGTGATCATTCTTGAATTCAGGCATCCTATACACCACCTTCTTTGCTTCGAGAAGGGCTTTGTAATGAAGTTGTCCAAACCTCCAATGCCATAACTCAATTTGATGAGTTGTATCACATGACATAGCCCTTAATGGACTTCCTCCAACCTGGTAGAGTGTATCAACTCTAAAACCAATAGCGAGAGATTCCTTGAAGTTCTTCTTTCAGTGTCGGAGAAGTCCTTCAAGATCATTGAGGATGAGCTCTCGATCAACTACTTCTTCTCCTATGGCAAGGAGATCATTCCTGATTTTTGTGAGCCTCATAAAATATGATGGAGGCTCATGAATCTTCCCCTGCACATAGTCCATGACATCTTGATCTTCTAATGCCAAATCCTAGAACATCTTCCATGCATGATAATCAGACTTGTCAGTCAACTTATCATCAAACCATTGGTCCTTGACAAGAATTCTTCTTCGGTGATTGCTTTTCACACTATCTTGGGCTTTGTCTTCACCTCAGCTCCGATACCATGTAAATTTTGGAATACAAAATGTTTTATGCTTAATGCAAATTTACTTCAATCTTCTAGTGCCCGATACAATATAGCAATCACATAAACATAAAAGTAAAATGCTGATAGAACATACCAATAGATCAACAGAAGACAAGCCAATAAAATAGATCAGATTTACATATCTTCTTGTCCAGCAAAGATGTAGAATAGTGTGCGTTACGACAGTCAACGGGATGCTTTAACTAGAAAAGTCTTTCTCAGGTCAGCCAACCCTCCAAGTGTCACACACACAACCCTCAAAGACCACTCATCAAAAGTCAACATAATTCAACAAAAGAATCCCACATCCCGATTTCCAGCATCCAGATTTATGGAATCATCCATATTTACAGCATCCAGATTTATGGCATCCATTTCCAGCATCATCCAGATTTACAGCACCCATTTCCGTCATCATCCAGATTTATGACATCAAGATTTACGGCATCCATTTTCGGCATCATCCAGATTTCCGGCATCCAGATTTACAACATCATCCATATTTACGACATCTAGATTTACAACATCCATTTCCAGCATCATCTAGATTTATGGCATCCATTTACGGCATCATCCAGATTTACGACATCCATTTTTGGCATCATCCAGATTTACGACATCCATATTTACACGTGGGAGAGAGAAGCATCTTCTAGGTTGAACGAACCAATCAGATCATGAGGAATGTGTGTGATGAGATGATGATGAAATGACCTCCAAGTCTCTCCAATTTATATCCATTTGTGAGGGTGTGTGACACATCTGTTGGGCTCTCAAGCCTACATTACAAATCTGGCCGACCTTGCACATAAGTGAAATAAATTCAAAATAAATGTTCTGCTCATCCGATCAAGATGATCTTTAGATCAATCTTGCACCTCTCCGAAAGAAGAGTCCAATAAAAATATTGGTATCATCATCTGAGTAGTACAACATGGAGTTTGGACCTAGTTGCCCAAAATTAACATCACTGCACTGCAAACTCGCTTTGAATTCCTTAACAAACCCCGCCCCAGAAATTCGACTTAGCTTTAGTGCTCTGCTTGTGTGCTTGTTCTCCAACTGACCCCAAGCCCTTCTCTTATACTTTTCTCGTTGAGAAACCAACGACCATGATCTAATCTCTAATTGACGGCTCAGATTAAAAGACTGCTTGATCCACGTCACTTAGAACATTTCATCACGTGTTTAATTAATTCACTTTAATTTTTCTAATTCCCTAAGTTAGACTTAGGGTCCTCATTAAAAAAATTAAGTATTTGAATATCTTATACACCAGATGAAATGTATCCAAACGCTATCTAGATTTTGGAGATCTCGTGTGTCTTAGCCCCTCCACAAAATTTCGGAGCTAGAGCACACCCGATGCTACCCAAAATCTCAACACATAGGTGGCATCTCTGGGTTGCGTATCCTTCCATTATATCAAGACTTCCTGCATAATGCATTGACAGAGTTGACACTCAATTTTGTCTTGTACTACATCTTGTTGTAACCAATTAGAACCTACTTCATCAAGTTTGGGGAGATGGTCTGAATGTGGTAATTTGGTCTGACCACTTCTTCGAACAAGATAGCTAAAATATTGGATATATCATGGAGTGGGTATAATGTTCCAAATATAAATTTAGCTGCAAATTGCTTCAAGAATTTTAGCCATCAACTTCATAAACAATTTGCACAATTCGAACCACAAATTTCATGACAAAACAAGGAATGCTTTGATACCACTGTAATGTTCCAAATGATAAATTTGTTGGATATTGCTTCAGAAATTTTGCTGTTAATTTAAATAAACAATGTGCACAATTTGAACCAAAATCAACAACAAAAACTAAAAATGTAAACTGAAACTGAAGAAGGGACAAGATAAATGTGCAGCATAATTCATCCTTATTTCATTATATTCAACAGATATCATATGCTAGTACAATAATATGGAAATGATTGAAATAATGACCACTTAAGAAATTTGCAACAATACTGCACTGGCCTCCAAAATAACGCTAAATCGATCACTGCTTCTGTGAATTATGGATGCATCCACCAAGAGGAGAGAATGATTCTCGCCCACTCTCACTGCATCACCCGAGGGTTTTCGTCCTGGGGCTACAACTGAAGTTGTGAACTCCTGGTTCTCCAAACCTCTCCACAAGAAACAAATACACAAGTCCAAGATGTCCCAATTGATCTCTTCCTCCTCTTTTAAGATCCAATAGATAGATCTCCAAGCCTCTAGAAGCATATTATTTTATTATTTTATTATTATTCTGTAAGTTTCCTCTTAAGGGACTTTTTAAATTTAATTTACTTTAGTCACTTTTAGTCTTTTTCCCAATTAGTCATTTTCCCCTTCTTATCTTTAATTAATTAGGTGACTAATTAAAGTCACTTTTAATCCGAGAAAATGGTAAATCACCCACCATATTCTTTGTGGCCACTAAAAGTGACTCCTCATTTTCCCATCTTGTAGATCTCCTTGTTTTGGTTCCAACGAGCTATTACATTGAGGTATTCCATCAAATATTTTTCCTGGAATGCTACCTCAAGTGTAATTAATTAAATCAGACCTAGTAATAACTTTGTTTTGTGAAAGTTGTCGGAATGCAACGTGTTGACCACTGGAGTGGCACCTGGTGATAATGTGAAGACTCCATGCCCAAGGATGAACCAAAAGACACTTGTACCATCAGATATCATCAGTTTAGCAGCGTTTTTTAACTCTACTTCTACTTCTCATCATCTTTCTCTTGTACCCAAATTCCACGCCCTAGGGGAATTGTAATAAGTGATGCTAGTAATGATGAATTTGAGTCATTATTGAGTCCGTAACAAGCCTACGTAGCTTGGGACCTTGCCAACAAATGAGTATTACTCTGGGAGATTTTTTTTCACTCGGTTAATTATCATCTCCCTATCAAGACTTACTAATTCATTGAGTTTTTTCCTCCAATTTTACCCCAAAGCTGGAGTATGACTTGATGGTGAGGCCTTGGGTGATTCCTAGTGTCTAGAGTCAATGTATATTACCATACTAGATCACACAAAAAATTTCGTGGAATTTGGTTAGGTCTAGGTAGTGATTTTTTAATTTTTTAGATTTCCTGTAGTTCAAAAATTGCAATAAAAATTGTAATTGGATTGTAATAAGTGTTGTCTAGAGAAGTTGTATGGGTATGAGTAATCAAAATTACACCTCACCCTCAATTTTATACTATGACACACTTTGATGGGTTAATAATGTGTTTGGGACCCTTAAAACCCACATTTTATAAGTTTAGTGGAAATTGTGGCATTTAATTAGGCTAGAATTAAATAAAATAGGGAGAAATAAATTATTCCATGTGACAAAATGACATGGAAAGTACTTGGGAATTATCCTAAGTCAAAGGGTTGAGTCAACAAACATGTGGATAATGACTAAGCACACTGCATCATTAATTCACTATTATTTTATCAAAAATCGAATTTCCCAGAGATAAAGCGGCAGTTACACACAAGGAAAATCAAATTTATTAAAGGCAATTGGGCATAAAAGAAATATTCTTCATGATCAATTGACTGAAGACCAAATGGGGACCTCTTCTGACGAGCTATCTGGAGTGAAACAACACTCAACACTTCACTTAGAGGATTTACGCTATTCCTTGAGCTTAGTCTGTGCAATCACTTAGAGGAAACACGCAGTTCTCATGGGCCTATGCAAAAGTTCACTGGGATCATCTACAGGTACGATTTCAGTTGGCTCAAGTTTGCAGTGGTGGACTTGGTGTAGCACAAGACTTTGTTTGGCTTATGGATTAATTCGCTGGATCATATGGGGAATTCGATTCCCCTTGGTGTGCACAAAAGAAATTCGATTTTACTCTGGGTGTCTCAATCTTCTCCACTTCGAACTTGGCTTATCTTTCCTTGGGATTTGATCCAAGTTCAGTCCAACTAAATGCCCCCTTCTTTGTAAGATCTGTGAGGGGTGCAACAAGTTGGGAAAATCTCTTGACGAACTTCCGGTAGTAGGTGCAGATGCCTACAAACCCCCGAAGCTCAGTCACATTCTTCGGCTCTAGCCAATCTCGGATGGCCCTGATCTTCTCCTCGTGGACCCTCACTCCGTCCACACCAATGATATGCCCCAAATAGAGCATCTCCGTCAATCCAAACTCGCACTTGGAGAGCTAAGCATAGAAATGATGCTCCTCCAATATGCGCAACACAGCCTCAATGTGCTGTAGGTGCTCCTCCCACGTTTGGCTGTATATCAAGATGTCATCAAAGAATACCAGCGCAAAATTCCTCAGTTGACCATGGAAGATGTGATTCATGCAGGACTGGAAGGTGGCTAGTGCATTGGTTAGCCCACAGGGCATCACCAAAAAGTCAAAGTGACCGTAGCGACATCTGAAAGCAGTCTTGGGAACATCCTGGTCCCTCATGCGAATTTGGTGGTACCCTAATCTCAGATCAATCTTCGAGAAGAACTTCGATCCCCTCAACTCATCCATCAACTCATCAATCCGTGGGATGGGGTATCGGTTCTTCATGGTCTTCTTGTTGAGAGCCTGATAGTCGATGCGCATCCTCAATGTGCCATCCTTCTTCTTCACTAGTACAACAGAAGAAGCAAATGGGCTAGTGCTAGGTCGGATGTGCCCTAGCGCTAAGTGCTCATGAATAGCCCTCTCAATCTCATCCTTGTAGGCTTTAGGATGCCTATAGGGTGTAGTAATCACAGCTTGGATGCCCTGCTCCAGCTCAATGGTGTGCTCAAACCCCCGATCTGGTGGTTGACCTGGTGGTATATCTCCAAAAACCGTGGGATATCTGTCCAAAATAGACTACACATTTGGGTGTATGGCCTGCCTTGTAGACCCTGCCTCCAAAACACGCAACTCTACTGCCCACTCTATATCTCCCTTTCGGAAATCTGCCTCCATCCGGTGTGCTGAAACTGTCTGTGGCGAATAAGTGTGCATGCCCCGAATCATCTCGTGCTTCCCGGTCTTCTTGTCCGTCCACTCCATCTCCAAGGTCTCCCAATCTGTGGTGACCTTCCCTAGCGTGATCAACCACTGCACTCCCAATATCATGTTGGTGTCCGGAATGTCCACCACAAAGAAATGATCTGTCAGAGTGTAAGTCCCCATAGCCACTGCCAAGGCTGGCACATATCTGGCACACTGCATGGTTCTGGCACCTAGTACCAGTACTGAAAACCCATCAAAGCTCTGTCGGTATGTTCCTTCGCTCTACCAACTGTGCATCAATAAAATTGTGGGTAGCCCCACTGTCCACTAATACCGAAACACGTTGTTCCTGCATAGTACCCCAGACACGCAGTGTCAAGTATTTGGGAACCCCTCGCAAAGAAGCAAGGACTCCCCCGGTAGGTGCAAACGCTACCCCTCCTGCTCCTGGTGGTGGAGGTGGTGGATGATCTCCTCTCTGTACTACACCGCTGCCTCCTGCCTCCATCTCCTCATACGCATCCTCTTCCTCGTCACTGTCGGAGAAGACCTCTATATAGTGTGCCTTCCCAGCGGCACAACGATGTCCTGATGCCCATGGCTCTTGGCAAGTGAAGTATAGCTTCTTCCGTCTTAGATCTCTTCGGGTCTCATTGTCCAAAGGCCCCCAGCCTTGGTTCCCCTTTGGATGTGGAACCCTCATGTCCCTCCCCTTCGGCTGAAATGCCGATCTCTGGGGGAAAGGAGCTCTGGTCCTGGGTAGGGCATCCTGCAAATACCTGGTCCTCCCCACTGCATCGTGAAGTGTAGCCGGCCTCGTCGATCTAAATAACCCTCGAAGAGGTTTTGCCAACCC
Organism: Pinus albicaulis; assembly: GCA_034641835.2. Lineage (NCBI taxonomy): Eukaryota > Viridiplantae > Streptophyta > Pinopsida > Pinales > Pinaceae > Pinus > Pinus albicaulis. Next base: position 532,881,788 of record CM076578.1, read on the forward strand.
ATCAATGAACATGTAAATCATCCTGGCCGAAGACAAGTCGGGTACCATCACGAAGAGTCTCAAAAACTCGAAAATGTATGTGTCTGGGGTCCCAATTTGTTAGAGCTTAGTTAGCTCAACAAAGTGCTCCTCCGGATCCCTCCGATCAAACCACTCTATCCGTCTCTGTGTAAACTCTGCTTATGCTGTCATCGCTGAGTGCCCTAACGTGGCCATCCCGTGGAACCACCAATCATGGGCCTCGCCCTCCAGGTGCAGCACTGCCACCTTGATGGCCTCTCCCTCTGCCATCTGATTGAGCTGGAAGTAAATATCCAACTTCTCCACCCAAGCCTTTGCCGAACACTTGGAGGATCCGTCAAATGTCAGCAGAAAAAATCTACCAACTATACATTGTACATCCCCATCTTGTGTGTATCTAGCCCCTCTGTTCTGGTTGCGGGGTCTGTTGTCCTTCTTGAGCTACACAAAGTCATGGAAAGTGAGAGCCTCACCAAACTCTCGTCCGTAGGACTGATACTTGGCAAAATAATCCCCCATGTGAACCAGTTCTGGTTCCTGAGGTGCTCCTGCTCCCATGCTTGTAGCTAGAAAGTGGGTATCATGGAACATGGGGGAGTCAGTGATACCATCTGCTGTGCTGTGAGATGCTCCTACAAGTGAAGGGAGGTGCGTGGAAACTCCTTGGGGTTTCATGCTGTCTCTGGTCTGTGGTAAAATTCTGTCCCATCTCCTCTATCCTCCTCGACAACTCCTGCACAGACTTTAGGAGAAGTTCCTCGAACTCCTTCCCTTCATCTTTTTCCTCTGCCATTGGTTCCTCCTCTTTTGCGTCCCTATTGGAATGCGGTCACCCTCTCCAAAATTGGCCTCAAGCCTCCTCTCTTGGTCCTTATACCTCCTTCTCCGATAAGTGATGTATGGTTTTCCTGCGCGTTTCATTGACAATCTGCTCCATAAGCTGAGCCAAGTCTATGAGCTCTGATACCATTGTAATATTTCGAGTAGAAATAAACAACAATATAAAGCAACATAAACATGAAACTACAACAAATAGAGAGACATCACACATAGAATGAAAAAACATGGAGAACGCTGAGCCATTTTATTATATAACTGAAAGTAATAATAAGTACAAAAGGTGATCAGAATGATGGCACCTTGGCTTACACAAGGCAAGCTAGAGATACTCTCAAAAATACTCTCGGAATGGCTACTCTATCAGTGACTGTGTTATCTCCAAACTGTTGTCGCACTGTTATTGCTACATGGAATAGACTGACTCTTTGGGGCTGTTCCCCTGCTCAGAAAAATACGGGACTCTGGAAATGAGCTCCCCACCTAATACCCAAAAAAACCCAGAAAGGGTTTTCAGAATGGATGACCCCAGAAAATCACCTCCCTTGAGAAATAACACTATCCCAGTGGTATACATTGGCCCTGAATGTGTCTCTGCAAATGGTGGCCTCCTCATCTACCAAAAGTGATGGAATAGCTAAGGGTTGATCCCTTCTCACTATCCCGAGTTGAATCCCCTGATAAATCTTCGCTCCTGGCACTACCTCCTCCAAGAACTACGTGGTCTCTCCTCAAGACTGCGCTGCCCAAGCAAGTGCATAATCCCTGCTGAAGATGCTATAGCTCCCACCTGAAAATCAACGGATAGAACTCCTCACCCTAGTAGGCACTTGAAGTCCCTCGGCGCTGAGGTTGGGATCTCCGCTCGGATACACCCGGTGTGCTAAACAACACTTGCAGACTTTGCTCAACAGCAAAAGCGTGCTCAATGTCAAAAGACAAAACAAAGATGTATAATCGAATGAGAAAATGAGGAGCCTCTCCCTCTCTTTATGCTTGGAGAGCCTTTCTCTCCCCTAGGCCCCACCAAAACTGCGCTCTCCCTCTTGGCCATGCTGTCCATCTCTCTCTGCGCTGCCATGGGCCCACACTGCCCACGTTGCCACTGTCCCCAAGCTGTCACTTCGACCCTTGGGTCCCACACTGTCAAATAAATGTGCTCAAGTGACTTTAGGAATTGTTTTATTTCCTAAGTGTAGGTTGAGGGTCTTCTCACCCACTTTTTTACTGACTTTACTTTATAAAAGTAAACTGGCCAAAAATTAATATTGCCAATTAGCTGCTGCTAATTGGGAATATTACACAGTTATTTATTGTGTTACACTGTTAATATCAAAGTAAATACAATTGCAGGCTTCACTAATTAAATTATATGTGGAAACAAGAACTGAGCAAGAAGAAATAAACACACACACAATTGACACCATTGTTTTTGGACTAAGTCCCCAGAAAAACCCAATGTGGGAAAACTGGCGCAACAGCTGAGGGTTTGTATTATTAAGCAGTAGTTTTGAATACAATCTAGGATGCCTTACTGGCCATCCAATACAGAGAATCTGACTGGCAGAAAATTAGTGAGAAATACCTCACACTATCACTGGAAATCTGACACTGATCCAACCCCGAAATGACTAGCCCCAAGCTTCCTCTGCGTTGTCTCTGCATAGTCACTGCACAACTTTGCGTCACAACTAATAGGGACTGCGTCACTCCCTCTGGCTGATCAATCTGCTGGCTGGATGCTCGATCCTCTGGCCCTCCGGTCTCACACCACGGCTCCTGGCACTATATCTGATCTAACCCTCAGCAAATTTGCGGATCTCCTCATGGTCTTAGCGCTAACTCAATGTGGCTCTGCGCTGCCCAGCATGGCTCTTATGCTTCCTCTTCTGGATCTCTCTCTGCCTTCTCTGCGTTGTATCCTCTGCTTAGGAAATCTCCAACCAGAAAACTATCTCTACCCCTCACTGCAAGAAATCTCCTCGATGATCTCTCCGACGACTGCTGTATTGCTCACTTGAGAAATCGATCTCTTGATCTCACTCGATGTGTCTTCCAAATTCCCATCAAAGTCCTTCTTATAATCTCTTCATTGTCAAATCAACGACCCAGATAGAATCTAATCAATGGCTCATATCATATTGACTTGATCTCTGTCTTTTTCTAGAAGATTCACACCCAATTCTATTCATACTTAAAAATAATTAATTATTTTAATAAAACTATCTCTGAGTGTAATTTCCCAAAAAGATTTATGGGTATTTTGGAATACATGTGTCCTATCCTCCCTGCAAATTTTGAGGCTTAGGGCACATCTGATGCTACTAGAAATCAATAATCCTTCTCCTGCAACCTGGCCATCACATACCTTGGAAACCTGTCCTGGTTGTATTATAGAAAAAAGTAAAAATGGGAACATGACAAATCCTCCTGCTCCAAGATTGCTTTCCCTCAAGCAATCTGTATCTGTCTACAACAGAGGCATCTGTAAACTGATACCAGGATGCCAAATGAACCATTTTTCCATGACATGCCTCCAAGCTAACCAATAATGAATGGGTCCCTCAATATCTGAATCCCAAATAAATAGTTGACTCAATCTGCCATCCATGGATCCACCTGGATCCCAAAACCACCATAACAAATCATTCTTGTCCATCCCCCATGGCTCGAGTTGTTCTCTCTCTCTGACCATAGATACTACTCCACTAGTAGAATACCAACTCATCACCTCTCTCGAGTCCAACTCCTGGCATAAAACAAGGTCAATCCCACTATTCTGATGTTGTGCTAGAATGCTAATGAGCTGATGGCCTACATACCACTGCCAACTGAAACATGTAGTATCCCTCACACCTAAGGACTCTTGCTACACTATGTCCCTAAATAAAAATACCGCTCCATCAATAGGATACCAACTCATGATCTCTCGCCAATCCATCCCGTGGGAAGGATTGAATGCATCAGCTCCTATTTGTGGAACAATGCTACTATGATGATGTTGATCCATGTTCAATTCATGCTGCTCTGCTCGGTTAATCAATAAGATCTGTCCAAGAAACCCTACCCCTCTCTCTATAATGGACAAGAGTGGATAATCCGTGTTGCAAGCCCTGTCTAGGTAATCCTGGAGAGGGCTTCTCTGAAACTCCCGAGTGTACTCCTCTTGCTGCCTCGCGAGGACCCTCAATCGCCCCTCAACATTAGACAACTTGCCTGCTGACTCAACACACACCCTTATAAGCTCATCAATTTTACTGTCTGCTGCAAGATGGTGCCTCAAACTATCTAGATCTTCTTCTTCAATACCATAAGATTTATCTTGAAATGCTCAATCTTCTCCCGACAGCTACTAGTTAAAAGTACAACAATTCTATTGGCTACCTATGCATATATCTGCTCCTCATCAATGACTATTCCAAAATATGGCTACTTATCCTCCTCTATCATGGGCTCAACATGAACCTCCAACTGGCTCTCCACAAAAGGGTCATCATGCATACTATGTGTTATCGCTTGCCGCCTACACCTACCTACAGTTAGTGAGAAAAGCCTTCAACCCCACAGGTGTGGTTGGTGGCAAGGAACTCAGAGAAGGGGCTGTCACCTATTCCCAACTCTCTCCGTTTAAGCTATCTCTTAGGTTAGCTAAGGGGGGTGGTCCCTAAAGGAAAACTAAGTTAAAGATGTGAGATTTCTAGGAGAATTGATTAGAAGGAATTACTTATCAAAGATGACTCGATTTCCAATATGTAAACAAGCATATAAGTATATGAGCAATATTCAATGACGTGTTCAAAATATAGACCAGTGCTTTAAAGTAGATAACAAATGCTTGCTCAAAAATGAAATTCAAGATATAATGACAATAATCCCACAAAGGAAGTGTTAGACCAAGATCACAATATGAAATTAAATTTGCAACACCAAATAAAGGTATTTGCCAATGAAACAAGATATATCAATCATCCATAAGAATAATGATCATGACAACATGCAATGAAGTAGTATGTAGAAGCAAATTTCCAAGTACCATAGAATTAAGCTTGTTGCAAAATTTAAGGAATTAAAATGTTTGCATCCAAAGTGCTTCTTGAGATAATATTTGCATGTGAATCTTTAAACCATCAAGATAGCAAAAAATTTGGGAACTTTGCAAGTAAATGTGATGAGATAGTGCTCTTGGTTTATTTTATTAATTAGTTCTAAAGCAAGGTTAGAATTGAACTCTAATCCTTAGACCTCACCCCCGCCTAAATATTTGGATCTCACAGTGAGGAGTCCATAGAGGTAGAGGGTCCCTAAAACGTCTATTCAACCAACTTAAGTTGGAGGTAAATTTTAGAGATGCAAGTCTAGTATGAAAAGTGAAGTGCCTAAATGATATGAAAGTGAGTTTGTAAGTGCTATGTAAAAGATGGAGATGATTCAATTAAATATGCTTCATAGTTAGAGCAATAACTCAAGTTGCCATAAATTGAAAGTGCTATGCTTCTTTACTTGTAGTATATTGTGAAACTTATCCAAATGAGAAATAGATCACAAAACATAAGTAAGTGATGGCAAATGAGATTGCAAATTAAGAGATTAAATGACTATGCGATTTGTGTTATTTTCTACTTAGAGCATGCATATGTGATGTAAAAAAAAAGCGGAAACGTCAAAACCACTAAGTCACTCCATCTACAAATTCTCTTCTTTGGAATGGAGAGATAAGGATGCCAATGGGTAAAAGCATATCCCAAAATAAAATTTTCAGCAGATCATGCCATAAAAACGCATTCTTCAGGTATGATGGCTTCAGATATCATATAATATCTCTGAAAATGTTCAGCAACCCAAATAAATAGCAGCAACAACCTTTACTCAGCTTCTAAGGGCAAAAGGGTGGGGAAAAGTGAGGATTTTGGCCCTAAAATGAGTGAATAAGGAAATCTGCGTAAAATGACGGGTCAAGGTTCTGGAATATGTTAGAATAGGTCAAGAGGGACTTCCATGTCGAATTTCAGCTCAAACAAAGGTGTTTTTCTATGTTAAACAGTTCCTCCTTCCCGACTAGTCAAGAAAAACCCTGATTTCCCAAGACTTTGAGTATGCAGAATTTTACTGAAGCAAGGGCTGCGTTTTTTCTGAAGGAATAAGATGTATAACAGTATGGATGATCAGAGAATGGGTTTGGGAACACAGCATAGGCATTCAACAAGGTTAAACAGCAGTTTATATAGAAAAACCCCTCAAAATAGAGGTGCCGCAAGACAAAGATTGATCCAGAAATACTTCAGCGTTTTCTCTAGGAGGCTGAAGCTTATATTTATTATATTACAGATCTGAAACTGATAAATACATGAAAACAAAGATCTATAATGAGACAAAATGCCCAAAGGGCTCTTTATTACTTTCCCCTTGGGGATTTCGGCAATACATGAAAATGCCGGAGCAGATCTGAGTCTTACTGCAGCAGATCTGAAGAATGATTCAGAATTTCTGAAGCAAACTTCAGTATCAGATCAGAAATACACTTGGATTGGTTGGCCAATCCAAGGATCACCCTCAATCAAAGATCTAACTCCAAAATGATGCCAAAACCCCACACAATGACCCTGCTCATCAGATCTGCGTCCTCCCTAACTGGATCTGCGTCCTCCCTATTCAGATCTGCGTCCTCTCTCTCTAGATCTGCGTCCTCCCTAGCTGGATCTGCTGGATCTGCGTCCTCCCTATCCAGATCTGAGTCCCTTCTGCCTGGATCTGCTGGATCTGCGTCCTCCCTATCCAGATCTGCGTCCTCTATGCCTTGATCTGCTGGATCTGCGTCCTCCCTATCCAGATCTGCGTCCTCTCTGCCTTGATCTGCTGGATCTGCGTCCTCCCTATCCAGATCTGCGTCCTATCTCCCTGGATCTGCGTCCTATCTCCCTGGATCTGCGCAGTCTCAAGAAGGGGGTATCTCCTCTGCCAAATCTCCACCAGAAACTACTGCAAATTACCACTGAAACTGAAGGATGATGCTCAGAAAATAACCTTACCAGGGCAGGCACTCGAAGTCCCCCGAGGCTAAGGGTGATACCAAGAAAATAACCTTACCAGGGCAGGCACTCGAAGTCCCCCGAGGCTAAGGGTGAGATCTCTGCACGGAGACACTCGGTTGCACTAAACAGTGCTGCAGACCGACTAAACAACCGGCGTGCTGAAGCAGACAGAAGTCTAGCTCTCAATATCAATATCAAATCAAACATACCAAATGAGGTGAGAACCCCACCTTTTATAGTGCTAAACTCCCTCCAAAACCTTGACTGCGTCCTTCACTCTCCTTGGCCTGCGCAGTTAACCTTGGGTCAACGTGAGGCCTCCCCTCATACTCATGTGGACCCCCAAGGCCCCCTCTTTAAGTTATAACGTCAATCAACTAGGAAAACACTTTATTTTATAAAGTGAGGTGACTAAAGTGAGGTGACCCATTTTATTTCTCACTTTATTTTATTTACAAACTACAGGTGGCAAAATAAACAAAATAGAATATTCCAATTTGCTGTCACAAATTAGGAATATTACAAAAACCCACGCTCCCACAACAAAAACAGAAATTTTTATTAATTTTACAAGAATGAAATGACCATGAGGGCTTTTCTAAACCAAAGAAAGTCTTTACAAATAAAAATTGAGATCATAGACTTTTCCTCGGTGAGAATTTCTAAGAACTCAAAATAAATTCAGACTTTACAATAGGAGAAGAGAAGCTGAGCCTCTTCTATGCCCACAACCAAAGAATAGAGAGTTATCTTTCTCATTTGAAATTCAGCCCAAAGGTCCTGCAACAACTTGTTAGTAATTTCTTGCAGTTGTCCACTCAAGCTGTCACAAGAAAAAATTCGAAAGAGGGCCACAAAACCAATCAAATATTAGATAGATAAAATTACAAAATATTGCACAACAATTACAGAGAGCTAAGCCAAAGAGTTCGAGTAAACTCTCCTCTTTGCTTAGTCATATTCAAGCTCTTAGATAGCAAATGAAAGCAATGAAGTATAATGTTTTAAAAGATATTCAAATTTAGAAGTATTTGGCTTGTATACAAGCTATGTCTCAAAACCCCTGCAAAACCACTTTGTAAGATAAGACTATGAAGGTTCAAAGAACAAATGAGAGCTCCTTTGAGAATGTATCAAGAGTGAGTTGGTCTCTCCAAAGACTTCCCCCAACACTTGATTCTTTGATCCCAACAAGATGTTCCCTCTACAAAACTTCAATCAAGAATTAGTTCCATATAGATCTAGCAATAAACAATGATAAGAAACTCTAGAGATTTATTTGAAACCAACTAGAGCATTCTATACTCAGAGCATACTCCTAAATCAAATGTCAATGTAAGATAGCTCTACATTAACAAATCTACAAGAGCATATGAAAACAAATTAGATCAAAGCATGAGTAAAAGGAATTATACCAATGATCAACAACTCATCACACTCCAAAAGGAGGAACACCTCATGAATGAAACCCCAAAGTCTTTATTGATATTTTTTAAAGTGTACAAGGCAGCAGCGCTTCCGCAAGCACAATAGCTAGTAAACAATGATTACAATATGAGAGCCCATGGCTCCATTATATAGAAAGTTGGGAGCAAATCCCAATGAAGAACCATATGCCAAGTGGTGAAAGGGAGGAGATCTCAAGGCAAATTCGAATTTGGTAAGTGGAGCTCCAATGCCAAGTGTAAAAATCGAATTCTGGCAAGTGGACATCATTTTCTTCTTCCCTTATGTGCCAAATTTGAATTTTATGATGGAATGACATGTGTATATGGTTGGTAACCCATGTGGGGACATTTTCCCACAAAAATCTCCACCAAATATTCTCCCAAATCCTCCCAAATATGCACTAACTTCACAAATTCGAATTTCCAAGTAAACAACTCTCATTTAATGCCGGAAATTCAATTTTATTTGAGCACATTTCTTTTCCTTGATTTTAGGAGTCCATATCACCTTGGGACTTCACTTTAACTCCTCCATAATTTTCCACCTCATTTCCACCTCATTTAGCATGTGTGGATATTTATTTTTCTCCATTTATTTAATTTATGGCTTAATTAATTGCCAGATTTCCCACTAAACTTAGGAAAAGTGGGTTTTGAGAGTTCAAAACACATTTTTAACCCCTCAAAGTGTGTCATAGTAGAAAGTTGAGCATGAGAGGTGTAATTTTGATTACTCATACCCCATACAACTTCTCTAGACAACACTTATTACAATTCAATTACAATTTTTATTGCAATTTTCGACTTGCGGGAAATCTAAAAAATTAAAAAATCACTACCTAGACCTAACCAAATTCCACGAATTTTTTTGTGTAATCTAGTATGGTAATATACATTGACTCTAGACACTAGGAGTCACCCAAGGCCTCACCATCAAGCCGTACTCCGGCTTTGGGGTAAAATTGAAGGAAAAAACTCAATTAATTATTAACTCCTAGTAGGGAGATGATAATTAACCAAGTAAAAAAAACCTCCCAGAGTAATACTCACTTGTTGGAAAGGTCTTAGGCTACCTAGGCCTATTACAGACTCAATACTGACTCAAAACTCATCATTACTAGCATCACTTATTACAATTCCCCGTAGGGCGTGGAATCTGAGTACAAGAGAAAATGATAAGAAGTAGAAATAAAGTTTAAAAACTCTGTTGAACTGATGATATCTGATGATATCTGATGGTACAAATGTCTCCTGGTTCATCCTTGGGCATGGAGTCTTTTCATTATCATCAAGTGCCACTCCAGTGGTCAACATTTGGCTCCATATGGGGATGCATGCTAGATATGAAGTGATAGTGTGCAAGAACCTGGAATCTGCATCCACCGACCAAAGATATATATTAGTAGTATCCATTCAAAATAACATCAAATAAAATCCAGTAGAGAAATGGAAATTTATTCTAGGAAACATAAATAACAATTTATTCATGAAATAAAACTACTTAAACAAAATTTACAAGGGATAGGGTTAGAAATATGATACACAGGATGCCCCATGGCATCAAATGTCTTCGGTAAAATCCATCTTGAAAACCTGCCTACTCACAGGAAAATCTATAGGCTCTTTCTCTGATGTGCATTGTCCAATTTTGACTATCTTAGGATTATGACTTGCCCCACTGTTAACCTGTTTGTGGCCATCAGATACACCAAACCTCTTCCTTTTCCTTTTTCGACTTTTGATGCGTTGAGGTTTGATCCTACTCAAAATTGGTGATTCATTTTTTATATCATTTTTCTTTTTTCGTTTTTTTCTTTTCTTCTTGGTTAGTTGGGATGGCGATGATGATGCAATTACTGTCAATCCTACAACTCTGTCTTAAAAATGCTCTGATGGAAGATTTGAAGTACCCAAGTCTTTTGAGCTATGCCTAATCTCTTCATTTTGAATCCGTTCTGTTAAAGGGGGAAGAAAATTTGTCAACACAACATCACTTCCTGTCTGGCATGATCTATAGATAATCTCATTGTTGGGTCTCCTTGGATCCTCAACATGATATCTTTTCTCTAACTCCCGATCAAGTCTGACAAAGGTATCATTTGGCATGGGGATGGTGGCATATGATAAATCCATTTGAAGGCTACCACCTAAATCTGATGCCCATTTTCTTGATAGGAACATTCCCCATGAATCAGGAACATCTATCACAACAATATCCATAGTCATTATTCTGTCTGGGTATGCAACTAGGAAAACCTGTAAATCTTTAATTATCCCACACACTTCAATTCTTTTAGAATCCATTGAACATATGTTGTGATAGGGCCTAGATACCCTTAAATTCAGTTGCTCCATGACTTTCTTGGTCATGACATTTGATGAAGCCCCTGAATCAAGCATGCAATTGTGTAAAAGACGATCATTCACTATCAAAGAAACATAAAATGGCAGATGATCTTCATTCCCCACATAACAGTTCATACTTTTCAATACAATTTCTTCATCTTCTTGTTCATTATTAGGCTTTTCTTCTCTTTGAGTAACTTCAATTACACTTAGTAACTTGGCCCTTTGAGATGGTATCTTTAAAAGCTCTATCACTGGGATAGAAACCTTTGCATTATTCACCCAATTGCCCAAGTCAAAATTTAATTCTGAAGTAGGAGCAGAAAAATTTCTGCGATTATTCCGGTCTTGAATATCCCTTCTCTGAATAGTCATCCCTTTGTGCTTTGCCATAGCAAGAATTTGTCCAGCTGTAGGCTTTTCCCCAAAAATCTTAGTGACTTTGTCAAAATTTGCAATCATATTGTCAACCCCAAGATTATTAGGACTATGGTCAATCTCTTGATTACTTTCAATGGTATATATTTGATCTTCCATGGAGAACATATTGATTTGACCACTAGTTCCTACATGTTCTTCTCCCGACATGCTACCTTGCATAATTCTCTTTACATATGGGCATGTGGCTTCTTCATGGAACTCATTACATGGCCTACAAAAAGGGGGAATTTGATCTACCATGTTGGTGGATTCCAATGGATTTGGAGGCCTATAATCTTGTTGAGGGCCTTTATTCTTTTGCCATCCATTATTTGGCCTAGGTTGGAATCTTTGCACTTGCGATCTTTCCATGGCCACCAACCTACTTTGCATGGCTTGCATTTCTTTAGTGTGATTTGCTTCCATGCTCTTGATGAGTTGAGTTAATTCCTTAATAGGATCCTGGGTAGCCTCTTCCTTGGCCTTGCCTTTGGAATCATTCGATTTCGATGGCCCTCTAGTGAAACCAGGAATCTCAGATTTTCCTGATTGCTTTCTGGCCCTCTCCATTTTCAAGGCTTCCGTTTGAGCTATACCCAAAGTTGTAGGTTCCTTCCTCCTCAATTCATAAGCGGTATCCACACCAAAAGAATCCAGATAGGAACATAAGAGAAATTCATCAGGAGGTTTAACAGTAATAGGCATGCTTTTAACCAATTCATTGAATCTCTTGTTAAACTCCTCCATGGTTTCATTCTCATTCTTCTTCATGGTGCTAATGGCATTAATCAAATGACTATTCTCTCTTCTCTCTCCATACTTTCCCATGAAAGCATTAACAATCGCTTGTAAAGAATCATACGAGTTTGCAGGTTGCTCAGTGAACCAATCAAGAGCATCCTCTTCTAAAGAGAGAACAAAAAGCCTCATCTTTACATCCTCATAGTTAGCAACATTACACCACTTAAAGATGCAAACATTAAAGTTCTTCACATGTGATGCAGCGCTAATGGCATTGTTACCTTGAAAAGAAGGCAACCTTTCAATAGCCTTGTCAGGGATATTGTGAGGATATCCATTAATGTTAGTAAAGTTACAAGGAGCAAAAAGGTCGTTCATGATGTTAGGCTCAACTTGTCCTTGAAACAGCAAATGAATGTCAGAAATAGCCTCTTGCCCAAGAATAGCAAGAGTTCTACTATGAGAAAGTCTATTTAACCTCTCTCTAAAAACCCTTTCAGGATCAGGAGAGGGGCTAACTAGACCACTTGAATTTCTCCTAGTAGAGACTCTTGCAAAATTAGGATTGAGTGGAGTCGCCACTTGAGCAAGAATCTAAATCTAAAATTCAAATATGCCAAAACTAAAAGTTAGTCGTTTTCCCAGGTACAAGAAGACTTGTCCTCGGCAACGGCGCCAAAAAATGTTAATCGCTTGCCGCCTACACCTACCTACTAGTTAGTGGGAAAAGCCTTCAACCCCACAGGTGTGGTTGGTGGCAAGGAACTCAGAGAAGGGGCTGTCACCTATTCCCAACTCTCTCCGTTTAAGCTATCTCCTAGGTTAGCTAAGGGGGTGGTCCCTAAAGGAAAACTAAGTTAAAAATGTGAGATTTCTAGGAGAACTGATTAGAATGAATTACGTATCAAAGATGACTCGATTTCCAATATGTAAACAAGCATATAAGTATATGAGCAATATTCAATGACGTGTTCAAAATATAGACCAGTGCTTTAAAGTAGATAACAAATGCTTACTCAAAAATGAAATTCAAGATATAATGACAATAATCCCACAAAAGAAGTGTTAGACCAAGATCACAATATGAAATTAAATTTGCAACACCAAATAAGGGTATTTGCCAATGAAACGAGATATATCAATCATCTATAAGCATAATGATAATTAAAATGACAACATGCAATGAAGTAGTATGTAGAAGCAAATTTCCAAGTACCATAGAATTAAACTTGTTGCAAAATTTAAGGAATTAAAATGCTTGCATCCAAAGTGCTTCTTGAGATAATATTTGCATGTGAATCTTTAAACCATCAAGATAGCAAAAAATTTGGGAACTTTGCAAGTAAATGTGATGAGATAGTGCTCTTGGTTTATTTTATTAATTAGTTCTACAACAAGGTTACAATTGAACTCTAATCCTCAGACCTCACCCTCGCCCAAATATTTGGATCTCACAATGAGGAGTCCATAGAGGTAGAGGGTCCCTAAAACGTTTATTCAACCAACTTAAGTTGGAGGTAAATTTTAGAGATGCAAGTCTAGTATGAAAAGTGAGATGCCTAAATGATATAAAAGTGAGTTTGCAAGTGCTATTGAAAAGATGGAGATGATTCAATTAAATATGCTTCATAGTTAGAACAATAACTCAAGTTGTCATAAATTGAAAGTGATATGCTTCTTTACTTGTAGTATATTGTGAAACTTATCCAAATGAGAAATAGATCACAAAACATAAGTAAATGATGGCAAATGAGATTGCAAATTAAGAAATTAAATGACTATGCGATTTGTGTTACTTTCCACTTAGAGCATGCATATGTGATGTAAAAAAAAACGGAAACATCAAAACCACTAAGTCAATCCATCTACAAATTCTCTCCTTTGGAATGGAGAGATAAGGATGCCAATGGGTAAAACCCACGCTCCCACAACAAAAACAGAAATTTTTATTAATTTTACAAGAATGAAATGACCATGAGGGCTTTTCTAAACCAAGGAAAGTCTTTACAAATAAAAATTGAGATCATAGACTTTTCCTTGGTGAGAATTTCTAAGAACTCAAAATAAATTCAGACTTTACAATAGGGGAAGAGAAGCTAAGCCTCTTCTATGCCCACAACCAAAGAAGAGAGAGTTATCTTTCTCATTTGAAATTCAGCCCAAAAGTCCTGCAACAACTTGTTAGTAATTTCTTGCAGTTGTCCACTCAAGTTGTCACAAGAAAAAATTCGAAAGAGGGCTACAAAACCAATCAAATATTAGATAGATAAAATTACAAAATATTGCACAACAATTTACAAAGAGCTAAGCCAAAGAGTTCGAGTAAACTCTCCTCTTTGCTTAGTCATATTCAAGCTCTTAGATAGCAAATGAAAGCAATGAAGTATAATGTTTTAAAAGATATTCAAATTAGAAGTATTTGGCTTGTATACAAGTTATGTCTCGAAACCCCTGCAAAACCACTTTGTAAGATAAGACTATGAAGGTTCAAAGAACAAATGAGAGCTCCTTTTAGAATGTATCAAGAGTGGGTTGGTCTCTCCAAAGACTTCCCCCAACACTTGATTCTTTGATCCCAACAAGATGTTCCCTCTACAAAACTTCAATCAAGAATTAGTTCCATATAGATCTAGCAATAAACAATGATAAGAAACTCTAGAGATTTATTTGAAACCAACTAGAGCATTCTATACCTAGAGCATACTCCTAAATCAAATAATGTAAGATAGCTCTACATTAACAAATCTACAAGAGCATATGAAAACAAATTAGATCAAAGCATGAGTAAAAGGAATTATACCAATGATCAACAATTCATCACACTCCAAAAGGAGGAACACCTCATGAATGAAACCCCAAAGTCTTTATTGATATTTCTGAAAGTGTACAAAGCAGCAGCGCTTCCGCAAACACAATAGCTAGTAAACAATGATTACAATATGAGAGCCCATGGCTCTATTATATAGAAAGTTGAGAGCAAATCCCAATGAAGAACCATATGCCAAGTGGTGAGAGGGAGGAAATCTCAAGGCAAATTCGAATTTGGTAAGTGGAGCTCCAATGCCAAGTGTAAAAATCGAATTCTGGCAAGTGGGCATCATTTTCTTCTTCCCTTATGTGTCAAATTCGAATTTTATGATGAAATGACATGTGTATATGGTTGGTAACCCATGTGGGGACAATTTCCCACCAAAATCTCCACCAAATATTCTCCCAAATCCTCCCAAATATGCATTAATTTCACAAATTCGAATTTCCAAGTAAGCAACTCTCATTTAATGTCGGAAATTCAATTTTATTTGAGCACATGTCTTTTCCTTGATTTTAGGAGTCCATATCACCTTGGGACTTCACTTTAACTCCTCCATAATTTTCCACCTCATTTCCACCTCATTTAGCATGTGTGGATATTTATTTTTCTCCATTTATTTAATTTCCGGCTTAATTAATTGCCGGATTTCCCACTAAACTTAGGAAAAGTGGGTTTTGAGGGCTCAAAATACATTTTTAACCCCTCAAAGTGTGTCATAGTAGAAAGTTGAGTGTGAAAGGTGTAATTTTGATTACTCATACCCCATACAACTTCTCTAGACAACACTTATTACAATTCAACTACAATTTTTATTGCAATTTTCGACTTGCGGGAAATCTAAAAAATTAAAAAATCACTACCTAGACCTAACCAATTTCCACAATTTTTTTTGTGTAATCTAGTATGGTAATATACATTGACTCTAGACACTAGGAGTCACCCAAGGCCTCACCATCAAGCTGTACTCCAACTTTGGGGTAAAATTGAAGGAAAAAACTCAATTAATTATTAACTCCTAGTAGGGAGATGATAATTAACCAAGTAAAAAAAACCTCCCAGAGTAATACTTACTTGTTGGAAAGGTCCCAAGCTACCTAGGCCTATTACAGACTCAATACTGACTCAAAACTCATCATTACTAGCATCACTTATTACAATTCCCCGTAGGGCGTGGAAACTGGGTACAAGAGAAAATGATAAGAAGTAGAAATAGAGTTTAAAAACTCTGTTGAACTGATGATATCTGATGGTACACATGTCTCCTGGTTCATCCTTTGGCATGGAGTCTTCTCATTATCATCAAGTGCCACTCCAGTGGTCAACACTGTGTATAGCATCCTCCTCAGCTGACTCCTGCTCCACCATATGCTACTCATGTTGAATCATGACTAGTGACTCATCACCTTAAATATATCCCATAGGGTCCACTAACTGCTCACTATAAACACCGGGATATAAATTTGGTTTGTTGTCAACAAACCCACATGACTGCTCATGCTCCTCAGAGACGTCCTCGTATGAACCCATGGACTCATCCAAAGAAGAATCCTCATCCTGAACGTTAGAAGGAATTTCCTCCCGATCTAACCCTGTCATATCCTTAGTGTCACGCAAGCAAGAGTGGCCAGGTCCCCAAGGTTCCTTGCAGATGAAGCAAAGATCCTTCCTCCTCAGCTCATTCTTGTTGCATGGTTGGTCACCACCAATTCTCCGCATCTCCTCCTGGGTCAATCGTCTCCTGAACAGATTAATGTTCTGCTTAACCAACTTTTCGGCTAGTTCATAAGTAGCAACTGAGACCAATTGTTCTCTCCTCCAAATGGCCAACAATATAGACTCCAACCTCCTACAAATGGCATCATGGCCTCCCATGCATGAGGACAAAATGGATTGCATGTGTGTTATGACCGTGTCAGTACGATGTTTCCTAATGCTGAAGAAGCATTGGAATATCTAAAGGAAGAAGTCATCACACGCTAGCTCAAACATGAGGTCACAAGATCTAACCAGGGCCATGACTTCTAGAATCTCAAGCTTCTTCCCAAAGGTACGATCCTCACTGTTATCCAAATCCTGAAAATCCCCCACTATCAATTTGAAAACTCTCCTCATTATATCATCACTGTAAGGAGGTATAGGCGTGGTCAACATCATGATACTACTGAGACAAGAAGAAACTAGAAGTTTGACCCCTACACAAGGATGCTCCAAAAACTTTTGTTGTATGAGAGCAAACATAGCTGGTTTTAGAGCCCAAATCAAGCTCTTCTCATCTAATTGATGCACCTTGGAGAGGAGTGAGGCAAGTTTATCTAGTTTGAGAAGGGCTTTTGTTGTTACCCCCATACATCCTAAATATGTTCCAAGTACATAAAATTTGGGCCTCAATTCATGTTCTTTATGTGGCCGCTCTTGCTGTAGCAACGTAAGTATCCCCTTAGAAAGGGATCTGTTGATTTATGCTGCTAATTTATAGAGGGAATTTATGAAGGTTTGATCCATGTTTTAGTTGAATAATGACAAGTCATCAAGCTATTTTATGCATGACTTTGACTGACAGCAACAACAAAAGTATATAATAGTAGTTGACTCGATACAAAGGCCTCTCACTTCAAGAAATACTCAAAAATTAGATAGAGGTCCAAATATGAACACCTCATGTAGACTCACCATAATCTGTCACTAACTTAGCAAATATTTAAAACTTTCTTTGAGAAATTTTAACAAATAGTTAGAAGTAGTACTTTTGTCAAACACTTTGTAGATAAAGTGGAAACACCTGCAACATAAATAAGTATGAGAGACAAATGCTTGAGAGAATTATAATGCTCAAATGAATTCAATACCACTGCATGCATGAAAAACCCAGGTGAAATGAAGTAGACTCAAGTGTTGGAAATGACCCAAACAGGTAGCACACACTGCCTAGAAAACACTGTTGCTGCTACTGAAGAAGAATTGAAGTTTCTACCCTCAACTGCTCAAAAAATTCTGAAAATTTATCTTGGAGCTCCTCACACCAAAACCATAAAGACCTAGAAAAATCTTGGGCATGTTTCAGCTGCTCCGGAAAACCCCAATTTAGTGTGAGTTTCTCAGTCCCAAGTTCCAACAAAATAAAAAAGAAAATTTGATGCATTTTGTCAAACAGTTTATGAGAAAATATTTCTTCGAACACTTTTAGAGCAAGATTATAAACTTTAAGGGAGATATTAATCCGATTAAAAATAATACAAGCAATATATCAAATCAAGAACCTTGATATTATCCTCAAGATTACCCAACAATTAGTGGCTCCAATAGATAAATCTAGCTTCGACAATTAAACTGGACTTCAATAAATTCAACTGCTGCAAAATAATTCAACCCAACAAGAGAAATTCAGCCCGATAAGAGAAATTTGACATTGCAAGATAAATTTGGGCTAGCTAGATAAATTTGGCCCAACAAAATAATCTCGATCCAGAAAGATAAATTTGGCCCAACAAAATAATTTCAGCCCAAAAAAATAATTTTGGCGCAGTAAAATAATTTTTTCCCAGTAATATCATTAATTTCGGTTTTGCAAACCAATATTACTCCATTTGATATGTTCTCTTTGACACTTTGAGAAATCACCTACAACAATTATTCTCCGGCAAATAGATTAAGATATTTAACCCACAAACTTTGCTCCTTTATCCTCTAGGAACAATATGACAACTTCAATTTTAACCCACAGTTGGCCAAAATCATGCTCTGATACCACTGTAATTATTCTAAGTAGAGAATAGTAATCAAAACATGAACTAACTACGACAAACAAATAAACATGCAATCTGAAAACTCCACAAGAACAACAAATTTAGAACATTGTTGAGCAAAAACAATAGAGTTGAGCCATTTTATTAAATATCCAATGAGAAGAGTACAAAATATAGTGGAATGTGTGCACCTGGGCTTGTTAAAGCAAGCACGCGAAACCTAGGTGAGAATGAAGAAAACTCCACGCTGAAATGGCTCACTTGTTGTACGTTCTACCCATAAATTAACTGTTGTTGTTGCTAGAGGCAAACTGATATTTGAGGCCTCTAATCTGCTCCAAAAACTTTGAAAAATTAGAGAGAGGTTCCTCACACCCCAACCAGTAAAACCCATAAATACTAATTCCAGCTGACGCATAATGCCCAAAACAGTGCAAAAAATCTTAGCTAAATCAACAATTCGCCTTGCTATAAGAATGAGGATTTCAGGATTGAATATTGCTCGGAAAATTTTGAAATTTTAACCACGAACTCCTCTCATAAAACCCCAAAAAACCTAGAAATTATTGGGTTGAATCCACCAGTCATTGAGACCCCAAAATCTGCGTGTACCCCTATACAATCTACTAGTGAGCTACATAAATAAAACTGTTGCAAGAATGCACAATTTCCCTGAAGGGAAACTCCAAATCCCTGCAAAATTCCTTCCTCAAACTTCCATCCAAAATTAACTCCAATACCTGGCAAAAAAATATTGCTCAACCCCTGCAAAATAGCTGGAAATCCAACCCACAATAGTTGAACCTCGAATGAGCAACTCAAACTGCCTCTGTGCCTATGTGGCCGCTCTTGCTGTAGCAATGTAAGTATCCCCTTAGAAAGGGATCTGCTGATTTATGCTGCTAATTTATAGAGGGAATTTATGAAGGTTTGATCCATGTTTTAGTTGAATAATGACAAGTCATCAAGCTATTTTATGCATGACTTTGACTGACAGCAACAACAAAAGTATATAATAGTAGTTGACTCGATACAAAGGCCTCTCACTTCAAGAAATACTCAAAAATTAGATAGAGGTCCAAATATGAACACCTCATGTAGACTCACCATAATCTGTCACTAACTTAGCAAATATTTAAAACTTTCTTTGAGAAATTTTAACAAATAGTTAGAAGTAGTACTTTTGTCAAACACTTTGTAGATAAAGTGGAAACACCTGCAACATAAATAAGTATGAGAGACAAATGCTTGAGAGAATTATAATGCTCAAATGAATTCAATACCACTGCATGCATGAAAAACCCAGGTGAAATGAAGTAGACTCAAGTGTTGAAAATGACCCAAGCAGGTAGCACACCTTGCCTAGAAAACCTTTATTCTTTACTCTTTTGAAGAAGAATTAGGATTTCTACCCTCAATGTTGTTCAAAAAATTCTAGAAAATTTATCTTGGAGCTCCTCACCAAAACCATAAAAACCTAGAAAAATCTTAGGCATGTTTAAATTTTACTCAGGCTTAATTTAGTGAGTTTCTCGGTCGGAGGTTCCAACAAAATAAAAAGAAAATTTGATGCATTTTGTCAAACTTGATTTATCGGAAAAAATATTTCATGAACCTTTTAAAACCAAATTATAAACTTTAAGGGACATAGGATTATTAATCCGATTAAAAATAATACAAGCAATATATCAAATCAAGAACCTTGATATTATCCTCAAGATTACCCAACAATTAGTGGCTCCAATAGATAAATCTAGCTTCGACAATTAAACTGGACTTCAATAAATTCAACTGCTGCAAAATAATTCAACCCAACAAGAGAAATTCAGCCCAATAAGAGAAATTTGACATTGCAAGATAAATTTGGGCTAGCTAGATAAATTTGGCCCAACAAAATAATCTCGATCCAGAAAGATAAATTTGGCCCAACAAAATAATTTCAGCCCAAAAAAATAATTTTGGCGCAGTAAAATAATTTTTTCCCAGTAATATCATTAATTTCGGTTTTGCAAACCAATATTACTCCATTTGATATGTTCTCTTTGACACTTTGAGAAATCACCTACAACAATTATTCTCCGGCAAATAGATTAAGATATTTAACCCACAAACTTTGCTCCTTTATCCTCTAGGAACAATATGACAACTTCAATTTTAACCCACAGTTGGCCAAAATCATGCTCTGATACCACTGTAATTATTCTAAGTAGAGAAGTACAGTGAAATATCAAAACATGAACTAACTACGACAAACAAATAAACATGCAATCTGAAAACTCCACAAGAACAACAAATTTAGAACATTGTTGAGCAAAAACAATAGAGTTGAGCCATTTTATTAAATATCCAATGAGAAGAGTACAAAATATAGTGGAATGTGTGCACCCGGGCTTGTTAAAGCAAGCACGCGAAACCTAGGTGAGAATGAAGAAAACTCCACGCTGAAATGGCTCACTTGTTGTACGTTCTACCCATAAATTAACTGTTGTTGTTGCTAGAGGCAAACTGATATTTGAGGCCTCAAATCTGCTCCAAAAATTTTGAAAAATTAGAGAGAGGTTCCTCACACCCCAACCAGTAAAACCCATAAATACTAATTCCAGCTGACCCATAATGCCCAAAACAGTGCGAAAATCTCAGCTAAATCAACAATTCGCCTTGCTATAAGAATGAGGATTTCAGGATTGAATATTGCTCGGAAAATTTTGAAATTTTAACCACGAACTCCTCTCATAAAACCCCAAAAAACCTAGAAATTATTGGGTTGAATCCAGCAGTCATGGAGACCCCAAAATCTGCGTGTACCCCTGTACAATCTACTAGTGAGCTACATAAATAAAACTGTTGCAAGAATGCACAATTTCCCTGAAGGGAAACTCCAAATCCCTGCAAAATTCCTTCCTCAAACTTCCATCCAAAATTAACTCCAATACCTGGCAAAAAAATATTGCTCAACCCCTGCAAAATAGCTGGAAATCCAACCCACAATAGTTGAACCTCGAATGAGCAACTCAAATTGCCTCTGTGCCCAAGGAGTGGCAAACTGGGTGAATACCTGTAATAAAGCTATGTGGAAATCTTGAATTGGACTCCCCAAATTTCCTCACTAGGGAGACACTCGAAGTTCTCCGAAATGAGGGTGGAAATTCCGCTTGGAAATTCCTTGTGCTAAATATCACTGGTTGACTTGGCTCAACAACTCATGCATACACTCCAAATTAGAAATGAAATTCCAAAATAGAATATCAAAATGAGGCTTTAGCCTTCCTTATATTGTTTTTTTCCCTTCCTCATACCATGGTTCAATTTCTCTCACACTATGCTTTGATACCATGGTTTGATTCTTCCCATGGTTCAATTTCCCTTTTTGGTAATCTCCACAACTTATGTCCACTTTAATTTTTCTTCTTTTCCCAAATCCCAACCATTGCCTTTTTTCCAAAATTTACTTAATACCTCCACAACTTATTTCTCCAAATTTTATTTATCTAAAAATATTTATTATTCGCCAAAATTGCAAAATTGAGAATTTCCCTTAGCAAAATTATTAATTGGGGACATTACAGTGGGTCGAGATAGAAAATATGTAGGCAACTTGTCCAATTCATTTGAGGATCTAATAGGGTCACACAACTTAGTGCTAGATTTTGGTGGCTCATTTCTTTGAGAAATGTCTACTTATAGGGTTGGAAATGAAGAAACACATGATCTCATTCTTCAAAGTAGCACTTTGAGTGATGGTGGTCTACCTATTACTTCATGTTATTTTGAGCCAAGACCAAATTATCCTTAAGTATATGGTGAATGTTAGCTTGTGTTAAGAGTGACATCCGCTTCATGGACTTTGGATGCTTGTTAAGTACGAGGCCATAGATAGGTGTTTTTGTCCATAGACTGTCTCATAGGGTGACATTTTGGTACAACCATGATATCGTATTGTACCACAATTCTAAAAGGGGTAGTTAGTAGATCCATTGGATTTGTTGGTTTGATGCAAAATGTCTCAGATAAGTTTCTGGTGTTAGTTTTTTGTAGCATCTAACCCTAAGAAAATAAACCCTCATCTGCTGCACCAGTTCTCCCTTCGGGGTTTTTCTGGGGACATTATCCAAAATAACTGTTAATTGTGTGCATGAATTTCTCAGTTCCATTTTAATTTTTCGCAACATATTTATTTTGTTGGGAATAATTTCAGTGTGATTTATTCGATATTAATCAAAAATTAATAAATTGCTAATAAGTTAGGAGAATAAATTCTAGTAACTGCAATTCAAGGAATTTTCACATCCGGGCATTTATTAGCCACCTCTATACCATTTGTGGGTGGGTGGCTGGGTGGGTGGGGGGGGTGATAAGCTATTCTCATTTTTAATTGTGTGTCCTATAGTTTTAATAATTCATGTCCGAATTTTTCTATGAATGTTGAATCATGATCAATCACAATTGAATTTGGCATGCCATGCAATTTTAAAATATGGTTCATGAAGAATTGTGTCATAGTAGTTGGTTTAGAAAAGTGTTATAAGAAAAAAAAAGTGGGCATATTTGGAAAGGAAATCGACAACTACCATGAATTTTTTTTTTCCATAAAAAACATCGAACCGTCTATTAATATAGAAAGTTACATAGCATATGCATAAGCATTTCGGGGAACTACGTTTCTCCTTTTCAGGAAAAAACGAAGTTTCAGCTGTGGTAAAATAAAATTGCATTTTCACCACCAGCCAAATCAAAATATAGAGGGAGACCCCCTCATCCCTTCCCTCCTCCCTGGCTTCTTTTAAGGAAAAAACACCCGAAAACAGAGGAGGGAAGAGACAACAGTTTATTGGAGCTTGAAGCTTCAAAAAACAAAAACCAGGAAGTAGACACTATTCCTGTTTTCAGCAAAAAACCAAAGTATGAGAGAGATAATCGAAAATTGAGCCTCCTCAGTGAGGAAAACAGCGCAGAATCGAAAGAAAAGTGCATTGTTTGGTAAATAAGTTTGTGGAAAAATACTTCTTATATACATCACTTGAAACAACAAAAATCAACAGAAACCAGAAACTTTTTAAACAAAAACAGGTTGTTCGATAGGTCGAACCAACCCATCTTCCAATTCAATAGCTATCCAAGACCCCATATCTTGCTCAGCGCCTTCTTTAGAAAGGTTGTCTGCATCTTGGTTCCGTTCCCTATAAATATGGCAAAAAGATATCTCATTAAAAAAACATTTCAAGCGGGATATCTCATTAAGTAGAGGAAGTAAAATATAATTAGTGCATCATTGAGTCCCATTGAACCACTTCACTATATTCAAAGAGTCCCCAAAAATCTGAACCTCTCGCAGATTCATGAGAGATAACCAACAAAGGAGGTGATGGTGTAATATTCCTAATTAGCACCACTAATTGGAATATTTCATTTTTGTATAGTTTTGCCGCCTATAGTTAAATTAATAAATAAAGTGAGAAAGAGGGGGTCAACTCACTTTAATAAAATAAAGTGCTTCCTAGTAGATGAACGTTGTAACTTAAAGGGGAAAGCCTTGGGGGTCCACACGTTACATGAGAGAAGCCTCACGTAGGCTCCAAAGGCAACTGCGCAGGCATAGGAGGAGCTCAAGGACGCAGTTAGGGTTTTGAGGGAGCTAACACTATAAAAGGTGGGGGTTTCACTCCATTTGGCATTATTGATATGTTGATGATATTGTGAGCTAGACTTCTGTCTACTTGAGCACGCCGGTTGTTTAGTCGGTCTGCAGCACTGTTTAGTGCGAACTGAGTGTCTCCGGTCGGAGATCTCGCCCTTGGCCCCGGGGGACTTCGAGTGCCTACTCGGGCAAGGTATTCCTTCAGTTTCAGCGGTTGATTTGCAGGAGATTTTGGTGGACGTTTTGCAGAGTAGCTGGCCTCACAAAGTGACTGCGCAGTTCAGGAGGGAGGACGCAGTCCAGGAGGAAGGACGCAGTTGGTGTTGGTGCAGCGCTGTTGTGGGTGATTTTCGTGGTAGCCTCAGCGTATTTCAGCTTGGAGGGATTAGTGATTCAGCCGAAGAGTTTAGCAGGAGGATTTGTGGCCCTTTTCCAGCGTTTTCCTTGAGCCTCTGCGCTGTGCTGGGAGAGAGCGTTTTCTTTGTGGAGGGTTTCAGTGGTGGTTTTTCGGAGGTGGTGCAATTGCTTCATGGTTTCTGGGTTTGGTCCGGAGCAGTGAGTACAGGCAGCCTTCCGATTTTCAGCTCATTCCGGTGAGGGGATCAGCCCCTAGTTCCAGTACATTGCAACAGCAGCTCTCTACGGCAGATTTCTCCAGCAGCTAGGACGCAGTCTCTACTGTAGCCATTTCCTATTCTGAGAGGGTTCTTCACTTGCCTTGTGCAAGGATAGGTGCACTTATTCTGATTATCTCTTGTACCCATATATGTATTCTCAGATTAATAAAATGGCTTAACGTTCTGGTATTTTATGTGTACTTGCTCCATATTCTAGTTCCGGCATTTTGTTCTATATAGTTGCTTGTTTGTATTTCTGTGTATTACTGTCTATTTCCCGTTGGAGATATTACAGTGGTATCAGAGCATAGTTCTGGCTCAGCCTATGGAGCTGGCAGTCTATGACGCCCGGGGATAAGCCCTACATTGATCAGAGGAGACACAGAGACGTTGAGAGTAGGTGGGAGAACCCCTTCAGAGAGGGGGATTCTGATCAGGAGCCGCCTGAGACAGATTCAGAGTAGGAGCAGCCTGCGAGGGACGCAGAGCAGCAGGGCCCTATGGCAGACGAGGAGGGTTCGAGGAGATGGGAGACACTCCTCCAACACATGCAGGAGATGACACAGAGACTCACGGCATTAGAGGTCAGGCAGAGGGAACCCCCCAGGGGTTTTCTGATCGGTGAGGGATCGGGTATGTCCCACCACGTGCCAGTGCATGATGCTATCCCCATTGTGGCATCGCATGCACCCACGCGATCCACTATGCCCACATTCTTGCCAGAGGACGCAGGGGCAGGAGTACCGAGGGGTGCACAGAGGGATATTCCAGCACCCACGCGATCCACCATGCCTACCTTCCTGGCAGAGGACGCAGGGGCAGCAGCACAGCGAGAGCTGGAGCCGGGTCAGATGGGTGACCTTTTTACAGAGTACCAGGCGTACGGGCCGGCGTTCCGAGATTCTATCACATTCAGAGACTTTGTCCAGGTCCAGCATGACATTAGACCCCGTGATCATCACAGAGAGCACAGGCACCATCGTGATGACCATCGCGCAGCTAGCAGATTTCATTTGCCCACGTTTGATGGCTCATCAAACAGTTCGGAAAAGTCTTGGGTGGAGAAGTTGGACATCTATTTCCAGCTTAACCAGATGTCGCAGTCAGAGGCCATTAAGGTGGCAACATTACATCTGGATGGTGAGGCCCAAGACTGGTGGTTTCATGGGATGACGACACTCGGACATTCTACAGTGACGACATATGCCGAGTTTACTAGGAGGGTGATAGAGCGCTTTGACAGGAGGGATCCGGAGCAGCACTTTGTTGAGCTGACAAAGCTCAAACAGACTGGGAGTGCAGAGACGTACATTTCAGATTTCTTGAGGGTTTCGGTGATGGTACCTGATTTATCTACGGCTCGGATGGTTTACATGTTTGTGGAGGGGTTGTCAGAGCCACTTCGTGGCCTAGTTCGGTCGACTAGACCAGCTACCCTTCAGGATGCCATCAGCAGGACTCGGGATTTACAGGATGTCTTACCCAGGACTCGGACACCTTATCCCCAGAGACAGGCCTTCCAGCCTAAGGGGAAGGACACGAGGATTCCGCCTCCCAAGGCGAATCCTGGGCGAGGGCAGTTTGATGACGAGGCCAGGAGAGAGTTGAGGAGGAAGCGGCTGTGCTTCACTTGCCAGGAGCCATGGGCACCGGGACATAGGTGTGCTGCGGGGAAAGCACATTTCATTGAGGTCTTCTCCGAGAGCAGTGGGGAAGAGGATGAGGGGGATGACGTGGAGGCAGGAGATTGTTATGCAGCGCAGGGTACCTTACCACCTCCACCACCCGCAGCAGGTGGGGCATCGTTTGCACCCACTGGGGGAGCTCTAGCCGCATTGCGGGGAGTTCCCAAGTACTTGACACTGCGCGTACGAGGGACACTGCGCGGGCAGCGGGTTTCAGTCTTAGTTGATAGTGGGGCCACCCACAACTTCATTGATGCCCAGATGGTTGAGCGGAGAGGCATACAGACAGAGGGTTTTGATGGATTTTCCGTCTTGGTCCCAGGAGATCAGACCATGGCATGTGCTCGGTATGTCCCGGAGCTATCAGTGACGATGGGCACGTATACATTGACAGATCACTTCTTTGTGGTGGATATTCCGGACACCAACCTGATATTAGGTGTTCAGTGGCTCATTACTCTAGGGAAGGTCACGACAGATTGGAAGGCCCTAGAGATGGAGTGGGATGATCCCAAGACGGGGAGGCATGAGAAGATACGGGGACAGCACACATACCCGCCTCAGACGGTGTCGGCACACAGGATGGAGGCGACCTTCCGCAAGGGAGACATAGAGTGGGCGGTAGAGTTGTGGGCTTCAGAGGCAGGGGATACAGGGCAGACCGTGCATCTGGAGCTACAGTCTATTCTCGACAGGTATGCAGTGGTCTTCGGGGATATTCCACCAGGGCAGCCACCGGATCGGGGGTTTGAGCATACGATCGAGCTTGAGCAGGGGATACAGGCCGTGATTACCACACCGTATAGGCATCCCAAGGCCTATCGGGACGAGATAGAGCGGGCTATTCAGGAGTTGCTGGCCCTTGGTCACATTCGGCCGAGCACGAGTCCTTTTGCTTCTTCTGTAGTGCTGGTGAAGAAGAAGGATGGCACATTGCGCATGTGCATTGACTACAGGGCTCTGAATAAGAAGACCCTGAAGAACAGGTACCCCATTCCCAGGATCGATGAGCTGATGGATGAGTTGAGAGGAGCATGGTTCTTCTCGAAGATTGACTTGAGATCCGGGTACCATCAGATACGCGTGAGGGAACAGGACATTCCCAAGACCGCTTTCAGGTGTCATTATGGGCACTTCGAGTTTCTGGTCATGCCTTTCGGGCTGACCAATGCACCCGCTACCTTTCAGTCGTGCATGAACCACATCTTCAGGGGTCATCTGAGGAAGTTTGTGCTGGTCTTCTTCGATGACATACTTATATATAGCAGGACTTGGGAGGAGCATCTCCAACACATTGAGACAGTTTTGCGCATCTTGGAGGAGCAGCAGTTCTATGCCAAGCTCTCAAAGTGTGAGTTCGGCTTGACGGAGATGCTGTACTTGGGGCACATTATAGGAGTGGACGGGGTGAGAGTCCACGAGGAGAAGATCAGGGCCATCAGAGATTGGCCAGAGCCGCGGAATGTGACTGAGCTTCGGGGATTTATTAGCATTTGCACATACTACAGGAAGTTCGTCAAGGGCTTCTCACAGCTTGCTGCACCCCTCACAGATTTGACGAGGAAGAGGGCATTCAGTTGGTCGGACACAGCACAGCGAGCTTTTGACAAGCTCAAGGAGGTGATGAGCAGCTGCCCCGTGCTGGCATTGCCAGATTTCACACAGCCTTTTGTCCTCGAGTGTGATGCATCAGGAGAGTGGATTGGTGCAGTTTTGATGCAGGGCGGTCACCCGATAGCTTTTGAGAGCCGGAAGCTCCTTCCACATGAGAGGTTGTATTCCATATACGACAAAGAGATGTTGGCCATCATGCATGCATTGGCCAAATACCGGCAGTATCTAGTGGGCAGCGGATTCAGGGTGAGGTCAGATCACAACAGCCTGAGGTACTTTCTGGAGCAGAAGCAGTTGCAGGAGAGACAACAGAAGTGGATCAGTAAAATCCAAGCCTATGACTTTGACATAGAGTATGTCAAAGGCAAGAATAACGTGGTAGCTGATGCCCTTTCTCGTAGACCGGCCACGTTATCACTTATGAGCTTGGACGCTGATTGGAGGGCTCGACTGCTGGTAGAGTACTCCAAGGACAGGTTTGCGTGTGAGGTGTTGGATGGGCAAGTAGCAGATGACAGGTACAGGGTGGTCGACGAGATCATCTATTACAGGGACAGGATCTTTTTGACTGAGGGATCTCAGCTCAAGAAGAAGACACTCCAGGCTTCACACGATTCTCCATTGGCGGGCCATCAGGGGTTCACCAAGACTTACAGGGCTATTCGGGAGAGGTTCTCATGGAAGGGCCTCAAGGAGGACGTACTCCAACATGTCAGGGAGTGCGATGTTTTCCAGAGAAACAAGGGAGAGATGAGCCATCCTGCAGGGTTGTTGCAGCCTCTTCCCATTCCAGAGGGGAAATGGGAGAGCATATCGATGGACTTCATCACAGGGTTGCCCATGGTGCAGGGCAAGGACTGCATCTTTGTCGTCGTTGACCGACTGACGAAGTATGCTCATTTTTTTGCCATATTCGCACACCACACAGCAGCGCAGGTGGCTGAGCTGTTCTTCAGGGAGGTTTTCAGGTTACATGGTCTACCCAAGACCATTGTTAGCGACAGGGACAGCCGCTTCATGGGCGGATTCTGGCAGGAGCTCTTTCGGCTAGTGGGGACGGAGTTGACACCGAGCACTAGTTATCACCCCCAGACGGACGGGCAGACAGAGATAGTTAACAAGTGGCTGGAGGGCTACTTGCGTAACTATGTCAGTGGGCAGTAGAGGGCATGGCTGAAGTGGCTGCATCTGGGCGAGTACTGCTACAACACGACGCATCATATGTCCATTGGTATGTCACCTTTCTATGCTTTGTATGGATATCATCCCTTATCTTTTGTGGACGTGATGTTTGGTGCTAGCAGGGCTCCGAGAGCCAAGATATGGATCCAAGAGAGCCAAGATATCCTCCGAGCTCTCAAGGACAACATAGCCACAGCACAGAATCAGCAGAAGTTGTATGCTGATAAGGGTCGGGTGGAGAGACACTTTGAGGTAGGGGACTTGGTCTACCTACGACTACAGCCATACCGACAGTCTTCGCTTAAGCAGAAGGGGGCGGAGAAGCTTAAGCCCCGCTTTTATGGGCCATACAGGGTGATACGCAAGATCGGGCAGGTTGCATATGAGTTGGAGCTGCCCCCAGGCAGCAAGATTCATAATATCTTTCATGTATCATGCCTGAAAAGACGGCCCCGGAACGGCGGAGTGACGGTCCACGAGAGGAGCAGGACGATCTGGGAGTTCTTGGTGAGGTGGAAGAACTTGCCGGATGAGGATGCCACTTGGGAGGATGAGAAGATATTGCAGCATCCATCACTTCAGTTGCTTGAGGACAAGCAACGTTCTGCCGGGGGAGACTGTAATATTCCTAATTAGCACTGCTAATTGGAATATTTCATTTTTGTATAGTTTTGCCGCCTATAGTTAAATTAATAAATAAAGTGAGAAAGAGGGGTCAACTCACTTTAATGAAATAAAGTGCTTCCTAGTAGATGAACGTTGTAACTTAAAGGGGAAAGCCTTGGGGGTCCACACACACATGAGAGAGGCCTCACGTAGGCTCCTAAGGTAACTGCGCAGGTCAAGGAGGAACTCAAGGACGCAGTTAGGGTTTTGAGGGAGCTAGCACTATAAAAGGTGGGGGTTTCACTCCATTTGGCATTATTGATATGTTGATGATATTGTGAGCTAGACTTCTGTCTACTTCAGCACGTCGGTTGTTTAGTCGGTCTGCAGCACTGTTTAGTGCGAACTGAGTGTCTCCGGTCGGAGATCTCGCCCTTGGCCCCGGGGGACTTCGAGTGCCTGCTCGGGCAAGGTATTCCTTCAGTTTTAGCGGTTGATTTGCAGGAGATTTTGGTGGACGTTTTGCAGAGTAGCTGGCCTCACAGAGTGATTGCGCAGTTCAGGAGGGAGGACGCAGTCCAGGAGGAAGGACGCAGTTGGTGTTGGTGCAGCGTTGTTGTGGGTGATTTTCGTGGTAGCCTCAGCGTATTTCAGCTTGGAGGGATTAGTGATTCAGCCGGAGAGTTTAGCAGGAGGATTTGTGGCCCTTTTCCAGTGTTTTCCTTGAGCCTCTGCGCTGTGCTGGGAGAGACAGCGTTTTCTTTGTGGAGGGTTTCAGTGGTGTTTTTTCGGAGGTGGTGCAATTGCTTCATGGTTTCTGGGTTTGGTCCGGAGCAGTGAGCACAGGCAGCCTTCCGATTTTCAGCTCATTCCGGTGAGGGGATCAGCCCCTAGTTCCAGTACATTGCAGCAGCAGCTCTCTACGGCAGATTTCTCCAGCAGCTAGGACGCAGTCTCTACTGTAGCCATTTCCTATTCTGAGAGGGTTCTTCACTTGCCTTGTGCAAGGATAGGTGCACTTATTCTGATTATCTCTTGTACCCATATATGTATTCTCAGATTAATAAAATGGCTTAGCGTTCTGGTATTTTATGTGTACTTGCTCCATATTCTAGCTCCGGCATTTTGTTCTATATAGTTGCTTGTTTGTATTTCTGTGTATTACTATCTATTTCCCGTTGGGGATATTACAGATGGAGAGCTTTTAGTTCAGCAAAGTTATTGGTCCCCTGGCCCAAACCAATTGAGGCTTTCAAAGCTTTTCCTGTTGGGAGGTGAATAACCAACCCTGCTCCACATCTTCTGTTCGGATTTGAGGCCCCATCGAAGTAAGCCCAAGGAATGTCTCCCCTTATAACTTCCTGTTGAATTACCCAAGCTTGCTAGGCATGGGTAGGAATAGGAATGTGATCATATATAGATGCACCTTCAGCCACCAGCTTACAAATTGGAAAAGGAGAATCCTTAAAAATCACATGATTTCTCGCAATCCATGTACGCCACGCGATCAACAAGGGAACTGTGCGTACCCTATCATTTGGGGCTTCTTGCCACCACTGTTGCCAAGCTTCCAACACCTCCTAGCCTTCCAACTTCTGGGGAATCTTTAGCAATCGTAAGGTTTCATTCCAGAGGCTGATGTTGAATGGGCATGTGAGGAAGACGTGTTGCACTGTTTCCAAACTATCTTTACAAAGTGAGCACCACCCAGGGCCTATCTTCCCCCTTTGTTGTAGGAAATCCCATGTAGGGACTTTTTTCCGGAGGATGCACAAGAAGAACAATCTCGATTTTGCCGGTCCTTTTAGCTTCCGTAATGGTTTGAACCACCAGTCCGGTTCCCCCTAGCCATTTTGAGTCATAAGCCAATTGTAACCCAATTTCGGAGTGTAGAGTCCAAATGGAGCGTGTACCCATCTGAGCTCGTCTCTTTTGTCAAGGATCCTAATGTTTGAGTTCTGGAGGTCCAAAATGTAATTCCTCCACTCCCCCACCCATCTATCCTCCAACTGTAGAGCATTCCCTGTCAACCATTCTTGTCTCCAAATGGAGGAATTTTCGTGATCAGCAATTTGGTTGAGATTGAACAGACCTCTGTTGTTTAGAAAAGCAATGAGATCTCTTGATAGAAGAAAAGACTCTGAGCATCCCACCCATGGATCTCTTCCCAGTCTAACCTGGGCACCGTCCCCCACATGCCAAGCCAAGCCCTGTTCGATGACCTTAACTGAAGCAATGGTTGCCTTCCAAACAACGGAATAATTTTTTGAAGATTTTTGCGGCATTCACAGCCATTCTAGAATTGGCACTCGATCGATGTATTTCCTTTTGGTGACAGAGGTCCAGAGATTATCCGCTATAATTAATCTCCAAGCAAGTTTAGCTGCCAGAGACTTTGAGAAAGGAAAAAGATCTTTAATTCCCCAGCCTCCCCATCCTTTTGGTCTGACAAATTTCTCCCATGCCACCCAGGGAGTCATATGTTCCACCTTTGATCCTGCCCACAAGAATCTGCTGCAAATCTTATTGATGGATGCCAATATACTTTTTGGAACCCAAATCAGACTAGCCCAGTATACTGGTATGGCCATTGCCATAGATTTAATTAGGACCAATCTTCCCGCTCTAGATAGCCATTTGAAGCTCCAGTGACGCATCCTAGCCTCTATCTTTGCTATAATCCATTTCCAGTCTTGGATACAATACAAGTCCGGTTTTAAAAAAAAACCAAGGTACTTGAAGGTGTCCTAAAGATTTTTGGCTTCAAAATGCAAAATTGCCCCTATCCTGCCCACTTCTTCCCTTGAGAGGCCAGAAGTTGTCAGGGACGATTTTGCTCATTTATACTTAGGCCTATTGCTTTCAAGAAAAGATCCAGGATCTCCTTAAGACAACGACAGCCCTCCAGACTGCCATTGCTAAATAGCAAGATATCATCGGCAAACAACAAATGAGTAACCCAAAGATTAACCGCCACTTCAATTCCTCTGATGCCTCCTTTTCTCTTGGCTTCATGGATCATTAAGCTCAATCCCTCTGCTGCTAGCAAAAATAGGAGTGGAGAGAGTGGACATCCTTGGCGAAGGCCCCTTTGTGGATTGAAGAATTCAGTAGCAGCTCCGTTAATCAAAATTGCAATTGAGGATGTTGAGATGCACCCCATAACCCACCTTACAAAATCAACCGAAAGCCTAGATGAGTCAGCAGGAGTCTCAAACACATCCATCTTATTCTATCATAAGCCTTTGAGAGATCAATTTTGACGATAGGTCCTTTTTTCCTGCTAGATTTTAGACTGTGAAGGGTTTCTTGAGTTACCCCCACCGCTTCATGGATTTGCCTTCCGTCCAAGAAGCCAAATTGTTCCGTCAAGATATGTTTGGAGAGGAAAGGTTTCAATCTGGAGGCAATCACTTTTGCTATGATCTTGTAGATACAGGTGCAAAGGGAGATGGGGCGAAACTCAGCAAAAGAAGAAGGATGGTCAGATATGGCGATGAGAGCCAGAAAGGTTGAATTAAAGGGTTGAAAGATGGTTCCAGTACTACAAGACTCCTCAACCACTGCTATCAATTCCTCCCCTAGAAAATCGAAAAAGTGTTGAAAGAATTCAACCGTCCAACCATCACGCCCTGGGCTTTTGTCCTTCTGCATGGCCTTTAGAATGTCTTCCACCTCCTCCTTCGTAACGGGTTCCATAATGTTTTCATTCCCTTCCTCATCAATATAACTAGGGAAAAATTGATCCACCGTGATAACTTCATCTGTGGAAACCTCCTCTGGAGCTCTGAAGAGTGCTTTAAAATGACTCACCCCAAGGTGAGGAATATCTTCGAAAGATTTTGCCTTCTCTCCATTGTCCTTCTGCATTTCCCATATTGTGTTAATATTTTTCCTGCCCTTAGCGTAGTTCTAAAAAAACTTAGAGTTTTCATCACTTGCTTGAAGCCAGATGGCTCTACTTTTAAGGCGCCAACTTTCCTCTCTTATCTGAAGGATGTTTTTCCTAGCAAATTCCAGCTCCCTAATTCTGTTCCTAGACTCAAGAGAGGAGTATCCAGCTCCTTCTGGTTTTTCAAGAAAATCCAACTCTTCATTTACTCTCCTTGGTTCCTCTTCCTCCTTCTGCTTCTTGGAGTTTGCCCATTCCTTTGTAGCTTTCTTCATTCTCTTCATATTTTCCATGAAGTGCTGACTCCTACTATCAGATTCCCTTAAGGTTTCCTTCCTCCAAGTAGCTTGGAACAGAGTGTTGAAGGATTATTCTTTTAGCCAGGAGGAGTTAAATTTAAACGGAGTTCCTGGTTTTTTCAAGGCTCCTTTGATTTCCAAAAAAATTGGAAGGTGGTTCGACAACCCTCCTTCCCCAACCAAATGCCTGAAGACTGAGACTCTTTCCACCAGGTCTTCGCCCAGGAGAAACCGATCCAATTTTTTTGCCACCCAGGCGTCTCTGATTCTTCTATTCCTCCAGGTTGGTCTAGGTTTAATAAGGGTTGCATCCACCAGCCGAGAGGATGCCAACTTGTTTATAAAATGCTCAGTAAGATGATCTGCTCTTGCTGAAAGTCCCCATGACTCCGAAGATCCTAGGGAGAAATTTAAGTCCCTACCTATAATGAGGTTTGAGTGACTTAGGCAAGATTTCATAAAAAAGGGGTCCCAAAACTTCTCTCTTTCCAAACAGGGCCCATAAACATTGAGGAGTAGAAATGAGTGACAGAGTTCATTTGAGTATAGTTCCAACGCCAAGGTGTTCTCAAAACCACAAGAGGACAACTCTTTTAATTTTCCAGCTTTGTATCCCATTGCCAAACCCCCAGATCTACCATTTGCATCTAAAGCTTGGAACACCCAACCTGGAAACATCCTTGAGAGGATTCCTTTAACTTCTTCTCCCCTAGGGTTTCTTGAATCAGTAAAACGTCCGGATTATGAGAGTTCACCAGCTCTCTAAGTGCTAGTTTTTTAGGCTAACTAGCTAAACCCCTACAATTGTAGGATAAGAAGATCATCGCAACCCCAGATTGGGTGACAACGCCGCTCTAAGCACCCCAGACAGAGGCCTTTGTTTCCCATCTGCTATATCAATCTTGGCTTTCATCTGTGCCTTGGATAGCTTCGATTTCCTACCCCTCGACTTCCTTGGACCAATTGGGATGGGATCAGAAGCTATACCTCCTATAGCAATCCCTTTCCAGGTTCTGTTAGTGAGCGGTCTGAGATTGTAGGGGGGGGCCTTAGGAGGACCGGATTATGGAAGGACAAGGCCATGCTCTCCCTCAGAGGGTAAGGGTGAGGACACGGAGGGACGGGACAGACATAATAATCCTATCAACAGATGTTTGAAGGACATGCATATTATGAGATTCAAGATGGATCAGCCTGGAAGGACCAGGCTCAGAAAAATGCAAAACAGATGAACAAAAGGAAGTACAGAAGGAAGAGGGAGGAATGAAAGGCATACCCGTCTAAGTCGCACCAATTGCGCTTGGATCAGATTGGGGTACCTGGGAGGATTCCAGAGCAGGGTCCATTTCAGACAAATTGAGCGAGGAAATATTGTGGTCCTGAGACAGAAATCCCTCCTTATCAGTTCCCAGTCCTGCAGCTTCTTCTAATGAGTCCTCCTCCTATTCCTTCTTTTCTTCTATTCTAACAGAAGCAACATTCTCCTTGACGAATTTTTTTTTCCTTCTTCTATGCTGGTGACCAAGAGGGCAGTCCTTGGCCAAGTGACCATATTTATGGCACCTGTGGCATCGAAAGGGGAGGTGTTCGTAATCCAAAGTCTGCAGGTACTCCAAATCTCTGTACTTCAAAGTCATTGCATCAGCCATCCCTTCCCTAGGGTTTAGGTTTACCAGTATTCTTGCCACGCTTAGGTCTTTGGTTTGAACATAAGATCTATCGACGTCTAGAAACTTGCCAAGCGTATTCCCAATAGAGTGGAAAGCAGAATCTGTCCAGAAAGGCATTGGGAGCCCCGACAACTTTACCCACACAAGGGATTTTGCCATTGTTTCCTTTTGTGCGTCGAACAGAGGAGTCCATCTCCTAAACAGAATCGGTCTCTCCCCAAAACACCAGTTCCTTTCTAGAACCCAGCCCAGGTGGTCTTTATGCTCGAATCTGATGCTAAACCAACCCTTGTCCAGAATTTTCATTTCAGTAGGGATCCCAGGGGCTTCTTTCCATTCCGACAAGGTCCAATCCATGATGTAATCCGCCGAGTACTTCCTACCCCGGACTCTGCCAACAAGTATGGTCTCAGTGGCCTCCATGACTTCGTCTATGTGTCTGTCCACTCCAAGTACACAGCTAGGACGTTCCTCTTTTCTTCTGATTTCCATGCTCTTTTTTCTTTTTTCTCCCACAGCCTCCTTTCTCCTTTCTTCCTCGCCTTCCACCTGTCTATCGGGTGCATCTGTGATTCTACCACAGGCGACCCAGGTTGCCCTTCTTCAGTTTCTCTTGAGACCCCCCTTCTCGAGCCCTTTCCAGAGGCTTGTCCTACTGCTGGCCCGGAAATCAGTCCCTGACCAAAACCCTTTGCTCCTTCCAACTGTCTTTTTAGTTCCCCTTCTACTACTTCATTTGACGAAACCCTAGATTGGCTGAAAATTAGATTCTTAGCTCGAACTAGGCTAGGCAAGTGTTGTGGAGGTAAATCCCCTCTGCGGACAGAGGCGATCCCTACTAGCCCAGATCGGGTCTAGCAACAATCGTATCACGCTAAGGCGCAGGTTCCTAATTACAATAAACCAACTTGTGAAGAAGGCCTACCTCAAGTCCAACGCTATTGTTCGTAGAGAAGATGGCGCTCCCGTTTCCCTGCTCCAACAAATCACAATCCTCTCGCTCACTGCGATCGAACACCTGCACACACAAGAAACATGACAAACACAAGCGTAAAACCCGATATATGCAATTATGTATCAGTCAGAGAAGACACAACTCATGATCATAATGAACAATACGAGTGGAACCATAACCAATAGTAGCTTATCATTAGTCATACAAAGGAAAATACAACCTGGCTCTGACGCTGAATCTTCCTTCGGCTGGTCGTCAGTAGAATACGTCTCGGTAAAGCTTGTCGGGAACGGGGACAAGCCTCTCTCTTTGATTGTCAATCTCCTTGCTACTGATTTGGCTTTATGAGAACTATTGCAGCATTCTTTAGGCTATGAAGGTTCTTGGAGATTCTTGGAGACTCTTAGAGACTCTTGGAGATTAGCTTGCAAAGGGAAATGGCAAGCTTATATAGATGGTGGAAGAGGAGTTGGGATCCCTACAATCATGGGATTGGCCCTATCCTCAAGGAAGCTTCCATGAGAGGTGGCAAACTACTTCCTCTACATGGAAATCCGGAGCCAAACGTCCCAAATCCATTTAGAGACCAGTTCAAGAGTTGGTTAAAGTCAATCTTCCGCCATTTATTTTTAAAAAACACCTTTTATTAAGCCTGGCGCGAGTGCGACTTTGAGACAAAGCGCCAATTTGCTCGCCCTCTTTGAAAGATTTCCCCCATTGGCGCGGGTATAACACAGGCTAGTTGCGCCAAGGATGAAAAGGCTATTTTTAGGGTTTTTCACAAGGAGTTGTCTTCAGGGCAATGAAAGTACATGTTCAGGGGAATGCCAAAGTGTTTCAAGAGTTATGTCCTTATCTGAGTCTGGAAAAAGCCCTCCAATGTGCGCGAGACGGGGAATTGCGGGGGACGAGTGACAATCTTGTGTAACGGATGCCCCCAATAAAGCATGAGACGAAAGAGAGGGTGAAGAAATGCTTTGAACTTGTCGTGAAAACTTCTTTGCCGTCGGGCTTTTACGTAGAGAAGTACAGCGATATCTCAAATACATGATATATATGTGGTATGGGCGCAGCCATCCACTGCTGTGGTATACAATAATCTAGATCCAAGGTATGGACGCGGCCATCCAGTGACAATAAGTATCGATAAAATAGACTCAGGTATGGTCGCAGCCCTCCAATGAATGAGTCATGTAACCAATCATAATAATCCATAAAATCGCAGCCTGGATTCCAACAAACAAAATCCAGGGTCTTGCGCTCCATCTCGACTCGAACAAAGTACAAGTTCAAGCATGCAAATAAGTGAGCTGAAGTTGAACATGCAAGAACATCGCCTGATTACCAGCCAATGATGAGAGTTGTTAACAGACGCGAGAGGTACCACCAATAATGACAATCGCCCTCAAGGTACTATAGGTACAATCTACGGCATGTGAATCAGTGAGCTGGCGTCGAACACCCGTAGAATCACTCGATCGGAGGCCAATGATGAAAACCTCACGTCGAGGCAAGAACACTATGATGAGGCATACGGGCTCAAAGGTATCGGAGGGAGTCTCTAGATCGGCTTCTGGATAATGAGCTGAAGTCGACAGGAAGTGACCTTGATCGAAGGTGGGCCATAATTTTTCCCACATCATCGACGCGAGACAGAGGAACATAATGTCTTTGTGAATCAGGATCAGATGAGAATCAGAGGAAGGTTGAGACTTTGCAGGGGTCAACTTCTCTTGAACATATCAGCGGCACGACAGTGGATTTGGTATTATTTGACATCAAAAGATCAAAGGTCATGATGACGAGGCAAAGAGCAGATGAGAGGTAAAAAGGGATCGCCCAAACCCACAGAGGCAAGTGGAAAACGAGATGAGATGTCCCCAAACCGACACGAATGCAGACAAGTGCCATGTTCAAGAGCAACATATTGTCGACACGATAATGATGCTGGTTCCATTTTTCCCTACCATTTCTAGTGAGTACCTCTTTATTTTTACACAAGCTTGAAGAGGATACCATATGCTTGTCATATAAGTTCGTCCTTCGGGCGAATCCAACCTAGTACATTTAATGAGCCTTAGGAAGGAGGAACTCGAATATCGTCATCACGACTGAATCCAATGTCATCAGGGTTTAACGAGTTTGACAAAGGAAGAACTCGGCGTCTTTTCATGTTTAGAGAGTTTGAAAAGATACCAGAAAAGTAAACTCCAACGGTCCCTTTTTGTAAATAGTTCCTTAGATCCGAAAAGGTAGAAAACTATGTCTGAGAAAACCTCCTAGTCGTGATAGGCTAGGGTGTTCCTTTTTCATAAATAATCTATCCCAACCCGAAAAAGGGGTAAACGTATACTGGGTAGATGTCATTTTGTGGCCACTTTAACGAGATCGAAACGACAAGGGACTTGGAAATATTTTCATGTTTAGAGAGTCAGAAAAGAGCTGAAAGATGACTCCTCCTAGAGGAACGAGTGGTATAAAGGGTAGCAACTGGTTCCGGTAATGATGGAACTGCTCTGAACAAATAAAGGTTAAGAGGTTGGCTAACAAGACCACTCATCGTATTGGTTCCTCAGGAATGGGTAAAACAACCAAGTGAAGGCATATGATCGGCCAAGCAGATAGTGACGATGGAGTGAGAAAACCAAGGTTCATCTGGCAAAAACAGGCTGATAAAATGGCAATCGGAGGTACATTACAGGTAGTTTCATTTTTACACAGCAAATCAAAAGCTCTTCTTGAGAAGTTGGTTCATTTTGCTAAACTTAAGCAAGAGATAAACTATCACTTGAAACAGGTTTCATTTTTACACAAGCTTGAAATGGAAACATACTATCCAACAGAAAAAGTGGCATCTTGTGAGTGACTCAGTTAAGTCACATGCCCCCCCGAAGCTTAGGTCCACTGAAAGGATGGAGTGAAGGTTCAAGAATACGAGATCAAGAGAAGGAGCTAAAGCGGGATTTCAGGGATCTTGTGTAAGACTCAAATTGAACAAGAACGTGTTTCATTATTTTAACGAGGTTGACACATTAAAAGAACTATCCTCAGGACACCTTCTTTCATGGTTTAAGGAGCTTGGCACAAGACAAGGAACTCTGCTCCGACAACCTTGTTTC
This sequence comes from Pinus albicaulis, assembly GCA_034641835.2. Taxonomy (NCBI): domain Eukaryota; kingdom Viridiplantae; phylum Streptophyta; class Pinopsida; order Pinales; family Pinaceae; genus Pinus; species Pinus albicaulis. The sequence goes on from CM076578.1 coordinate 532,921,459, forward strand.
ATTTTTTAGGGAGCTTGACACAAGACACGGAATCTGCTCTGACAACCTTGTTTCATTTTTTAGGGAGCTTGACAGGGGAAAGGAACCATGCTCAAGCCAGACCTTGTTGTTGAAGTAAGGAGCTTGACTTTAAGAAACGAACTACTGCTCAACTTGACTTGTTTCATTTTTAAGGAGCTTGACACAAGAAAACGAACTATACTCCAAGCTGTCTTGTTTCATTTTTTAAGGAGCTTGACACAAGGAAACTGAACTCTGCTCACAGGCTGGGCCGGTTTCTTTTAGGAGATTAATGCAGGTAAAGCCATATACGAGGACCTCATCATAATAGAAGAAGAAGTCATCGCTTCAAAGAGGTTGCCCATCTGATGGAAGGAAAACATCTTGAAATCTAAGGACTAATGCCCCGACACCCCAGTGTCCCAGCAGCCTCCACGTGCGAGCCACACAGGGTAGGTAGCCACATAGTTGACCTGTAGTGGGGCAGATACAACGGGTGGATAAAAACCAGGAAGGGATGATGGTGGGCCAACTGCCACATCGGGACCAAAGAACGAAAGCTAATCAATGGTCACGATCCGTCCTTCATTTGGAAAACAGACCACATGAAAAAGGGAGGAGACAAGTGCTCCCATGGCATAGGTGTAATCGCGCCCCAAAAGCAGATTGAAATCCAAGGGGCCTGGAACAACCATCACGTCCATATGGACGGTTTTACCTCCCAAAGTAACAGGTAACCTTGGAAGGATCCCTAATGGTTGACTCGCTCTTCTGTTAAATGCCAACAGATTCTGCGTAATAGGTGCAAGTGGCGGCGAGCCAAAAGCTTGCCAAGTAGTTGAGGATAGAACACTAACAGACACGCCTTCGTCTATAATGGTGCTGGGTACGACCAAACCAAAAGCCTATACTGTGATCTCGAAAGGCACATAAGACGGAAGGCGGTATTTTGAAAATCGATTCCAATCAAAGGAAGCGACCAAACTACTCGGAGGGGTTACCATCGAACCGAGATGGTCTTCCCCTGGTGTTACGACCGAGGAAGGAGCATCCTCCACAACCTCCATCTCGAAGGTGGGAGGGGTATCCTCCGGGACCTCCATCACGGGAGGCGGAGGAGCAGCTTCTTGAGGTATAGGGACAGGAGAATCTTTCTCCAAGTCTGAGGAATATGAAGAAACCAGAAGAACATGAGGGGTGTGAGGTCCACTCTCAACGAAAAAGACTCGGTGCACCGCAGACGGGGCCAGCTCAACCGATCCCACGACCAATGGTTGGCCGGGAACGGATTCCTGAATTTGAATTTCCGAGGGAGCGGGATCGACCAAGGATGACTCTTGACCAATCGTGGCATCAGCTGGTGGAAGAATCAAAGAAAGCTGTTTGTAACTAGACGGAAGGCACGGTGCAGAAACAGTCGAGTTGTCCAAAACTCGTTTGGCTTCATCCATATATGGACAAAGGTGAATGGCATGGTGCCCTTCACCCAACTTACAAGGATTGGTGAGGTTACCCTGTTTCTTAGGAGCCTTACCAGCACTAGCTGAAGATGTGCCCCCGACCCAACTCCCGGAAGCCAAAGGTAACGGGGGATGACCGTTGGACCATGCTTCAAGCACCTTGGGAATGCCAGGGCAATCTCGAAGAAGATGGTCTCCCGTGCACAACATGCAAGGGTATTTGACTTTCCGTAGAGGGTTGGGAGGTTTATCAATGGAAGACTTCTTAGGCGCAATAGCTACAGAGCTAACCTCTCCTTTATTGGACTTCTTCTTCTTTGTCTTCTTCTTCTTCTTCTTAGTCACCTGGTTACTTGAATCCAGACTTTCACCAGGCGAAGTAGAAGAAGAGGATGCAGAAACAGGCGAAGAAGGGGAGAGGTCCACCTTAGAATCAACATGATGTTGTTCAGGCAGAGGAGATGGTTGAACAATAGCTGGGACATTCGGGACCACAGAGGTTGAGAACAACCAAACAGGCAACCCAACAGTTAACCCAGGAAGGGACAACGTTGCCATATAAGGAGCGCCAACATTTCCAAAAGGAGGAAAAGGACCAGGATTCCCATCGGAGGGGATTCCTTGGTTGGTGAACTCTGGGAAAGTTGCCATCAGAAACAACACCCTAAGGAAACTAACTTTAACCAGGAATATTTCGTGGGTAGTTAATTTTTTAAAACATTGAAACAAAACTCTACCGTTTCATCTTTTAAGAGTCGAGAAACCGGAAAAAGGTGACTCTATCTCTTTCAATTTTGAAACAAGCGTGAAAGGACAAGCGCTTGATGATCTTTTCAAATTTAAAGAGTCAGAAAAGATCAAAATGACTCCTCAGGGATTCTAGGCAAAGGGGTGTACCAAATAACCGTGAACTGCAATATACACCTTGGTTTCAAAATGAAAGAGAAATCAACCAAAGACTTAACGTACGTGCAGGCACTCTCCCCGAATGTTGTCTCCGGTGTATCACGGGTATAGGGCGGTAGACTCGGCTTCCTATGGATAAAGGATAGAAACCTAGTGGGGTCTCCCTTTATATACGCGATGGTACGGGGAGTACAAGTCCGTACTAGTGCTATCTAAAGCCAAGAGGCGAACGACAGCTACTAGGTTTAAAGACTCCGGAACACATCTTTAGCCTAGACCACTAAATATTTCGTTAATGTTTCAATGCTGCCTTAGTGTAAATTGAATAAATTTTTAATGTTTATCTTCAATTATGTTTAAGTTTTCAGGCCTTAGCGAATGTAATGTCTCAAAATCTCCTAAATGCGCACTACATGCCACAGTATATCATTTCATTCGATGAAAGCTAATTATGAGAGAGTTAAGAGCTTTTCACACAATAACAAAATGACCAGAGGAAAACCAATGATATCTCTAATGCAACTAATGGAAACTAAAAGCTTTTCTTTCAAAGTTACTAATCACTAATAACACCGAAAAGATTTAATTCACACTGACTAATTCAAAGCAAAAGAGATTTTTTTTTATTTTCAAAGTTTAAGAGCAAGAGCACTAAACAAGATGAAAACTAATGAGACAAGCAATTGAGAAGCAAAAGCAAAAGAGAAAAACAATCAAATTTCACTCAATGCCAGCCTACAATCGGATCTCAAATCGATAAAAAGTCCCTCAAATCAAAAGACCCAAAGACTCAATTGAACCTTGTAATCTAGGCCCAAAACGAGACAAAGCGGAATTCGAATGAAGAAGAAGCCGATCACTCAAATAACGCAATAAAACGATAGACAACCACCAAACGAGTGCAGAGAAGCAATCACAAAGCTGACCGAACAGACAAAAACCAAAAACTCCCAAGGGAGGCTCGACGCACAATAGCACCTAGATGCCCTAGGGCTAAAATGTAAAATCGATAGAAATGGGCAAACAACCAAAGGAAGAAGGTCACAGTCAGTCAAACCAGACCCCAGAATACTCAAGCAGTCGAAAAAACAAGACCAAACACCCAGATCAGTCTCAGAAGGCTCAAAACCCAGTAAACCCTAGCACCTTATAGGTTGGCGCGACTGTAAGGCTGAAACTAGCGCCAAAATGGAATTGTCGCGAGTAATACACTGACAACATGCGCCAGTGGGCGCGACTGTCACAATGAAAAGCGCGCCAGCCGAGTTTACTAAGGAAAAATAAAAAATAAGCAATCCAAGAAGCAGACCAGTGATGGTGGAGCTTAAACCAAAACCCAAACTCACGAAAAGAGTCAGCCAAAAGAGCTGATCAAGTAAGCAAAGTCAAGAATCGACCGAGAGACAAGACAATACTCCAAGTGTTCAGTTCATAAACTAGACCGGAGATTGACTGAAGCAGCATTGATCTACTTCGCTAATGCAGAGCAAGAGCGTTTCGAAGGCTATCTGGCTAACTTCAGGCTCCGTATGTATTTTATAAAGCAAACAACAAGCTAACTCCCCAGTGGAGTCGCCAATTTGTTGTGGAGGTAAATCCCCTCTGCAGACAGAGGCGATCCCTACTAGCCCAGATCGGGTCTAGCAACAATCGTATCACGCTAAGGCGCAGGTTCCTAATTACAATAAACCAACTTGCAAAGAAGGCCTACCTCAAGTCCAACGCTGTTGTTCGTAGAGAAGATGGCGCTCCCGTTTCCCTGCTCCAGCAGATCACAATCCTCTTGCTCACCGCGATCGAACACCTGCACGCACAAGAAACACGACAAACACAAGCGTAAAACCCGATATATGCAATTCTGTATCAGTCAGAGAAGACACAACTCATGATCATAATGAACAATACGAGTGGAACCATAACCAATAGTCGCTTATCATTAATTCATACAAAGGAAAATACAACCTGGCTCTGACGCTGAATCTTCTTTCAGCGGGTCGTCAGCAGAATACGTCTCGGTAAAGCTTGTCGGGAATGGGGACAAGCCTCTCTCTTCGATCGTCAATCTCCTTGCTACTGATTTGGCTTTATGAGGACTATTGCAGCATTCTTTAGGCTATGAAGGCTCTTGGAGATTCTTGGAGACTCTTAGAGACTCTAGGAGATTAGCTTGCAAAGGGAAATGGCAAGCTTATATAGATGGTGGAAGAGGAGTTGGGATCCCTACAATCATGGGATTGGCCCTATCCTCAAGGAAGCTTCTATGAGAGGTGGAAAACTACTTCCTCTACATGGAAATCCGGAGCCAAACGTCCCAACTTAATTTAGAGACCAGTTCAGGAGTTGGTTGGAGTCAATCTTCCGCCATTTATTTTTAAAAAACACCCTTTATTAAGCCTGGTGCAAGTGCGACTCTGAAACAGAGCACCAATTGGCGCGCCCTCTTTGGAAGATTTCCCCCATTGGCGCGGGTATAACACTGGCTAGTCACGCCAAGGATGGAAAGGCTATTTTTAGGGTTTTTCACAAGGAGATGTCTTCAGGGGAATGAAATTACATGTTCAGGGGAATGCCATGAAAGTGTTTTCAAGTTATGTCACTGCTCACAGGTCACAGAAAAAGCCCTCCAATGTGCAAGACGGGGAATTGCAGGGACGGTGACAAATTGCTGTGTAACAGCAAGCCTTCTCCCTGAGCAGGGATCGAGCAGGTTGCTTGATTTGCTAGTGAGAGAGGGACATTTGTAAGATTCAACCCCTGGTTCAGAGGGGGTTATGAAACCAGGAGAAATCTCCCTTAACTCTTCCATCAGAGGGATCGAGGCCTTGTTTCCTTTCTTCCCCAAGGGTTTTTAAACCTGCCAAGCCCTGCAGATTGTAGCTAACTAAGATATCTTCTAAGCCTCCTGTAAAAGGTGGAAAGTATGGATTACCTGGCCCCAACGGAAGGAATGTGGGTTGTAAATCGCGCTGCTGCGAACCCCCGCCCTAACCGCCCCCAGGGTTTTGCGCTTGAGATTGTTATTTGGAGACCCCAACCTTCCACCTCCCGCTCAAGGTACTCTGTAGAGTCTCTTCCAGCAATGTTGCACCATGCAGAAACCCACGAGCGCCACCCACCTCACTCGAACTCAGCAGGTTCTCTGCAACTTTCGAGAAGAAGTGGTCCAAATTTTTCTCAGAGACCTCGTGACCCCAGCAGGTAAGCAAGTCTTCAAGCGCAGGTTCTACATCCACGTACTTGCTATTGAACCCCATTGCTGTCACCGCTTTGTCTCCTTAAACCAACACCACAGAGGCGAAAAGTCCACAACAGTTCTAAAACCCTAACCACCCAACGCCGTCTTACGAAAATGAATGAAGGATTACCGCTAACCTCCATTGTGAGTGCAGTTGGGTTGGAATGGTCTTACGCCTGCATTCCGTGCATCCCGTGGCCAAACGAAGGAGCCCCAGGTGTATGCAGAGGCCTGACAGAGTTGTACGCCTGTCACATCACCAGCCTGCATGCGTGATGACACAGTATGCAAGGTCGAGCCTGCAGATCCTTAGGGTTTTCACCGTCCTCTCGCCTCCATCCAACTCCACCTCCCGGGAATTATATTAATACGGGCTAAAGGGTGAACTAGGCCACTCTATTGTAACTTATTCTCATGCACATGCCAACTACCATGATGAATCAGGGTTTTTAGTATTAGAATTGTTGGGTTTATCTCATGGATATTGTTTAGTTGATTTTGCTGGATAGGTTTATGGTTGTTGATATGGATCATTGTACTCTCTCTTGCTGAATCATTCAGTGGAAATCTAATAAGAAGAAGAATTTGAAAGGGTTTTCCCCATAGAGGGTTTTGCCCTGGTTTCCGACCAATCCTGGTATCTCTATGTGTGAATGTTTTTCTTCTATTGTTCCATTATGTTTCGCTACATTGACGATGATATTGTTCTTTCTATAAAATCATTAGAGGAATTTTGAGGTCTAAAATGAACCTCCTAACGAAATTATAAAATAATAGTGGATATAAAAAAATAAGATTAGGTTACATCATTAAATTTTAGAGGGAAAAATTCAAAAACTACTTTTTCAACTCGTATTTCAAACTTATCTCCCTATGGGTATACTCAAATTTCGAGTGGGAACGATCGTTGGATGCAGAATTTGGTTCCTCATCCAAGGAGTACCTATGTTGCATATTTTCGATGGACCCTGCTACACGAAAAATGAGAAATACACAATGTTGTAACTCTCAGGAGACAGTTCCTAGCTGTGGGGACCCATGCCCGAGACATCTTGAGATCAATAAAACTTTTAGAAATGGTGGCTGGAGGGACATGCCATGAATCCTGTAATGAATTGACTAATTCAAGAAACCTAGTCTTTGAACCAAAATGGCTAGAAACTATGGGTGTTGCAAAGCCTTAAATTAAAGATGCATAGCAGAAAAGAAAGGAGATAGAGCTTTGGCATAGGCAGTTAAGAATCTGTGCTTCAACTCTGTAGAGAGAATGGTGGATGGAGAAGGAAAATATGAATGAGTTTTTAGAACATGGAGAGATCATTAAGGACTTCGAACTTAAAACACATGAATAGAAAAGTAAATTCATGAGCTTAAAATTGGAACATCCTGCTGCATCATACATCATTCGAAAGAGGAAAACAAACATGGAATCACAGAGATTAAAATAAAACAATGCTTGTAACATACTCACTACTGGAATCAAAATGAATTCTATTACTGAGTTCATGAGTGACTTGTTCATTACAAAATAATCATGACTCCTGTAGTCTCCCCTTCCAAACCCCCCTAATGTCTCATTTCTGGTCTTTTATTCTTGCTCCTAGCCCTAACTGCCTAACTGTCATGATCAGTTTCAAAAACTGATCCTTGAAACAATTTCCAAACTACCACCTCTTAAAAAAGGTTCTATAATAAAGGAGTTACAAATAAAAACTTGTTAATATATATATATATATATATATATATTTGAAATTTCCTTTACGATATTAATGCAATATGCATAATTACAATACGTGTTTCCAGCGTTTGATTAGGCTCAGGTCACATTAAATAAATTTTAATTTGCAAAAAACTTTAGCATGTCCTGTTGGAGACAAATGTTGAATGTCTATGGCGGATGGGACCCGTTGTTTAGTGAAAAATTAAAATACATACAATTCTGGAAACCTAGATACTGCCTACGGGACCACTTGTAGCAGTTTATGACAAGTACAAATATCGATGCCTAATGGATATTAATTGTCGATCTCATGATGGGCAGTTTGACTGAATCCACCTTCGAGACCACTTTTGTGCATAAGTTTCGTGCAATTTGTGCTACCGAGAAACTCTTGATTTAGAGTGACATTGTTATTTGTTGTCAATCTGTCAGGTAGCTACAAGAAATATAAACTATTATCCTCCTACATAAAATTCTTTCACATCCATTCTCAGCGTACCCTGCAATCATGGTGTTTCACAAAACCGAATTCCATTGAGACATTCCGTGAAATTCTTGCCGAGCATCCTCGCACTTTGCTTACAAATCAGCAAGAGGAGTGCTCACATAAACATTGAATTCAAGTCCACCTCTAATTATTTGAGAATGAACCTGCATGTCCTCTTGCAGAGCCAGTAACGTAGATAACAAAGGAATATAGACCCTCGTCATATCAATTCTGTTCCATAAGAATTTTTACTGACAGAGAGGGAAGTTAATATGTCAAAAATACATGAGAAACTTCGCAAATGACCCCTGGAAAAACAATTTAAATGAGTTTCGAAAGATTTTCTCCATATGTCAGCCTTGAAACATGCAAAATTTTAGATAACTTGTAATGCATTAATCTCAATATTGCTTGATGTTTTTCCCTGAAAATTTGTTTTGCCAGAATTTACAACTGAAATTACAGGACGCTTTTATGAAAACTGGTGTTTGAAGGAACCCACAAAATTTTTGAAACCGCTCAGAATTTCAAGAAAATTCTCACATTAAAGTCAATATGGGTTGTTCTGCATAAAACCCAGATTGCGGATTTTTGAAATTTTGCTTCGTTTGCCTGCAATAGCAATCGGGATTTGTCACCTGGTGTCACTTGCAAAAATTAGTTTGCACAGTGATTTCTTCACATTTTAATATTTTCTCCAGGTTCTAGATTCATATTAACGTTGTGTATCCTATCTTCTAAATTATTCTTATCATTCAGAAAATTGAAACCACCTGTTTCTTCAAAATTTTCACTATGTATGCCCAACTTTTCTTCCTCATGCACAGGATTATTTTGACCATGACCACTCCTACTTTGCATAGCCCTTCGTTTAGATGTTTCTTTGTATACACGAGAGTAATCCGACTCAATTTACTGCTCTCCATCAAATCCATAAACAAAATCCTGTTTTGGCATATATGTAGTGTGATCACCTAACTCAAACAATTTGTGCCCTTGATGGTTTTTACTTATTTCAATATGAGACATCTTAACATATTCTGAAAGAAATTTATTCTTTTCCTTCCCCTTCTTGTATAAGTATCCAATCCACCTTGACCATTCTTTTGAATATCCAAACAACTATGTGTGGGAGAATCAGGAGATCCAGTATTAGCATATTTCACCTCTGGCTTGGTCTGTAATACAACATAACCTTGCTCCTCAAAATTTGTGAACTATGCATCATACATGCCATTAGCCTTATCATTGTTTCCAGTAGAATGGTCTATTACTTTACTTCTTTTGCTGTAGGCAACTTCTGGAAATTTCTTGGCTTCCTCTTTATCTCTATTTGTGGGGTAACATTCACATGTCTCTCTGCTAGTTTTGATCCATTTTCACCACAAAGCTCCTGTATATGCTGATCTTGGGCTGTAGTTCTCTCAAATTCATGAGAGATTAACGTTGGGTTTCCCACTTCGTGATTATCAACCTGGACTAGATCCACATTCACCAGGGCTTTTGTTATCCATATTGATGTACTTAGATGTAGCATTAACTCCACATATTGAAGGGGAATCACCATCAAGCAGTCTTGGTGGGCTTCTCCTAGGATTAGTAAGTCCCCACAAATACTTTGTTGCATTCTCATCTGGTAAGAGTTGATCTTCATCTCTCTTTTTGCTATTTGATGACCTTCTCCGCTTTGCCATAGTTAATAAAATTAATAGGTTCATTCATGTCATAGAACACAATTTTATCAGTCTTCAAAGAATGAAAAGCCATGAGTGGATCCAAAGAGAAATCTTCAGCTTGGCATTGAATCAGATAACAATCTCCAATCTGCAGTCACATTCCCCGACCATAGTCTTGCCTTTTTTCACAAGGCAACAAACAAATCTATGCGAAATCTTCTTTTGAAACTTTCCTTGATTTTTTTCTTAAGGAGTTTTGTTCCTTCGAGCTGGCAAAAATAAGCTACAACACACGAAAACCGTGATTGCAATCATGTTTTTTCATGTATTTTTTATTTTTCGTGTAGCAGGGTCCATCGAAAGTATGCAACATGGGTACTCCTTAGATGAGGAATTAAATTTTGCATCCAACGAGTACTCCCGCTCGAAATTTGAGTAAAACCTTAGGGAGATAAGTTGAAAATATGAGTTGAAAAATTTATTTTATTATTTTATTATTTTTTAATCTTTTTACTTTTTTACTCCAAAAATGGTGAATCATCTGGTTGACTTCATCATCTTGAATTCTATTGGTTCTTATAAAGTTTATTTTGGTAGTGCATTTTTATTAGGAGGCCGATTTTAGACCTCAAAATTTCTCTAATGTGCATATGTTGTTGAATAATAATGTAAATCTGAATAATGTTATGATGTTATGGGTTGAATTTAATATGGAAATAATGAAATGCAATTATCAAAGCAAAGAACAATATAGCCCTAAGAAAAATTAACATGGTTTCAGAGCTGGGCTGAAGAAAAGTCATGGATATCACCTCTATATGATGACATCACTGATGGAAGCAAGAGAATATGGAGGAGACCTAAAAGAATACCGAGGTTTAAAGAAAACTCTAGGAAGTTTTGGTTATTATGGTTTGATGGATATTATGAGGATAGGGTTTGGGAGAAACCCTTGTTTATGGCAAAGATTTAAGATATGCAATTTAGAAACCCTAGCATGATAAACGTGAAGATGTTCGAAGCACTTGTGATAGATTTGATGAAGCCCTAGATGGGATAGTCTCTATTAGGCCTGGTTGTTGATGAAGATGGTTGAAATATTGAAGGCAACATTGTCATATGGATAATGGATGGTAATGACTCTTGAAGACTAGAGCTGATCTCCTCTCGTAAAAGATAAGTACCTTTTAGATTTATGTTACCTTTTTGTGATTCTACTTTTGTTTGAGTTTATTATTGCTTATATTTCCTGCATGTATATGTGAACATTTGGATTCTTCTAACCTCTTGATGAGATATGATAAGTGGATCCTTCTTGAGGATCATCTGAGATGCAAGAAAAGATGGCTACTACAGGAAGGGAAGAGCTACGTGACAAGGAAGTTGGCAAAGTGCTCCTGTTGCTAATATCAAATAAGAAGATGCACATGTATTTGAATACTACAAGGTATATATCACATGTTCCAATGATTCAGCTGCAATATCGATGTCAAGGTAAGCCCTAAGGTATGATGAGAATGTCTCCTTCGAAAATGTATCATGCATGCATATGAAAGTGAGTTTGATTCATGATGCACTTAGTAGTGGACAAGTATCTTACATTCTATTATGTCATAGCAAGTTAACCTATAAACATTGAATTTTGATATATTTGTATATTTGATATTTGGAAAGCATCTCAAACATGATGGATTTCCTGATCTAAAGAAAGCTAGCACATTGATTCTAATATATGGTAACTTGATACTATTGATAATGTTTGTGATAAACATGGTAACTTTAATGATGAAAGTATGAAAATAAGATTGATATACAATATCTTCTTGTTGACCTTGGTTAGGTTTTGATAAACTTAGTGATTATGTGATATGGTAAGATCTGGATGACCTGACTTGATGGACTAAGCTATGTAAGTGATATTGTGTTTATGATCTTTGAAGTATGATGAATCACCTGTCTACTGCTCTAATCGTAAGACTCTAACTCTTGATGAAAGTTTGATGTCATGTTCATATATGATAATGAAGTAGTTGATGCTAACATGTTTTGAATATGATGGATATATGTTTTAGAACTTGATATAGCTTGATTTTATGATCTAACAGTTATGTTGATGCTTGACAATTATTTTGATAGACAAGTTGATGTTTTGAATGATGATGACTGAAGTGGCTTTCCTTTCAGAGGGAGAATCTCTTTATAAGATCCCTTCTCCTATTGTCATTTTCATTAATGTATAGAAGATTATTTACTGTTGAAGTATGATTTTTGGACATGAATAGACGAATATATGATATTGTTGGTCTACAACAAGTTCTGGTCTGAGAAGAGAGGGTTTTCCTTACTCTAAGCCCCAACTATGCAGAAGCAAACCTAAGAGTGCAGTTGTAGCCTCTCAATCGCACGAAAGAAAGCCTATGGGTGCGGTTATGACTGTAGGTCACAAAATTGAAGCTTTATGCATAAAATCAGGAATGCACCAGCAATATGACAATCCTACAGATATGGAGCAGACATCAGAACGTTCTATGAGCAGGGATGTTTGAATGTTTGACTTACTATAGAGAATATAAACGTGTTGACTAAACTTGTGTTTGTGGGGGACTGAAATATGCATATTAGTATAATATTTTGATTTGATCATTGAAGTTAGTATATGACAGTATTTGGTAACAATTGCAAGGGTTTGACAAGATTTGGCTTATTGGCTTGACTTAGTATAAGTGAGCATATTAGCTTGGATGATTGATGATGCTTTAGAACTTTGACTTGATAGTCCATAGATATGATTTTGTGTTATGCACTAATTGAACTCATTGTGATAAAAAATTAGGGTTTTAACTTGATATCTGATGATTTGCCTTGATGGCAGTGTTATGTGAGCATAGTAACTTTCAGTGACTAGGTATTCAATAATGGTTTTGTATTGGCCTCACTGTCTTTGGCACAATGGTTGAAATATAAACAATTGTGATTCAGTATGAAGTAATCTCACAATGAATGGATGGAACTTGCATGACTCATTCTTGGTATATGCATGAAACTTATATGACTTGTCCCTTATGTATCCATTCGTATTTAGTGGCCGAAATGATTCATGATATGATCACAAGGATGACTTGATAAAGGTTGATTGGATAGTGCTTGGAAATAAAAGGATGTTGTAACTTGATGTGTGCTCTACTTGATACTTGGTCGAAAGATTTTGTCATAGTGATATTAGCCGAAACTTTATGAATTTGATATTAGCTTTGATTTGGCATCTAAGGCTTGATAAGCTGACTTAGTTTATTTAATTGTACAATATTGATTTATGTAAGGGTGAGCATATTGGCTTGGTCAAGTGTTTTGTTTGCATAAAGCATTATATGAAGCAAGATTCCCGAGCCTGGTATGTCTGCATTGACAGTCATCTAGTGAAGCCAGGAAGATGTGCCCATCCAAACCTCTACTTCAAAAGTGGTCCAAGGTATGACTTTGATTTCGGTTTTATATATTGATGGTCTATTCTTGACAAGTAATGAGCCTCTGATGATCAAAGTAAGAGATTTGGCTTATGAAGCTCCAAATAATGAATCATGGGATGATGAATCACTTTCTGAAGTTTGGAAAAGAAAATATATATCGTGAAGCTATTGAAGAGTTTTTGGAAAGTGGAAATACAAATCCTTGGACACTGAAATTGAATTTCAAGAAGTTATGAAGAGATATGGTTGAAACTGACTTGGAAACCGATAGTTGATTGAAGCATTGATCTGTATATTCTGAGTCAATGCATGATTGAGCCGCTTCATACACATTGAGTTGTCGCCGAGCACCCTATGAGATATTTGCATGGGACGGTCAATTTTTGATCTGAGATATTCTTCCTATATGTGAATGCATAAATGCACTAATGCTGATTGGGATCGTTATTGATGAGATGAACACATTTGGTTGATGCCTTAATATGAGATCTGCCATGATATTTTTGTATGAGAACTCTGTATCTTTAAAACATGATCGAGTTTGAGAACGATGTTGTTGACATTACTAACTATGAGGTAGGTTGAAGAATCTTTTTGAAAAGCTACTTTGAACAGGTTCTAGATATGGCAGTGATACATTGCGATGATAAAGAGTGGGACCCGATTGGCAAAGATTCCCATAAATAGCTAGGATTGAGATATCTTAAACCGATGCTGCTATATGAGACAATCTTAGGTTTGTTTTTGCCTCTGTGAGATGGAGGATGAATAAGGTATCCTTTTTGTGATATATATATATATATATATATTGTTCTAATATTTGATTTGATGTCTTGCATGAACAAGAGGCTACTACTATTGTGACATGATGATTAAGCTGATACCAGACATGAGCAACATGATATTTTTATGATCTATAGAAAGCAAGACTGATTGAGAACACTGAGTGAACTCTTCCCCCCTGTCTGAGCTTCCAGGGTGAGGAATTGAGATGGAGAGCTCCTGGGGTTGAGGGATCTCTGGACAATAGGGTCGTAGATGTTTCTCCCCTATCTATTACCCATAGGGTGTGTGTGATCCTTGTCTGTTTTGACAAGTCGAGTATCTCCCCCTATCTTGGTCTATGTAGAGTATACCCCAGTTGGCATCATACCCACAAGCTGGGCTTGTTGGGATTGTTCCTCCCCGTTTGGTTAGCAGGTTTAGGAGGCTGGGGTGTGTGTGATACTTACTTTTGTTAAGTCAGATATCTCACCCAAGCTCAAATTATGATGCAGGTGTTCTACCACATGACTCTCGAGGGTCATTGTTGGGAAGATCAGTGAACAATAGGATGGGTTGAGATGTGCTCCCCTATATCACCTATTGCTAGATATGGGGTTAAAGATGTTTTGTTCCCCCATGAGAATCTTGGTTGAGATGTGTTCACTGATGTGGTTCTAGGTTGAGAATCGAGATGTGCTCCCCAATGATAATCTCTCAGATGATTCCGAGGTGGTAGCATTGGGATCCTCGTTGGTAGTCATTTCAGGCTGTGACTAAGCTCCTCGATGTAGATTCAGGTTGAGATGTGCTCCTTGATATTGTTTCAGATTGAGATGTGCTCCCTGATATTGTTTCAGATTGAGATGTGCTCTTCGACATTATAGAGGGTGGTAGCGAAGGCTCCCCTCCAATATCAAATTCTTCTTGTTTTAGATTTGAGAATGTTCAACATATGAGTAGGGACAACCAAGAAATAAGCAAGAATAAGCAGAGATGAGCAGTGATGAGATTTGATAACAAGATACTTGAGATTGGATATGATTTGATGACAATATTCTTGTGATGATTACATGATATAGTTGGAATTTTTCCATAGCTGAGAGGGAGTGTTAATTTGGCAGCTTAGTGACAAATTCCAACCATGGGACGAGATTCCTCTTTTCAAGAGGACTAGTTTTGACTATTGAAGCGCTTAATTTGGATAAGGGAAACTGTATTTTTGAATTAAAGTCCACATGTGCATATTTGATCAGGTCAGCCCTAAAGAAAATTGGACACCCTTGGAAGGCTACAAATACTGTTGAAATTCAATGACATATGAGATTTTGGGTTAGTGTCTTAAAATCTCTGACATAATCAACTCAAATGCTTCAACTTATCCTACTTTTCACAGCGGAAAAACACACATCAATGAATCAACTCGTGCACATGACAACTTTTAAAAAATTTCAACTCATCTTTGTTATATTAACAATCTATAGTACAACAGTCTAGGGCTCTCGTACCAGGGATAATGGCCCTCATACATGCATTGATACAAATATACAAACTGGGTCTTGGTGTCAGTCCATCGACAACCAATCTACCCTCAACAAGATACTCTGACCATCTGGCTGATGTAGCATGCAATCACAACTCCTCTTGGTCATACCCTATACCTGCCCGATCCTTCGGCTCCCGATCTACAATACCTGCCTCTATCAATGCTCCAAGTCCATCTGGCCACTGAATCTTGGCTATTCAATCTGCTCACTAGTTGTGCCTTAGTCCATCAATGGCACAACACATCGAGACTCTTGTTGAGTTGTTCAACTCCGTTTGTGAACAACTCACAACTTCCCACTGCTACTCCTCAACTACTCAGGGATTTCAGCTCACTATATTCTTCCATTGTTGCTATATGAAGGATAACATAAGGCAGGAGAACTGCCACCTATCACTTCTAGAAGTCCTCCAACAATGAACATGGAATGATGTGTTTAGCTCCCTTAACCTCTTTGTCCTTCAACTGGTCCTGAGCTCACCAATTCTGGCACTACTAGCAGTGCATTAGTCCTTCAATGTACTACACTTAGGGCTCCAATCTCTACCCATCTTACAACTATCAAAATCCTTCTTGACAAGCTGATCTAGGGCTACTTTGGGTCACCTACTCGTTGCACTCCAACAATCTTAAGGAACCCAATGCATCTGTCCACTTGGACCCTTCAGATCTGCCTACTTACAATCCCATATGGACTGATCTAGGGCTCTGAGTAAACTACCCTTTGTTCTGAAATAGAGGAGTTATTGCACAAATCTGGGATTGTCATCATATTGCTGCTCCAAACCTTGAAGTTGCTCCATAAATATGCCCTCTTCTAGGGCTTATTTGTACTGCATGCATACCTAGATCTACCCAGATTTGGGGATCTAGGTCAGCCCATTTTGCTGACATCCTCACTGTGTCCTTGGGTTGTTTCTACTGTCCAATACATATGAACAGACCATCATAGCACTCGCCTTCCTACTTGTTACATTACCCATCCATTCTATCCACAGATATGCTAGTGCGGCCTCCTCAAAATTTCTGATCACAACTCTGAACCGTGCACACAGATCTATGGCCTTCTTACTGAGGTGTGGTCATACTTCCAAGGGACTCGACCCTACCTTCTAATACACATTATCCATGCATCAATCTTAGACTTAGGACAAAATATTAGGGTTGTAACATCTTTGGAATAGCCCTACCTAGGGCTTTATGCATATACCACATTATCCTTCACAGTCCTAAACTCACACTCCTGCTTATAGATCTCGGCTTACTCAAAACTTCTGATCAAACCACAGTGATAAGCTCTTAGATTTGCGGCTATATCACAGGGTAGGAGTCTTCTTTCTGAGGGTCTCGACCCTTCCTATTAGTACAAGATCCAATGGTCTTTAGGAACAGGACCTTAAGGACAATGATCCATGGAACTAGACCTTAACTAGTGCTCGATTATCTCTGTCCCAAAACCTTCATGACAACTCCTCATAGCAGATCTCCTCCACACAATCTATCCTCTATCTCTGCTTCAAATATTAAAATATTTAGCTCAGGATCAAGGTCAGATCTGACCTCCATTTTAGGTCTCGACCTCCTGAAGAACTTCACTTAGCCTTTGATGCAACCTTCCTTGGCAGATGTTTCTAGGCCTGAACAAGCCTTCTTTTAGGCTCGACTTCTTCCCAAAAATATTCTGAACTGAAACCTTTGGCTAGGGAAACTTATCGGCCCTCCTTTCTCTTCATTGTTGATCTAAAACAAGACATACACCAACAGGGATTTCCATCAGATCTCGACCTCCTTTGTTGAACTCGACTTCTCCTTCACACTAGGCCTTCTCACTGAGACAGATCGATCCCTTCTTGGTTTGATTTGCCCTTGAGAAGATGGTAAACTCGGCCTCCCTAGCTGCCCTCCTTGGCTTTCTAGTTTAGCCCTCTCCATGAGGACTACATCTCTTGTATCCTCCACGATCAAATGAGTTTCTCTCACTCAATGTCTAGCCTTATGCTTAGGCGTCTCTTAAATAACTTCCCCAAGCCTTTCTATGGAACCCTCTAGATCTTAGAGGAATTATCCATTTAGACTTGGGCTTTTAATTTTTCTTTTTTTTTATATTATTTTTCTTTTAATTTCACTTTTAGATTTTAAACCCCATCTAGGTCTAATAACCACTTCACTTGGATCCTTTGCTCACAAACCCTTTTTTGTGACCAAAAATATCACAAACCCCATATGGGCTTGTGGAATACCTCCCAAGCTACACTTTTCAACATTCCCTCTTAGCGAGGGAGGTACTTCCACTGAAGTATCCAGTTTCATCGGCGACACTAGCCCACCTAGCATCCACCTTTGCAGCATACCCTGTAGAATGGATCATTGTCATTATAGTGTCTCAACCTCATCAGAACCTGAAGATCTCGAACTTCCTTAGGGCTGCTCCCTCTAAAGCTAGACTACATCTAAGCCTACACGATGTCCACTGGCCCACAAGCTTCCACTAGGCCACAAAGTAGTGCTCTAATACCATGTTGAATTTCCATGGCATATGAATTTCTAGGTTAGTGTCTTAAAATCTCTGACATAACCAACTCAAAAGCCTCAACTTATCCTATTTTTCACAACGGAAAAACACGCATCAATGAATCAACTCGTGCACATGACAATTTTTAAAAAATTTCAACCCATCTTTCTTATATTAACAATCTATAATACAATAGTTTAGGGCTCCCGTACCACGAATAATGGCCCTCATACATCCACTGATTCAAATATACAAAATTGGGGCTTGGTGTCAGTCCATCGACAACCAATGTACCCTCAACAAGATACTCTAACCATCTGGCTGATGTAGCATGCAATCACAACTCCTCTTGGCCGTACCCTATACTTGCCTGGTCCTTCGGCTCCTGATCTGCAACACCTGCCTCTATCAATGCTCCAAGTCCATCTGGCCACTGAATCTCAGCTATTCAATCTACTCACTAGTTGTGCCTTAGTCTATCAAGGGCACAACACAACGAGACTCCTGTTGAGTTGTTCACAACTCCGTTTGTGAACAACTCACAACTGCCCACTGCTGCTCCTCAACTACTCAGGGACTTCAACTCACTATAGTCTTCCACTGCTGCTATATGAAGGCTAACATAGGGTAGGAGGGCTGCCACCTATCACTTATAGAAGTCCTTCTCCAACAATGAACATGGGCTGATGTGATCTTCTCCCTTGATCTCTTTTCTTTGTCCTTCAAGAACTGGTCCTGAGCTCACCAATTATGGCAATACTAGCAATGCATTAGTCCTTCAATGTAATGCACTTAGGGCAACAATCTTCACCCACCTTACAACTATCAAGATTCAAAGTCCTTGACAAGTTGATCTAGGGCTACTTTGGGTCACCTACTCGCCACCCTCCAACAACCTTAAGGCACCCAATGCATTTGTCCACCTAGACCCTTCAAATCTGCCCACTTACAATTTCATCTAAACTAATCTAGGGATCTGATTAAACTGCCCTTTGTTCTGCAATAGAGGAGCTATTGCACAAATCTGGGACTGCCATTATGTTGCTGCTCCAAAATTTGAAGCTGCTCCATAAATCTGCCCTCTTCTAGGGCTTCTTTGTACTGCATGCATACCTAGATCTTCCCAGATCTGGGGCTCTAGGTCAACCCATTCTACAGTAATCATCACTGTGACCTTAGGATATTTCTGTTGTCCAATACATATGAACAAACTTTCATAGCACTCCTTTGTACTTGTTAAATTACCCATGCATTCTATCCACAGATTTGTTGGTACGACCTCCTCAAAACTTCTGATCACAACTCAGAACCATGCACACAGATCTGCGGCCTTCTTACTAAGGTGTGGTCATACTTTCAAGGGACTCGACCCTACCTCCTAATATACATTCTCCATGCATCGATCTCAGATTTAGGACTAAATCTTAGGGCTGCAACATCTTTGGAATAGCCCTACCTAGGGCTTTATGCATACGCTACATTATCCTTCTTCATTGTCCTAAACTCACACTCCTACTTATAGTTCTCGGCCTACTCAAAACTTCTGATCAAACCACAGTGATAAGCACTTAGATCTGCAACAGGAGTCTTCTTTCTAAGGGTCTCAATGATCCATGGAACTAGCCCTTAACTAGGGTCCGATGATCTTTGTCCCAAAACCTTCAGGATAGCTCCTCCTAGCAGATCTCCTCCATGCAATCTATCCTCCATCTCTTCTTCAAATATCGGAAGGTTTAGCTCAAGACTGAGGTCGGATTTGACCTCCATTTTAGGTCTCAGCCTCCTAAAGGAATTTGCTCAACCTTTGATGCATGCAGCCTTCCTTGGAAGATGTTTCTAGGCCTGAACTAGCCTTTTTCTAGGCTCGACTTCTTCCCAAAAATATTCTGAACTGAAACCATTGGCTAGGGAAACTTCTCGACCCTCCTTTCGCTTCAATGTTGATCTAAAACAAGACAGACACCCACAAGTATTTCCTTCAGATCTCGGCCTCCTTTGCTGAACTCAACTGCTCCTTCACACTCGACCTTCTCATTGAGATAGATCGATCCCTTCTTGGTGTGATTTTCCCTTGAGAAGATGGTAAACTCAGCCTCCCTAGCTGCCCTCCTTGGCTTTCCAGTTCAGCCTCTCCATGAGGACTACATCTCTTGTATCCTCCACGATCAAATGAGTTTCTCTCACTTAATGTCTAGCCTTATGCTTAGGCTTCTCTTAAATAACTTCCCCAAGCCCTCCTATGGAACCCTCTAGATCCTAGAGGAATTATCCATTTAGACTTGGGCTTTTAATTTATTTTTTTCTTTTAACTTCACTTTTAGATTTTAAACCCCATCTGGGTCTAAAAACCCCTTCACATGGATCATTTGCTCAAAAACCCCATTTTGTGACCAAAATTCTCACAAACCCCATCTTGGCTTGTGGAATACCTCCCAAGCTACACTTTCAACAAATACAAGTGACCTCAACCTCATTTGGACATCATCTTGGATCATTCTTATATTCTCTTTCTTGGTTTTGGCTCGCACAGGTCCGAGGCAGGTTCGTGAAGATTGGCTCGCACAGGTCCGAGGCAGGTTCGTGAAGATTGGCTCGCACAGGTCTGAAATTGCAGGGTCCGAAGTTTGCACGTGTGTTCTCGGGTTTTGGTTCTCAGCCACAGGCATGACACAGACATATTTCAGTCATAACCGCATACTAGTAGGCTCATGAGTGCAGTTGGAGGCTTTCAGCCGCACGCACGTTGCTTTCTGGGTGCGGTTGGGACTTACGGTTTGTTTTTTCAGTTGACCGCAGACAATGACAATTGATTACAGGCTTTTGAATCAAGGTTTTGAGTATTAACATTGTTGGGTTCATCTCATGGATATTGCTTAATTGATTTTGCCGGATAAGTATATGGTTGTTGATATGGATCGCTGTACTCTCTCTTGCTGAATCATTCAATGACATTCTAATAAGGGGAAGAATTTGAAAAGGCTTTCCGCATAGTGGGTTTTTCTCTGGTCTCCGACCAATCTTGGTGTCTCTAATGTGTGAATGCTTTTCTTCTATTGTTCCTTTATGTTCTGATGCAATGATGATGACATTGTTCTTTCTATATAATTGCATATGTTGTTGAATAATGATGTAAATCTAAATAATGTTATGATGTTATGTGGTGAATTTAATATGGAAATAATAAAATGCAATTATCAAAGCAAAGAACAATATAGCCCTAAGAAAAATTAAAGATGATATGGATGTCATTCTACATGTTTCCCAAAAGAATGAACTCTTAATTTGTTTATCTATTTTCAAAATACCAAAGTGACTTGTGAGAGGGGAATGTAATTCCAATTATACACTTGTTTATATGTTTTCAAAATGCCAAAGTGACTTGTTGTGAGAGAGGAATGCAATTTCAATAATATTCATGCTTTTAATGCAGAATTCAACACCAAAAAGAGACTCCCTTCGTACCATAATGTGTCATTATCCCAAGTATACATTGTAGGGTAGGATAAATCTATCTATCACTGCCGGCGAAATTGAATGATCTTGACATTAGCCAGTCGTTCTTGGCATACCTCTGCTATCCAATTTAGAATTGCTAAGGATAAAGCAAATAGGGACTTTGTTGTTCCCATACATCTAAGAGTCTAAGACAAGGCATTTGCGACCATGTTCTCCTTGCCCTTGTTGTGTTATGGTCTTGTAATCACAACCTAACATCTTGGTGACACACTTTTGCTACTCTGGTGAAAACAAATGTTATATCAAAATATACTTCAAACCATGATGGCTTCTCTTGATTTGAGAATAATGCCCAATTAGGTAAGGGCACAATTTATTAATTGTGTGAAGGATGGCCATCATTTTTTTTTCATATGTAGACTTTCCCAAGTTTTTTTTGCACAATTCTTTATTGGAGAATGCCAATGGGTGCCTCTCTTGCCTCAACACTGCCCCCAATACCTTTCGCTGAGGCATCATATTCTAACATGAAGTTTTAGTGAAGTTTGGCACTATTTAGACTAAGTAGTACACATAGGTTCCTTTAAGCCTTGAAAATAATGTTTTTTTGCATATTTCCATATGAAAGCATTCCTTTTGAGCAAGGCTATTGAAATTCAACTATAGCTTTGCACAAATTTCTTGTAGCAACTACTAAGTGTTGATGTTTTTAGCTCAGGCAGAGCCTTTTGCACAGGCCTTGTGTCTAGGTGTACAAAGGTTACCCAGCGTCTTCTTAGGTACTTGCTCTAGTGTGAGCAAGATTGCTAATGTAACTTAGCCTAAGTCTAACTTGGAAAAATAACATTTTCTTATCTTGGCTTATTGAGCTAAAAGAAACTTAAGAAAAGTAAATAATTTACTTTAGTGAATAAGTTTTAATCTCAGTTGTTGATCTCAAGTGAGGTAAGATCTAATCTCAGTTGTTAATCACTTTGGATATTAGGGTTAGGGATAGGGATTTAGCTCGATGTAAATTGATAAAAGCAAGGATAAGGATAGGAGAAAGACACACTATGGTAGCACAAGATTGAGAGAAGCATCTCAGTGAGCAGTGTGTTTGGTTCGAGGGAGTGTGGGGAGGCTGGAGAACCAAATTTGCAAAGAAGATTGAACATTGATCTTCTTTGCAAATTTGTTGGATCAGATCTAGGTTTATTTGTATTCTGTATTTTCTTAGTTGGGCCATTATCCTAGAATGGAAGATCTCACAAGTTTGGATTATTAATGAAGAGCATTGTTGGGCAGAATCTATGTTGTGTTTTTATAAGATTGGTTTTTTTTGCTTCCTGTAAGTAAATTAAAAACCTAGTTGTGTAAATTATTCAGTAGATTTGCTTTTTGTTAGGTTAATGACTTACTAGGTGCTAGGTTTAATGGAAATTAACATGCTAGGTTTAATGGAAATTAACTTTGAATCGATCTTGGAATCATGGGTGCTAGCTTTGATTGGATCACGGAGGGTCAGGTTTGGTTGTGATCATACAAAAGCGATATTGTGGTATCTGAGATGTTTTGTCCATTGATATTCTTTGTTATCTTTTATTTTTGGTAAAAAAAATTCTTATATTATTTTGAATGATGTGATAATATGCACAATAAGCTTTTTACAGGAAAAAATAGTTGGTGAACTTCTTGGCCACTAACATCGAGATGTAAAGAGGGATAATAAAAGTCCTATCAAGAAGCAAATTTTTCTAAAAACCAAAAGCCAGTTATGTAATATACATAATCTTCAATAAATTATTATAAAGTCCAAAATGTAAATGTCACAAATCCTAGTACTATGATCATGATTAAAACATGAATGTTTGCCTTGAAGGGCACAAAGATGGAGATCATAATCACAGAGACTTAGGTACATGCAACAACAATAGGCTTTAGGCCTCTGTCCTTTGGCTTGGGCTAGCCAATAGTTGGAGTGTTGATTTCTGGTAGCATCGGATGTGCTCTAAGTCTCAAACTTTGCAGGGAGGCTTAGACACATGTATTCCAAAGAATCTAGAATGTAATGTCCCCAATTAAATTAATTTTGCAATTTTGATTAATAATAGCCCAAGGCAATTTTGGCGGCAAACATAGCAAAAATAAATAATTTGAATTATAGTGGAATATGGGTCCCATAAGAAGTACACACTATGGGACAAAGGAATTCGAATTCCTTTGGGAAAAAACGAATTTGTGGAGGGACCCACAAGCATGCATGCCTAGCCATTATAAAAGGAAGGAATGGAGGAGCCATTTGCATCTTTTTCCTATTGAAGAAATCAAATTGCCTTAGTTGCTTAGCTAAGCCAACATTTGTGTTGTTCAGCACAAGCGCTTCCCAAGGAGTGAAACTCAACCTTTCTTCGGTGGACTTCGAGTGCCACCCAAGGAAGGCATTTTCCTTGCCTTGAGACTGGAAGAGTGAGTACCTACAAGTTCTGTGTTTTTCTTTAGAGATTGGGATATAGTCTAGAGTCTCTACTGCGCAATGGTTGGAGCCATCTAGCTAGTGTGGAGTGGAATCGTTGGAAGATTCACCAGAGGAGCTACAGGGGTGATTGGAGATTCATTTCTGGAGTGTAGCAACAATGGCAGCCTGGGAAGAGCAACCTCTACTCATTTCTCTGTTGGTATTCATAGGAACTGCGTGATGCCTTCCCTGGACTGCGCAGTCATTGGAGGAGGCTCTCTTGTTGGAGTTGTCTTGGAGGGATTTTGGAGCTGAGGTGTTGGGGGATTGTTTGGAGGTCTATTTGAGGAGGTTTGCTGGGATTTTGGAGGACAGTGATTGATTGTAGCAACTGCATTAACAAATTTCGAATTTGGAGAAGGTTTAAGCTATAGAAGGTCAAATTTTGAAGGTTGGAATTAGAGGAAACCCTTTCTAGGTTTTTCTGGGTTTTGGGTAAGAATCATATTCTCAAATTCCTAGAATTTTTTGCGCAGTTTTGAGGGGATAAATCCGAGGGTGAAGTCTGGCAGCAGTGCAGTTTTGGAGCGACAACGCAGTTTTCTAGAGGATTTGTCTATTGCAGCTGTTGGGATTTTCTGTACTCATCACCTAGTGCTTGTAGATTGCCTTGTGCAAGCCTAGGTGCATTTTCTCCAACTCATTTGCACCACAACTCTATTATTAATAAAATCTTGGCTAGTTTGAGGATTTGCAGAAATTTCTGGTTATTGTGTTTATGCTCAGAATTTTTTTGTGTTTGTATAATTGCATGTTTTTGTTATCCTTCTAAATTGTCCATTTGGAACATTACAGTGGTATCAGAGCATGATCTTGGCTAGCTGTTGGGAAGCTAGCAAGATCATGGAGGTGTTAGACACACAAGCATAGTGATTGGTGAACTCATGGACACTCCAATGACACAAAGAGGGAAGAGTACACAGGGGATCATGGAGGAGTTGACGAGGCAGAGCCAACAATTGGTGAGGCGGAACCAATAGATTTTAGAGGGCATGCAACAAATGATAAATAACCAGAAAAGAAGCCACACGCTTGCACAATCAGTGCAACAGAACAATACCCATGGCCTGCCTAACCGTCCTAGCATGCCTTATTTCTAGGTGAACCAGAGAAGGAGAGGGAACCAGGGACCTTTGGATAGATGGTGATCCAGTAACTCCTAGATGTGAAGTCACTGGTTCAATTCCCCGCCCCAATCGGAATGATATATTGGACATAATGAAAAAGTAGTCCTACCAAACTTACAAAAAAAATACACCATTTAAACTATTCTATCATTTAAACCATTCTATCATTCTATCCTTGACCATTTTCTCCTTCACCTAGAGCCAACTAATATGGCACAATTGAACTACCCCATATCAAACCCCGCTTGGAGAGGGTTTTATTTATTGCACGATCTGTTCAAAACAAGAGTGTTTTGCACACTAGGGTTAACTTAGCAGCCAGGGTTGACCATATAATTGCGTTAGCCACTCCCAACAAATAGGTTTTACGTGGGGAAGGTGTGATTGAGGTGGGGATTGTCTATTGACAGGGTTAATCGTTAGCCATGGAACCTACTTCACCTTTACAACTTACATGAATCCCCACTGCATCTTCCAGGAAACCATGCGTGAGCTAAAATTTAATAAAATAATTATTTAACTTTCCGAGTTAATGAATCGAACAGCTGTTAGGATATGGATCTTGGAAGGGCCATGGGTATCTTTGTAACTATATCTCCTTGCATGCATCTTCCAGCAACCTTCCTCGCAAACGCTAAATTAGCTGGCAACAACGGTTAGGTACGAAGCCAAGTGAATGGAGTTTCACAGAAAAATCCGTTTTAAACATGGACAGGCAGCAGATGCCAATGAATTTCTTAGTAACTGGAAGGAAGGATCCGAGAATATCATTGAACCCACTGTCAGGATCTTTCTTTCCCGCGAGCTTACACTTTAATATCTTTATATAAACGAGATGTGCTGAGAAGAGGGCAATGCACTTTAATGCGGTTAATCCTCGGCTTTCACCCCAACGTTTGCTCTGAAAATAGGCTTTGGTTTGATTTTAGTGTAAAATATTGAAATCCAAGCTTTTGATGAACATTGGAGGTGGCTTGCTGTAGTGTTATTGTGACCGGTGTCATCTCTCCTGCGCTTGAAAATGATCATCATTAGCTCCGAAAGTCCCAGAATGCCCAGAAGATTTTTCCGAGACGATCTCCTTCCTCTGGGAATTATGAGCAACTCAACAAAAGCAATGACGGCGACGAAGCGTGGAATGATGCTGCAAATAACCAACCCTAAGAAAATCTCTTTGAAAGATTTTCCGTGAGCGATTCAGCAACAGCGATAACCAAGACGAAATGCAAGGAGGATAAGGAGATATTATTTGCCAAAAGGGCCAATTGTACACTTTTGTGGTTATCGTTGTCTCTGGGTCCTTCGATGTGGGTGGGGTAAATGCGTTTTCTTGATATATGGGAATCATGGGTAGAATTTCTGGGTAGGGTAAATGTTTATTTCTTGATATATGGAAATCATGGGTTTAACAAATGCTCCTGTTGATATGAACGGAGTTAAGAATTCATCACCTCATTAGCAGGTTGCAAATTACAATTTCATTCCATTGATGTCAGTCATGTTGACGCCTTCTCATGTAATCATGATATTATCGTGAATAAGAGTATTTTTTTTGGGTACGTGATCAATTTCTTTTGTTTTCAGATATTATGATTTTTGTTAGTCTTTGGTGTTGTTGTTGGCCATGTTTAGATGGAATATTATTGAAAATGAAATAAAATTTTAGATGATGTCGATACAGTGAATTGATAAGCAAAATAAAATCTCTGACCAACTCATTTATAATGTTATCATTGGATAGTAATTTCTCTGAACTTCAACTTTTCTCAAATCTTTAATATATTTATTTATTTAAAAAATACAAAAAATGATAAATTTATATGCAACTGCCTTAAAATATTATGAGTTACATATACTTCAATTTATTCTGGAAAAATTATTTACAACTTAATTTATCTTGAAATATAGAAAATATTTTCTTTATTATTACATTACCCTTCCTGTAAATGTTGTCACACTCAAACATAAGGAGGAACGAGTTAAGAATATGAGATGAGAACACATGAAATAGAGTGTTTTCATGAAGTATTGGAAAGGAAGCGGTAAATATGGAATAGATTATCCATGTAGCAAACATATTTTATGTTTTGGTGAGCTTGCTTTAAAAGTTAGACAGGCTTTATAACAGATTGTTGGAAATGTAGAATGGAGTTGTTCCAATTAGAACATATGTCTAGGAATTCATTTACAATATCAAAATTTATAAAATTGCAAAATTTTATTTTCAAAATTACAAATTTTCATTTCCAGATTCCATAAGTTCCTGATTTGCTGATTGGAAAGAGACATTTAACTGAAGAAGAACATTTGCTCAACAAATAGACTGTGTAGCAAACACGAGAAGAAATAAGAACTAGAAATGTCTAAGGAACGACGATCAAATAATTAGGTCCAAACCTAAAGAAGCCCGACATGAGAATTCAGGAAGTAGAGTGCCTTTCTGAAATATGTGAAAGGGCATAGAAAGCCAGAGAGTGACAAAGAAAGACAACAACGATATCATAGCAAAAAGCAGAGAAAGAGTGTGGTGGCAGGAAATCAAAGACCAAGAGGAAGAAAAAGTGGCATAGAAGTAGCATGTATTAAGAGAAACTAAAAGAAAAAGAAGGCTCACAGGAGGAAGGGGAAGAGGATGACCTATCTGATCAGTGAAAAAGAAGAATAAGAGATCGAAGAGGTGAAGAAATAAATAGGATGTGAGAGGATTTGGATGCAGATAAAGAATTTGATTTGAGGAACAAGGAATAGATGATCGGGTGGAGGGTCAGAAAAATGTGGAAGCAAAGCAAACGATTTGAAGCTTGTGCCGGCGTTTTGAAGATCTAGAACATGGAATCCAGTGCTGTGGATGGAGCAGACTGGCTCCAGGTTTTGGTATGAAATCTACTACATGATTCCAGTCGATTGGAGGACAGGGCGGATGGAATGATTATAATGGGGACTTACCCTATGCTGGATCGCACTCGCTTTGGCCATTGTTCTGTTTGATAACTAGTTTAGTTTTTATATATTCTCTGGATTTATTTCCCATCTTTGGAATGCTGTAATTATTACACCTGGTTATTTGGTTGGATATTTCCCTGTATTTGGTTTCGAACTTGGCCCCCTGGGACTTTTTCCCTTTGAGCTATATGTTCTGGAGATCCATGTCTTTCTGGTAATGACCGGATTAAGATTTTTTTCCTGGCACTGAGGACGGGAACGAGGCATGTTTTGGAAACATCGATTTTCTTCCCTATGACAGTCCATCTCCAGTTCATGGAAACTTTGATATCAGATGCTGCCAAAGGTGATGGACTTGTCTTGGATGATGATGATTTTGTTGCTGTGAGGGAGGTTTCTTACTAGCTGTGTGGGTGCTTCCATGATTTTCAGGGTGATTCTATTTTTCCGATCACTGTTTTACATGCTTTTCCGAGTGTCGGATACACATTTGAATTTCTTGCCGGTAACAGGAGCACTCTTATCTAGATAGGGCATTTATTCTCTCTTATGATTGGATCATATCCCTGACTGTATAAATATTCTCCATTAAAGTCCATCAGATTGGGATCCTTTTTGTTTGCATCCCATGTTTCTACCATCTGTGGAGTCGGTGGGCTGTACAGATGTGGGTTGTTCTGCGTGTCATCTATTGGCAAACCTCATTAAATTTTTCACTTGGGGATCCAGGGTGGCGGCGATTGTTTATTGGTTTTAAGTTTTGATCCGTAGGCACTACCCATTGCATTTATCGCATTGCAAGCAATCGTGATAGGGGCAGTATTGTCCGATCCACGGGGCTTGCTGCCCACACTTCTTACATTTTCTCTATGTGTTTGTTGTGCATAGTGAAGTGGGCATACGAGTGGATTTTCTCTGCCACCTAGGCTTTCCACTGGATGGATTTCTCGGACCTCTTCAAGTCGGATCATGAGGTGTTCATCAAGGCTACAATGGATGCTGAGGTGGCACGCTCACATGGGATGATAGGCCGGGCCACCTGATGGACAAAGGGCGCACACTTGATAACTCTGGTGATGTCATGTCGACAAGTGGTGTACATGCCCAACACCCTACTAGTAGATGCACACATGCCCCCGATCTGTTCACATAGAAGAAACATCGGGCAAGGCCCATAGAGATTACCTCGCAAACTAAACTCCTGAGCTTCAGTCATGACGTCTTAGTAGACCGTGTTATCAACTTGTAAAAGGGGCTTTGGTGGGGCACTAGTATTTCGCGGACATGCAGGAATCGAAGATGTGGGAATGGATCACCACTAAATGGAATTTGCTCCTAGGTTACACACCTACTATTAGTCGCCTGATGAATTGGTGGTATAGTATCCACTTTCTTCACCAAGAGGATGTGGAACGGATACTGGGGACGCCTTGGGTGAGAGGGAGGAGTTTTCTGTCTTTACATCCCTGTTATATTGGATTTAACCCTCTGCGTGACACACCGAAGCACAAACTGATATGGGTTAAGCTTCCAGGGGTTCCTATTGAATTATGGACAAAGCGGTTCATGGCAAAAATTGGAAACGCCATTGGGAAATTCGTTTATGTTGATCTGTGTTGTCTGGGGGCCCATGATAAGCGAATCGTTTGGATTCTTGTAGAAATTGGACTCTCTGGTGGCCTCACTGCACATATTGATTTGACATGGGATCACCTCCATATTCGCTAGCGGTTGAATCATTGGTGTTTGTTGTTTAGGTGCCTCATATGTCACCAAACATGCCATTTGATGGCGGGATGTCCATGTCGACACAACTGGCGTAGAGGGAGGGATGGTGGACAATGAGGCTCGCAAAATATGGGACACTCTCCTAATCAGGATCAGGCTCAGACACGTCCGGGTAAATATCTTGTCACTGATCTATCATCTTCTGATTTCTCTTTAAAAGGTCACAACATCTCCTTTACTCCCGTATCTCCGCTAGCTGAGCCCTCCGCTCCCTATGACTCGGTGGATTGTAACTGTCATATGCCTCCTAAATTTTATCCTCCCCGACTGGAGCCATCTCTTCATGCTTTCCCAGGTGCACCTCGAGCCCCCAGCTATACTCGCTCCATTTTTGGGGACGATGTCCCCACACCTCCCATGATCACTGTATTGTCGGAGTCCCCTCCTCGCAGTACCACCTTGCCTACTTCTCCCCACACCCCATATCCCCCTCTCCCACTTCCTCTTTGGATGCAAACGCTCCATCTCCTACCATTTATGTGGGGAGCGTTATCGAGATTCTCATGGCTAACCTTGCATTAGACCTTGTTGCCCTGCAGATCCATCGCGGACCTCGGCTCCCCTCCCCTAACATTAGCCCTAACTCTGGAATGAACATCACCATACGTCGTAAAGCGACAAGGGATGCCGACACTTTTGAGGGCGTCCCAATATTAATCTTATCCCCTTTCTGGATTTGTCGGACATGCATGACATTCCCATTCGATCTGCATTTGATTCTTGGGCCCTTAGAGCATCAGTGCCCACAAATCCTGCCCCATAATGAATATTTTATCCCTAAACCTATAGGGATTGGGGGCTTCCCATAAATTTCTATCCCTCCGACATCTGTTCATATCCACCCGACCATGCATCATCCTCCTACAGGAGACCATGACGTCTGAGCATCAGGTTTTGGAATATTTTGGGCGTATGTTACCTGATTGGAATATGGTTGTTGTGGACTCCTTGGGCCTCTCGGGGGGCGGGATCATCGGTGGGCTCAATTGTGCACATACAAATGTTTTGCAGGTATCTTCCTCTCTGGTTTTATGTGGGGAATGGAGGATCGAATACACATTCTAAATATCTATTCTCCATATCGGGATTGAGCTCCATTTTGGGATTGGTTTGAGGCCAGCGACATCATGAAATTGAGCTCTCTTATTATTGCAGGCGACTTCAATGATACCATTACATCGAGGGAGGTGTGGGGAGTTCACAGCAAGATGGATCCTATGGCGGATAGATTTCAAAGGATTTTTTTTTAAAACAATCTCATGGATATTAGGCCTGAACCCATCTCCCCCACCTGGCATAATGGTATAGCGGGGGCACAACAAATCGGAAAGCGTCTGGACAAGTTTTTAGTACACGAGGACTTATGCGCTCAATTGGGCCTTATATAGTCTTGCGTTGTGAAAATATTCCTCTCTAATCATTTTCCTATTACCCTACAGTGGCAGCCGGAGCCCACCAGACGTGGCATCCCATTTAAATTCAACAGTATCTGGCTTGAGGATGATGACTATAACTCACTGATTTGTGACATATTGGGTTCGGTACAAATGGGGCCGAATATTTCACTCATGGACATTGTCCAGTCGAAACTCCAGACTTTGAAGTCAAGGACGCGCATCTGGGAGCAACAAAAAAAGAAGGCTTTGTATATAGAATTACAACAAATTATTGAGGATTCAAAGTGCCTGGGGAAAATAATGGAACACGACATGCCACCCGTAACAATCACTGAAAAATTGAAGAAGTTGGAGGAGAAAAAAATTGGATACTACAGGTATAGGAGGTCACATGGTGACTAAAGAGTCGGGCCCTCTGGCTAAAAGAGGGGGATAGGAATACAGAAAAAGTTCATAGGTATGCGAACCACAAAAGGAAAATCAATACAATTTGGAAGATTCGAGATTCTAGAAATAACTATGTATATAAAACTTCGAACATCCAATGGGAGGCACAATCTCATTTTGAAAATTTTTACAAACCCAGAGAAGGAATCCAGATAGAGGATCAGATATGGGGGTCTGAAGGATACCCTATAATGTTTGATCATGCTCAGAACCAAATCCTATTCCGTCCTATTGATTTGGTGGAGGTACACAGGGTTCTCAAATCATTTGCAAAAGATAAATGTCCGGGCCCAGATGGTTGGATAGCAGAATTTTTCCTTCACTTTTATGATTTTGTTGCAAATGGTTTATTAATTATGGTCGAAGAATCTAGGAGAAATGGCCACATCCTGGGGGCCATTAACTCGACATTCATTGCCCTAATCCCCAAGATGTCTTCCCTGGAATCCTTCATGGACTTCCAGCCTATATCTCTTCGTAATATTACTTACAAGCTCATATCAAAGATCATTGTAGAGCGTATCAAACTGGTACTATCGGCATACATATCCAAGGAACAATTCGGTTTTCTAAATAACAGGTTGATCCATAATGCGGTCACTACTGCCCAATTGTGCATACACTCCATTCACACAAAAAAGCTCGAAGCGATGGTGATGAAGATTGATCTCTGGAAAGCATATGACTGCATTGATTGGGCACACCTCCGCATCGTCCTATCTAGGATTGGCATAGATATTCACAATATTGAATGGATCATGGCTTGTGTGAGGTCGGTAAAATTTGTGGTCATCATTAACGGATACCTATTGAATTTTTTGGAGCGGGTAGGGGCTTGCGACAAGGGTGTTCCCTCTCACCCCTTCTATTTATCCTTGTAATGGATGGTCTTAGACACCAAATCTGGATGGCACGCGAAGCGCGACAATTCTCTGGTTTGAAGATGGGACGGGGAATTTATATTACTCGTAGCTTTTTTGTGGACGACATTCTCACATTTGGGATTATATCCCGAACGCAATGGAATTATCTCCAGCAGATATTTTGTA
This sequence comes from Pinus albicaulis, assembly GCA_034641835.2. Taxonomy (NCBI): domain Eukaryota; kingdom Viridiplantae; phylum Streptophyta; class Pinopsida; order Pinales; family Pinaceae; genus Pinus; species Pinus albicaulis. The sequence goes on from CM076578.1 coordinate 532,953,934, forward strand.
GATTTGGTCTAGCATCGGGCCTAATCATAAACGTTGGAAAATCCATCTTATATTTCGTCTGTGGGGAACAGGATGAGATTGATCACATTGCTGATAATTTTAGGGTGATTGCCAAGCCCTTCAGTGAAGGTATTACATACTGGGATACAAGATTAAACCAAACAATTACAAAAATGAATATTGCACATGGATAGTGGATAAGGTCAGGAATAAAGTATATAGCTGGGCTCACTACTATCTATCTCTGGGAGGTAGGGTAACACTGGCACAATCGGTCCTACAACAGATCACAGTATACTGGGCACACTTGTATTGTCTTCCTGTAGATATTTTGAACAAAATCCCTGTATTATGATGAATTTCATTTGGGCCGGATCGGGACAGCACAAAATCCACCTCAACCGATGGGAGAAGATTTCAATCCCAAAATGGCATGGAGGATGGGGAATCATGGATATAAAAATTTTTGGCATGGAATTACTAATGAAATCTTTGTGGCGTGCACTTTTTTCTAAGAATACATGGAGTGACATTATCAGGGCAAAATATCTTATAAACAAAAATGTGGCGGACTGGATAAGGGAAGGTCTTATTGGAAAACAGACTGGGTCAAAGATTTGAAATGATTTCAACAAAATTCGACAATGTTTCTTACAGTGCATATGTTGGACGATAGACAATGGACATAACATTATAGGAAGAGATAAGAAAGCGGGGACAACCCAGAATCAAATATTGGGGGCATAAATCATACAAAGACTACAATCGAGGGGATATTTCTTCATTGCATAGGTCATCGGGACATGGTGAGATAATTTCCCTATTTGGAAATGGGGTCGGAAATTGGCCTCACAGGAATCTTTGCTGACATATGGGAAAATTATATATCTGATATCAACAGTGCTGGTATATGTAGATCGGGGATGGGGGACAAAATCACATGCGATGGCAGACTACATAAGGGGGGCAACAGGGTGGTGGATAACTATCTATTCATGTTAAATAAGAAAATGGCTTTAAATCAAGAATGTATCTACAAAAAGTTCTGGAAATTACAGATTTTTATCAAGATGATATTATACACTTGGCTTGTGTTGCAAAACAAAACATTGACTTGGGATAATTTGGAAAAGAGGGGCTTTCATGGACTAGGGTGGTGTGTATTTTGCAGAGGGGCATTGGAAACTAATCTACACCTTATGCTGACATGCTCGGTTGCTGCTCAAGTATGGATTTGGTCATCTAAAATGCTCTCTTTTGTCTTACAATTCACACACTTCTATTGAACATGTTCTAATTTGGTGGAGCACAAAAAATTGTCGACTTCGGACAATCCCTATTATTATCTTCTGGGAACTATGGTAGGCTCGGAATGCCATAATATTTGATGACTGACCACTTAACACAAATCAGATTATGTCCAACATTGTGAAATGGATGGGCCCAATTGAGATAAAAAATCTATCTCCTCGAGACATGAGCATTCGACTACAACCTATATAGATTGGTTTCCCTACTGGATATTTTTATGAAGCTACACAATCTGGTCTGTGTGGATGTGGTGGCTGGCTGAGAATCACATAGGAGAGGCACTACAAAATACATTGGTATGGTGGTAACAGATCCAATATGCGCGCAGAAACTCTGGCAATGTGGGGGACTATGTGGTATGTGAAACAATTGAATATTCAAAATCTTCAGATTATGGGAGACTCAAAAGTATTGATTGAGTATATGAATGGCAGCAACTCCATATCTCTACCACACCTGGTGGGCTGGTTCGAACACCTGTGGATCCTCAAAAACTCTTTCCAACAAATATCCTTCTCCCACATCCCAGGGAACAAAATGTTGTTGCTAATTCTATGTGTAAGAGGAGACTCCAGGCGACAGCGGATATCTTGATCATATACAGGTTTGTTGCGGACGAGCTTGTGGAAGAGACGAACATTCCTCTCCCATGGCGATAAAACTGGGGATCTACTATAATAAAGGATAATCTTTCTGTGTTTATCATGACAAGGACCGTATTTTCTGTTCTCATATGTTTTACTGAATCGTTACTATGTTTCATTGTGCTTATGATACACCTCAGGGTGTTTTTGTTACTATGTACTGTGACTGTGGATACTACTCATATTGCAGCACTCCTACGATACATTTGGTACTGGTAGATGATGAAACTCTGATTGGTAGACAATTGTGATACTTTATGTTTGCCAAATATATGTATTTTTGAAAATTGTACTGGCTCATCTATAAAAACCAATGTTTTTTTCCCTCTGAAAATAAAAGATAAAGAATTTGATGTTCATTACTGATCTCAACAGCCTTGAAAATGAAGAAACATTGGGTGCTCTTGATGGAACTTTTTCGGTTGAATTTTGTGCAGTTATCTCAAGATTTGTTATCTCGAGAGAACCAAAATGAAGGTTGAAAGAAGGGCAGCAGACCTACAATTCCTTCTTCACTATTAATGGCCTAAAAACCCTTCTTCCAATTCTTCATTCAATTGTCCTGAAGATGGATTCCTATTGGGATTCGAAACGTCGACAAATGTTCCCTGATACTGTGGATAATCCAGGAAACTCTTCAAAAAATGATAACCACAAGAACTTAAAAACCAAAATTTTGTCCCTACACGGAGGGGATTCTTGGGAAGAGATTTGTTATCTCGAGAGAACCAGAATGAAGATTGAAAGAAGGGCAGCAGACCTACAATTCCTTCTTCACTATTAATGGCCTAAAAACCCTTCTTCCAATTCTTCATTCAATTGTCTTGAAGATGGATCCCCGTTGGGATTCGAAACGTCGACAAATGTTCCCTGATACTGTGGATAATCCGGGAAACTCTTCAAAAAATGATAACCACAGGAACTTAAAAACCAAAATTTTGTCCCTACACGGAGGGGATTCTTGGGAAGAGATTTGTTATCTCGAGAGAACCAGAATGAAGATTGAAAGAAGGGCAGCAGACCTACAATTCCTTCTTCACTATTAATGGCCTAAAAACCCTTCTTCCAATTCTTCATTCAATTGTCCTAAAGATGGATCCCCGTTGGGATTCGAAACGTCAACAAATGTTCCCTGATACTGTGGATAATCCGGGAAACTCTTCAAAAAATGTGCACAGTTGATGCCTCTGAAATAAATGAGGCAGCTTGATGGACAGCAACTTCTTTGATTTGTTTGGTTTAGGGTTTGTGATTGAGAAGCACTATTGCTTCCTAAAGCTTGAGTAGTTGGCAAAGTAGATGGTGGCAGGTTAATTCTGAACAAATAGGTAACTGTTTGACTAGTTGTAGCAGTTTTCCCTGTATGACTCTTTACTTGGGTAGAAAGCAATCTTTGGACAGTTGATAGTTGTGCCTGAAGAAACAGGTGGTGAGAGAACTGAGCCACTTCGAATATTATGCACATTTCAAACCCTTGTACCACCACCACCTAATGATAATTAGAGTTGACTGTGAATATTCTTCTGAGAAACTGAGGCACTTCATTTGAAGGTACAATCTTCAACCTCATCATCCGAACTTGAAGAGTGAATGCATGAGAATGATTTTCTGTATGATTGCAGTTTTTGTTATTATTCATTGCAGAGCATATGATTATAGCAGACATCCAAAGGGAAACATGGCAAGTTAAAGATATTTGAAATTCATAAATTGCAATTGTTTCATGTATTACCCAAAATGCCCATATTTTTTTTTATGGTTCAGCTACATAATAAGTCTGCTATCTTCTACAGGGATTACCAACTACAGGTGGTCCTTTTTTTAATTAAGAATGCTGTATCTCTAGCTGGGAAGTACACATACTTTAATCATCAAAACGTACATGAGTTTCCCATATAATTTCTCCATCGTGTCTGTAAACTTGTAATTTACAGACCTACAGGAAATCAGAATGCAGCCACTACATTTATTCATAAAACATAGTAGCATCTGTAAATTTGAATAATTAAAGGATTTGCAGAACATGTGTAGTTTTCAGGCATTCAGTTTTACTTATTAACTTTGCAGGAAATCACAAATGTATTCAACCATAAACAATAAAGAACTATGTTCAAAATAAACAAGAATATTCAAAGCAAGAGAATATACTTGTATTTTTTTTCTTTTTAAAGGCTGAATACGAAACAGGAGGTCCTTCATTTTTTTAATTAAGAATGCTGTAGCTCTAGCTGGGAAGTACACATACTTTAATCATCAAAACATACATGAGTTTTCCATATAATTTACAGACCTACAGGATATTAGAATGCGGCCACTACATTTATTAATAAAACATAGTAGCATCTGTACATTTGCATAATTAAAGGATTTGCAGAACAAGGTAGTTTTCAGCCATTCAGTTTCACTTATTAACTTTACCGGAAATCACAAATGTATTCAACCATAAACAATAAAGAACTCTATTCAAAATAAACAATAAGATTCCAAGGAAGAGAAGATACTTATATTATTTTTTTTAAAAGCTGAATACCAAACAAATGATTGGGACAAAGCAATTTTCCACCCAACTGTATTTAATCCTTTGTGGACACCGTCCCCTAGCTGGGCTATAAGACCACTAGAGTACATAAGGAAAATTCATGACTCTCTTAGGTCATTCTTCCAATCTGAAAAGGCATGACAGATTAACCAAACAACCAATTGCTTAATTCTTTAATGAAAGTAGCTTTGGCACTCGCAATCCTTGCTCCAAACAAGACAAGGAAAAGACTTCCTTATATGCTTGAAAGTGACGGAAGTTTTCTTCCCTCCGGTGCTCTTTAGTGTGTGCATAAAGAGTCCATCTATTGTCCATTTTTAACTCCAGCAACCTTTTTCTTGGTTTTTGGATAATTTTATATTAAACTTTCTCAGAGATTGTAAAAGATGTCTCTCTAATCAATTTGGCCTCTCTTGCTATACATTATTTATATCTTCATCTTCTCCATGGCTTTTCCTGTTCCTCATCTTCCGAAGATTTCAGTGGTCTCTTGTCATGGGCTAGTCAGCACTCCTTTTTCAAGCTTAACTCTGTTTTCCTCTTCTCTATGCTTTTCAAGAAACAACTCTTCCTTCCCTATTTGAATTTTGATCCTTTTGCATGAGTAAATGATGGCAGCTAAGAGTTCTAAATCAACTTTTTGTTTCAATTATGTGGGGGAGGTGATTGCATAGATGTAGGAGATGCTTACATTCACTTCTCTTATCTCAAATAATAATAATAATATCTTTTTAAGGTCATAGCTAAGCCAAACACTGAATTGGTGTATGAGACCCTTTTATTTGTGGAACAAGGGATGTGCATCCACACAACAATTTGACTACAAGTCCATGGAGGTGTACATACTCTTTACTTTTTTGGATTTTGACATGTGACCTCTTTCAAGGAAACACATGCTCTTAACCATTAGGCCCACTCAAGTTGTATAATAATTATAATCTACTTCTGAGTTCACAATCAAGCTAGACACTAAATTGGTGTATGAGACCCCCTTGTTTGTGGGACAAGGGACCTACCTCCATGCAATAATTTGATGCTAAAATATATGGAGGTGTACGTACTCTAGCCGCCATTGGATTTGGACCTATGACCTCCTAGGAAGAAACACATGCTCTTAACCATTAGGCTCACTCATAACCCAGGAACAACATCATAAAAGAGTCAAGGTTAAAGTAATGCCAAGATGGGTGGGAAAAGAGACATAGGTAACTACATGTATAAAAAATTCCTTAATCCCCCTCACCTTTCCCTTTCCCCTCTTGTGGTATCATAGGCCCTTTAGGTGCTCATGGTTAGTTACTCTTGGTTCTTTTATTTATTGCATAATAACAATGATTACAAGTATTCTAAATCGCCATGGCATGTCTACCTCATGGTGTGAATAAGGCATATATTGAAAAGGGAGAACAATTACAAAGACGATATAATGAGTTGTTTTGTGATTTAGAATATAGATAACAATGGTTAGCACCAATTAATTATTGTTGTAATACACCATTTTTTATCCCTAGTTTAGTGTTGTGTATGTACATAATGAATGGCTATAAGTCAAACAATGCAATTTGTAATTATACATTAAATTTAAGATAAAGAACATCATAGATTGCGGAAGAAAAGGACAAAAATAAGTGGGGATATGACTCCACAAGAGGGAAAAGACAAGGGGGCTTAGTAGACTAAGGGACCTGTTACCCCTCTTTAAGGGTACTCCATAACTTTTCACCATGCCATTTGTAATCCTAAATGTGTGCAAATAATAGCGTTGTAAGGCCATGTGGGTGTCTTTTGTGAAATTGACTCCTATATTCTTCATGGTGAATGGTCATGGCCAATCTTTTTAGCTTCATTTTCATGGTGCTTGGTTTTATGGCGCCACGGACATCTCCTTGGTAGGGGGTAACTCCTTGCTTTGATGGACATTCTTATGTCTTGGGGTGGTATGTTGGTACCATGGAGGTGGACATACTAGGACTTATGATTTGCAGGACCACTATTTGTTTCTTTAGCCTTGTAAATATGATCAGCTATTATACTTTTCCCTTCCATTATTCCTTGATCCCGATGCACCTACTTTGTTCCTCACTTGGACCATATATTTGTGTATGTCACCTCCTTGGCCATGGCCATCATCTTTCTTGGCAATCTCATAGTTCATGATGCATTTGTGCTCCCCAAGACAATGTCCCACATCATCCAAAGCAGTAAAGGGGCTTGTTACCCACCAAAATGGGTAACCCTATAGGAGAAAAATTTTCCCCTATCTATGACAACTAGTAGGCCAACCGTGTAGCCAACAACCCCTGACAACTACCACTAGTTGATGACATGCCATTATATCTTCGCCACTTGCATTAGCCATATGCTTCTCACCCATCCAGCATGAGCACATGGAAGAAGGCGGGCTTCCGATCAAAAGGTACTTTAATAATTTTGTAATCGGGTGCTTATTGTAGAAATTTCTGAATCTTAATTCTTATGCATAAATTATTTCTGTTAATCCGGTTAAGCTTCTCCTACTTATACAAGTTATCAACTGAATAAATTCAAGTTAACATCAAAGAAAAACACATAACAGATCTCTACCAATTCAGATCTAGAATAAGCACATGCACACATAGACAAGTGACCACGATTATTTACGGACAAACTGTCCCCGGAAAAACCCAATGTGGGAAAACCGGTCTCTGGCTGCTGGAGGGCTCTATTATTAAGAATATTTCTGAATACACAACTCTGGGTTCTAGATCTGGAAATCCCTACAGAGAAAACTCTATATCTGCAGCACCTGGCTGATCTAAGACCAACTATACTGACTGATCCACACCCTCAAACGGGATTTACATAACTCAGCTAGATCTAGGCCTAGAAACCCCAAATCTGCCCCTGAAAGACATTGCGTCAGCCTCTGAAGGCCTCCAAATGCTCAGCGCTGTCACTGGAAGGGATTGCGTTACCCCAGATTGGGTGACGCAGTCACTACGCTGCCCCTAAGGGTCTATGCGTAACCCCTGAAGGGTTTCTTGAAAATCACGCTGTCCTTGCTACTGCTGCTGCTGCTGTTGCTGCCGTCTGCTGCTGCTGCCTTCCTCTGCACTGTCTTTCCTGATCTCTTCTCTGCTTCTTGTGTATTCTAGACCCTAGGATTAGATCATCCCCTTGGTCTAAATTCCTCCCTCTGCAACTAAAACACTTGAGAATTCTTAGCAACCCCGCCCTAGAATCTCAGCTTAGCTTCAGTGCTTTGCCTTTGTGTGTCTTACAAATGACCCCAAGCCTTTCCTTTATACTTTTCTCCTTGACAAATCGATCGCCAAGATTAAATCTTTAATCAATGGCTAAGATTAAAAGAAATCTTGATCCGTGTGACTTAAGACAATTTCATTAGATGTTTAATTAAATTCACTTCAATTATTTTATTTTCCTAAGTTTTAACTTAGAAAATACATTAAAATAATTAATTAATTTAATATCTCCTAAACCAGATGAAATTTCTGAAATCCATCTTTGGGTCTTGTAGATCAGGTGAACTCTAGTCCTTCCTCAAAATTTAGGCCCTAGAGCACAACTGATACTACCCCAAATACACAAAATCTCAACACTCCCTCTTAGCATCAAAGGTGTGCTCTAGCAATACATCACACTTATGCATTACATGATTTTGGGCACTGGTTCTGTGCTGCTGAAGCTTAGCCTCCTGCCACTCAACTCTGCACTGATGTTGCCATTCTATACTGCTGCCCATGACTCTTCCATTGCCAATGCAACCACTATACTGCAGCTCCCTCTCAATATGCTGCATCTGTGTTGCTCATAGCACTGCCACTGCTGATCTGCTGCACTGCAACTTCAGTTGTTGAGAGAAACAACTAAATCTCTTGCCCAATCTTTGACAAACAAGTCAGATGGGCTGCATCCTCATCACTGAGGCTCCATAGGCTACAGATCTGTGCTGGCATCTAAAGAACGATGCACAGCTACAGCTCTGCTAGCATAATCAGACTCCCTTTGCACTACTGAAGTCACATCAGCTCCTTGTGCTGAAATCTGTCAAGCTACTGCTGCACTGCGCTGTTACTTCTAAAGCTCTTTGCGTTGTTGCAGCTCTGCACTGCGTAAGCAGCATTGCTCTGCGCTGCTGAAGTCACATCAGCCTCTGCGCTGCTATTGCTTATATGTTCCTGCTACTTTGCTTTGCGCTGCTCCTCCCAACCTTCAGATCTGCCTCTGCCTATGCCTCATCTATGATCTATGCACCCACTGCTCCACTTGTCCCGCTACTGTCTTAAGGCTGCCATAACTCGCTTGTGATCCAAGAGATGAGTTGCTCAAGGATCCCGCCTTATTTCCATTTAGCTCCTCTACATGTCCATGTCACCCCACCTTCGTGGTTCATGAGCACTCATGGCTACACCATCTCCTGACCCATCATCTGCCATTGCTGCTTTGGAAGAAGATGCTTCCTTGTCCCTTTTCTTCTCTAGACAATGGCTGGCAAAATGTCCCATTTCGCCACAGTGGAAGCACTTGATCTTTGAAATATCCTTCTTCCTCTTCGGCTGCTTCTTCGATGCCAAGGCTGGGTCTTCCTCCTCTTCCTTCTTTACTTTGCTCAACCTAGGGTTGTGCTGCTTCTTGGTGAATCTGCGTAGTTCTTCTTGCCGCAGGATTGACCACAAGCTGTCCCAATCTGGGAGGTCCGCTCTGCCCAAGATACTTTGGACAAAGGTTTCCCACTCATCCGTGACTGCATTGAGGGCAGACCTGACTATCACTGCATCATCTACAGTTGCACCCATTGTAGTCAGCTGATCCCTGATTGACTGCAATCTAAAGAGGAAATGCTCGATGTCTTCTCCCTTGGTCATCATGAATGACCTCATTTGGGCCTCCAACAACATCTTTCTTTGGACTGATTTTCCCTCATACAGGGACGTCAAGGCCTTCCACATTTCGTTAGTTGTCCTCTTCTCAGCTATGTGTGGTACAATATGGTCCTTGATACTGTCCATTATTATCTGCTTGGCATGCCCAACAATTTCCTTATGCTTCCATAGGAGATCCACATCTGTCGGTGTGGCCAGAGTCTGCTCTGCATGGTTTCTTACACCGTATGCCTCAAGGAGAATCATGATCCTTGCTTTCCACACCGAAAAGTTTGAGAGGCCCTCTAGCCTATCCTGATCACGCAGTCCATGAGGAGCTATCTACTCAGAATGTGTCAAAGCTCCTCTTCTCTATGCTAGAGATCTTGGATCTAGGGTCCTTTTCGAACTAGAAACCCTCTGCTACCTCTGACACTTGATTTCCCTCCTTGGAAATCTGCCAAATCAACTATGATTCAGCTTCTTCTTTGATCCTCTGACCAAACTGCAAGTTTCCTTTGGCAAGAAACTCTCTGAGAAGCTGATCTCTTCCCAAACTTTGTCACTTGTGCTAAGGTTAAAAAATTTGAAAACTTCAGAAGTTTAACCCCACCAGCTCTTATGAATTTTTGCAACTTTTCTGTAGACTTTTTCTGGATCTGACAGATTCAGATCTGAGTCACACTGGCTGGCTTTAGACCTAACCATCGTTGTTTCTGAGCTGCCTTTGCGCAGTAATTGTGTGGGCTTGCTAGGACACAGCGCTGGACAATGTCACCCTTCCCTCTGCATGAATCTCCTCCTGAAAACTGCGCTGTCCCTTCAGATCTACTTTTCTGCTACCTTTCCAGCTGCTTTCTGCAGCTAGATATTTCAGATGCTTCAGATGGTGACCCTTCTAGATCTGCAATTGCTCTGATGCCATGTAGAAATTTATGAATCTTAAATCTTATGCAGAAATTATTTCTGTTAATCCGGTTAAGCTTCTCCTACTTATACAAGTTATCAACTGAATAAATTCAAATTAACATCAAAGCAAAACACATAACAGATCTTTAACAATTCAGATCTAGAATAAGCACATGCACACATAGACAAAGTGACACAGTTATTTCTAGACAAACTATTCCCGGAAAAACCCAATGTGGGAAAAACGGTCAGCTCTATTATTAAGAATATTTCTGAATACACAACTCTGGGTTCCAGATATGGAAAACCCTATAGAGAAAACTCTAGATCTGCAGCACCTGGCTGATCTAAGACCAACAATACTGACTGATCCACACCCTCAAACGGGATTTACAGAACTCAGCCAGATCTAGGCCTAGAAACCCCAGATCTGCCCCTAAAAGACACTGCGTCAGCCTCTGAAGGCCTCCAAATGCTCGGCGTTGTCACTGGAAGGGACTGCGTTACCCCAGACTAGGTGACGCAGTCACTATGCTACCCCTAAGGGTCTCTGCGTAACCCCTGAAGGGTTTCTTGAAAATCACGCTGTCCTTGTTGCTGCTGCTACTGCTACTGTTGCCTTCCTCTGCGCTATCTTTCCTGATCTATTCTTTGCTTCTTGTGTATTCTAGACCCCGGGATCAGATCATCCCCTTGGTCTAAATTCCCCTCTCTGCAACTGAAACACTGGAGAATTCTTAGCAACCCTGCCCTAGAATCTCAAGTTAGCTTCAGTGCTCTACCTCTGTGTGTCTTACAAATGACTCCAAGCCTTTCCTTTATACTTTTCTCGTTGACAAATCAATGGCCAAGATTAAATCTTTAATCAATGGCTAAGATTAAAAGAAAGCTTGATCCGTGTGACTTAAGACAATTTCATCAGATGTTTAATTAAATTCACTTTAATTATTTTATTTTCCTAAGCTTTAACTTAGGAAATACATTAAAATAATTAATTAATTTAATATCTCCTAAACCAGATGAAATTTCCCAAATCCATTTTTGGGTCTAGTAGATCAGCTTAACTCTAGTCCTTCCTCAAAATTTGGGACCTAGAGCACAACTGATGCTACCCCAAATACACAAAATCTCAACACTTATTCCTGTTTATATTTGGGAATTTGACCTGGAAGAAAGAGGGGTTTTGACTATGATCTTGTTCTCTCACATTAAATGGGGGGTTAATCTTTGATCCTAGTCCGGTGGGACCTCCCCTAATAGCCCAATGGGTATAGGAGGGGCACTATTTGGGAAGCCCTGATTGGGATATCATAGTTACATCTATCCCTATGCCATACTTAACCCTTATTGGGATATCATAGTTACATCTATCCCTATGCCATACTTAACACTTTCCATCATACATTACAATCCATTATCTCACATCCATTCTTCAAGTTCAACTGACCACTGGTTCTCTGGGATTTGGCATCCATACATTCACATACCTAGGTAGGGCCCAAAAAATTTCCCTAGGAGGTTGATGCCGCTAAAAGAAACAAAAAGAACATATCATGGTTGCAAAACAAAATTAAAAGAAATAATATCAAAATAAAAAGATGGATGAGGCCCGAGACATACAAATTAGCACGTGGGAAAAAGCCTAGCATGAGCTCTACCTCACTCATTATGGCCATCGCTTGGTTCCTGAGTACATGTTGCTCCATTACATAAAAAAAAGAAACCCTTGCATGCCCTAACCTTGATGAGAAATGAAATGACTCGTCCTTAAGGGGTAATACAACTGCTATATCATTCAAGGCAAGCTCTAACCCTTGAGCTATGAGCATTGATACAAAGAAAAATCAAGCAAAAGTAAAAGGCGCACAAGAGGGGTGGAAAAACGAAGGTCGAGTTGGTAACTCATGTATCCACGATTGCTCCCTCCTTGCATCTATACACTCAGGTTGTGGATCCCCATCAGCTAGTCCCTTTGACCATGGCACTTGGCTTTGAACTGTTCTCCCCTCCGTACCATAATTATTATTCACTAACACCTATCAATAGAAGGGTGGATTGAGGAAATGCAATGTTGCAAAAATCATGATTTGGATAAAATTGGCGAAGGTCTCAAAAAGGAAAGATCGTAAAAATGGGGGAAAAATCAATAAAATTTGGCAAAACATCGACAAAATAAATAAAAAAAATACAAAAATATTCATTTTTTTATTAGCGATTTTTGATGATTTGTAGGATTTTTTGACGACTTTATTGCGATTTTTTTCTTCATCTTGGAAAAAATCGCTGATAACATTGGCCGATTAAATTGCCAAGATAAAAAAATCATGATTTTCGCAACTTTGAGGAAATGTTACCTCCCCTTATGGGTTAGAAACATTTAATAGGGTTGTCCTTTAGCCACTCCTACCTAGAGAGGAAGCACCATTGCGAGCTCAAGATCCTGATTTTGGAAGGGAATCCTTATTTGAAATATTAAATAGCCCATTACACTCAAGCTTGGTTCACTTAGATGCAATAATGATTTTTGTCCCTAATGACTGGTTGCTTTCACTAGAATCTATGTTGTGATTTTCAAGTGGTTCAACAACCCATGTCTTAGGCACCTTTACACAGACCATTAGAGAAGTATATTGGTAGTAACAGGTGAAGCGTTGAGAGCCTTGGGCCTCCTAGCAGTAGCAACATGTCACACATGACCTTGGGCACCTCCTGTACTCATGCATTCTGCCACTTTGCACTGGATTTGATGATTCTTTAGGATGACACACCTAGACCTAGTTTGCCCCCAGGCCGATCTTAGCACTTTATGAGGGATGACAGTTAATTCAGGGCCCAGATGAGGATGGTCTTGTTGGAGAATGTAACAAAGTTTGGTCTTCGTAATCGTATCAAAATGTATTTTATGTAAAAAGAAAAAAGAAGAAAAAAGAAAAATTTATATTCAAGCATGGGTTTCATGCTCAAGAAATTAATATTTTATTAGTTAAGCATGTTCTTCATGCTTCTAGGATTTGTTGAGTCAAAGAGTCAAAGTCCTATTTGGACCACTTGAAAAGAAAAAGGAAAAATGAATTTTTAATATGTGATTTTGGTCAAAAATGCCTCTAGATGCCAAGGCGGCCTACCTATCAAGTCGGCCCTGCCCCAAAGGGCACATTTGTTCAAACCCCTTTAGACAAGTATAAATAGAGGGAAGTTAGAGTTCATTTGCAGGAACAATTTCACTGGATTTGATTTGAAATTTCGCAGAAGTAGAAGAGCCGAAGTTTGAAGATGAAGGAGAGTTTTCTTTTGAAGTGTATTGAGATTTGTAGCTTGGGAGGTACTCCAAACCCTTGGCTAGAGGGTTTTGGAGGAATGGGCACACAAAAGTGATTTGTGGGATTAGAACACAAGGTGAGGGTTTTGCACCCAAAGGAGTTGGGCTAAAAACATGAGGATATTTGGACACATGGCACTTGGAGATTGGATGACATCCTTAAAGGAACAAGGAGCCACTTGAAGCACTGAGAGAGGCCTTGTGGTTTGAGTAAAAATAATTTTTTATGTAATTGTGTGGGAAAAAAGAGGGTCAACTTGACTTAAGTAAGTCCCAAGGTTGGGTTAGACATTTCCCTAAGGAATAGCATAAAAAGGAATGAGGAGGAGCCTCATTCCTCATCCAACAAGGCATTCATTTGTCATGTAAGGACTGAAATAGGAGGTCGAGTTTATCTCAGGAGAGCAACAACCCTATTGGTCCAAACAAAGAGAAGAATAAGCTTTTTCTTATGAATGTTTGGGACTGTTTTGGGCAGGTACAACCAGCTCCAGAAAGAGGAGGTTGGGCCGAGTTTGTTAGGGTCATTCTGGGAATCAAACATGAAAGTATTCTATGTGTAAAGATCGAAAATTTCTGTGTAAATTGCAGGTGCAGGGAGAGTTGTTTAGGGAGGTTGAATAGCTTAGAAGGCTGCCTCAACTAGGCTGCAATCCTCTGAGAATAGGGTATGTGGGATGATGTTTTAGGAGTTTTGGTGTAGGAATAACTTGCCCTAGATAGGGCCGCACATCTCTGTAAATGCGGTCTAGAGCAATAGTTTTGGAGGGCTGGTTATGTGTCCTTAAGAGGAGAAGAATGTAGGTTGGAGGGCCAACTCCAAGTATTGGACAATGTTTTTACATGCCCAAGTGCAACTCGCATAAAAGGGAGAGAATTTGATTTTGTGGACAATCTATGTTTGTTTTGATGGCAGACTTCTTTAATATATAGTTTGAGTTTTGTTGGAGGTGACCTATTATAGGCCGAGTTCTATAGGGTATGTTTTGAGGGCAAAAAAGACTACTACAGGTGTCTGTAATAAGGCAAAGGAACTAGTAGGTGAAGGAGGATGTTTAGAAGAGAAGGCCACAATACTAGTGGGTCGAATTGGGCTAAGAAGTAGGGTTGTAGCAGTTGCTACAATAGCCCTAACCAGGGTCGAGTTCCACAAAAGAGAAGGCAAAGGTCCAAAGAGGAAATAACAGAGGGAAGTGGTCCTTTGCAAAGGGTTGTTCCTCTTCCTAAGTCTTTGAGTTGCTAGGAGATGTAAAGTCCTAGTTTGGACATAATTGGAAGGTCATCCTAAGGCTGTAAGGAGGGCAACAAGTGGATGGTCTTAGTAGCCCTAGATAAGTTGGCAAGAAGGACTTTCGCAATTGTAAGAAGGGTGAAGACTTGTAAGCTCAGGACTGATCCTTGAAGGATAAATGAAGGAGGTCAAGGGAGCAGATTACATCAACCCAAGTTTATTATTCGAGAAGGACTTTTGACAGTGATAGGTGGTAACTCTCCATGCCCTAAATGTGTCTCCATTGGGAAACACAGGAAGGCACTAGTGGGAAGAAGTCCTTATGATTTGTGTGCTTTAAGGACTAAGGAGTAGCTAGTGGGCAAGAAGTCCCAAAGAAGTTGAGGAGCAGTAGTGGGTAGTTGAGAGTTCACAAATGGATTTGTGAACAACTTGATAGGAGTCTCGATGTGTTGATGCGATGAAGAACTAACGATCAACTAGAGAGTAGTTGCAATAGTGTTCAGTGACCTAATGGAGTTGGTTCATTGATAGAGGTAGAGAGGTGTTGCTACAGATTGGAACCGAAGAACCGAGCAAATGTGCTTAGGGTACGCAGATTGAAAGGGTCGTGTGTGGCTGCCATCAACAAGTAGGTCAAATTGTATCTTATTCGGGCATATTGATTGTCATAGTTGTTGACACCAAGTCCCAATTGTTGTATTGTATCAGTGGATGTATGAGGGCCATTATCCCTAGTACAGTAGCCCTAAACAATGGTATTACCAATTTGTTAATAAAATGAAATTGGGCAGTTAAAATTTGTAAAAAGTTGTCTATATCTGTGCATGTGTTGATTTACTGCTATCTATTGTTCTGTTGTGCAAAGTAGTTTGTTGTGATACTTGGATTGGTAGCATCAATGATTGTAAGATTCTAACCTAGACTTCAGTATCGTGGAAAAACAACAAAGTGAAGTGTATGGAAGTTCTGCCTTATTACAACTCTTGTTGAAGATATTTTGTTGGTCTCTTGCTGATGGATTTGCTGTGAAGAAGGAAGGTTTGACTTGGCATCTAAAGGGTTGGTTATGGGTATTGGATATCTCATTTGATCTGATTCTATAAGAAGAGAATTTTATGGGTTTTCCCCTTGGATGGGTTTTGCCCTAGCTTGGAGCCTATATCTTTTGTTCTTTGTTTTCTTGTGATCTTCATGTTTACATTTTGGTAATTTTTTAATGAAACGCTATAATAAAGATTAATGAAATGCCAAGAAACTTCACAAGCAATTATCAAAGGAGAAATCAATTTTAACTTGCAAGCCTCCCATTTCTCCAACATGGTGTTAGAGCTAAGGTTGATAGAAGGAGGCTTGAAGATCACATTACTACGGGTATTACTGAAAATGTCTTTATGAAAACCCTAGAAGATCTGATGAAGCTACTGGTTCACATTCTATGGTAGCTCGACATATATCTCACATAGTAGCACATTACAATGATGATTTGAAAACTCATTGCGAGCTTACATTGACTATGTATGGTCTCGCTCTTGCTTATAGCTCACTACTGTGGATTCTTACCCATAGTTCTTAGCTCGTAGATATCGACCTGTGGCTCATGGTACTAAGATAACATCGTGATTCTGCCTTAGCATGAGCCTCTGAGAATTACTCTTTATAATGGTTCGTTGTTTCTATGTTTGCATAATTGTCAGAGGCTTGACGTGCATGATTTGTGATTCAGTTTCAATATACCATGAAACATCGAGTGACTTAATTACCCAGCGACTCGCACATTGTATTGGGCTCGCATCGATGGATTGTATTTAATAGTGGTTCACAATTATTCACATTATACACCGTGGCAAGGATATCACATATGTCTGAAGAATCACATATGTATAATTAGAGTGACTTGGGATCACACGCCATAACTAAATTATCATTGGCACACTACGACACAAAGACGTTATTACACAGTGATCCTTCTTACATGATCGATGATTCTATGACTTGGAGTCTTGCAATGGCTCGGATAAGTATTGCGTACCAATTTGTATGAGGTATGCAACATTAAATTATCATCATGCCAGTGAAATCTATGGTATCAAAATGATGGCATCATTGTAGGGTTTCGTTCCATGCTCTGAGATGTTTGTGTAAAAGCAGTGACAATGAGATGATGATCCAGTGACAGTAACCAAGAGAGATGGTGTTATTATGGTAGTAAATCGTGGCAACGATTACTCTGTTATACAGTGGCAACGGCTGCTCTGTAGAGTGGCAACGATTGCTAGTTTGACTTATTTTGCACTTATGATAAAAAAATTAGTGGTTGGCTTGCAACCCAAGGGTTTCTTGTGATTTAACTTGTTAGTAGGGGCTTTTAGGCTAATATTACAACTCATCCTCTTCATATAAATAGAGGAGAGGACTTTTCACTTCAATCATCATCACTTGGATTAATTCAGCCTCTCTTGGAGAATTTCAACCTCTTTGTATCTTGGAGAAGAAGTGATCTATGGAGTATTTTGCATATTGGAGCCGATTTCTTGTCTTTGGAGAAGTTATCTTGGATCAATGAAAGGATTGTTCATGCATGTTATCTTGTAAGTGAGCCTTGTTATTGATAAATTTCTGATTTTATGTCTAATGTATGGAATGCATTGATGAGCTAGGTTTTTTCTATTGCATCATTGTTATTGAAGATATATTGTATAGAAGATAGATCTCATCATTGCATGCATTACTTATGTATAATATGTGAATGTCAATACCCTTGGTGAATCTTTAAAATATCTCTCCCAAGTGAATATTGATCCTCACAAATGTAATAATCAGGGTTTTGTTGCTAGGGCATCAAAATATCCTTACTCCTTTGTAAGGATTAGCCAATATTTAACATCCATAGACTCTATCCACCCGAGGACTAGGCATTGGCCTTGTCTAATAGGTGATCAACCTTTATCTTATCCACAAATTGATTTTTAGTCTCCTTATCTCTCTATTTTTGGCCCTCTTAAGGATAAGCAACTTCATCTAGGGCTTAGTGCAAATTTGTCTAGGAAGTTTTGGACATTGGAAGGATTCAACATCAAGACTAGAAGCAGTTGCCTCAAATTCATTCCTTTGGTGGCTAATATATCCATTTTTCTCCATATTTTCTCTTGCCCTAGTTATTTTTCCCTAGGAAAAACCCTAGTTTGGTTAAGCTTCAACTTGAGGGCTTCTTGAAGGTTTTATACTCCATTGTCTTGTTAGAATACATTGTTGGAAACCTTTTCTTGGTACCTTGAATTTAAGGCCATTACATTTTACACGCTATTACTCAAGCCCTAGGTCTAGCGTGCCCTAAATTGGCCTCTCAAAGGAATGCAAATTGTCTCTTCATCATTGTTTGAGCCTTACACTTAAGTTGAGTCATCCCTTGGAAGCCTATTGTGTCACCTTAAACCTCTAGAAAATTCTTTTTTATCCTTATCAAAGACCTGGGACTAAGTTAAGTATCCCAATTATTCTTATCTAAGCCTAGAATTATCTTGTAGGTGACCTACATACCGGGATTCCTCCCATTGGTGAAAATCCATAAAGAGCAAGGGGTAGTGGTTGTGGTGACAGTGGGCTACTACCTTATTGTTGTCACTTGTTCTAGCACTTGTCTTTATTAGTTTATGTAGCTTGGACATGTATTTTAGTCTAAGATTGTGTCTATGATGTTAAGGAACAGATTGGATTAATTTTCTCTCTGTCGGATTCTGTACACTCAGCCCTTGATAACAGTCTTTCCACCCTGCAACTCTCCTTCTGAATCAATTTTTCGTGCCGAACTTCACCTGGTGAGAAAATCGATCTTCTTGGGCAACTGAGTATTTGTCTCGATGTTGTTTTACAAATGACCCTCATGTCTTCCTTTATAGTCTTCTCGTTGAGACTTCAACGACCGAGATTAGATCTCCAATCAACGAATAACATTACATTTTGACTTGATCTTATTTTTCTAGAAGTTTCACCCACAGTTTACATTAATACTGATTAATAATTTTAATTTCCTAAGTTAGACTTAGGGTCCTCATTAAAAATAATTATTTTTTCTTATAAAACTATTTCTGTGTGGATTTCCCAAAATGATTTCTGAGTTATTTGTAATGCATGTGTCTAAGCCTCTCCACAAAATTTGAGAGTTAGATCACATCCAATGCTACCAAAAAATCAACAACACCTTGGGTCCTAAAGGTGCTCTAGGATATGTGTCATCTGATAGTGCTTCTAGAAGGCGACAGACTCTTAACACCTCACTTGCTTGGGCTATTGTACTCCTTTGAAGGGCATGGGTACCTGCAGAGTGGGTGTCCAAGGCTTGGGCTGCTGAAGCATCTGACAAGAAGATGGATTCAGTGAAAGCAACTAGTCATTAAGGACTAAGATCAATAATGCATCTAAGTAAACCAAACTTGAATGTTAAAGGGCAATTCAATACTTCAAACAAGGATCCCTTTCCAAAATTAAGACCAAGATATCGCAAAGGTGTTTTCTCCCTAGGTAAAGGTGGCTAAAGGTCAACCCTATTAGGTGCTTACAGCCCCTAAGGGGAAGTAACAGTTCCCTGGTCCACCCTTTAATTGATAGGTGTTAGTGAATAATAATAATGCAGTACTGGAGGGGAGAAGACTTCATGGCCAAGTGCCACAGTCAAAGGGACCAACTGATGAAGGTGTTCACATCTTGAGTGTACAAATGTGAGGAGGGAACATTTGTGGATGCACGAGTTACCAACTCGGCCTTGGTTTTTCCACCCCTCTTGTGCGCCTTTTGCTTATGGATTATTCCTTGTATTACTTCTTATAGCTCAAGGGTTAGAGCTTGCTTTATATGATGTTACAGTTTTATCACCCCTTTAAGATGAGCCAATTTATCGCTCATTGGGGTTGGGACATGCAAGGGTTCCTTCTTTGATGTAATGGAGCATCACGTGCTTAGGAACCAAGTAATGGCCATATGATATAGGTACAACTCAAGCTAGGCTTTTTCCCACGTGCTAATGTTTATGTGCCAACCATCTTTTGCATTTTTATTTTCTTTTGTTTTTTCATGGCCATGGTATGTTATTTCCTTTCTTTTAGCTACATCAACCTCCCAAGGCCAAGTTTTCAGGCCCTACTCAAGGTATGTGAACATATGATTGCCAAATACCTAAGAACGAATGACAAGTTGTACCCGAAGAATGGGGGTGAGACATGGGGCTTGCAATGTAGGATGGAAGATGTTAAGTATGATATTGGGAAGATGGAACACACTATCTCAATCATGGTTTCCTAGGTAGTGCCCTTCCTATAAACCAAAGAGCTTTAAGGGAGGTCCCATTGGATTAGGGTCAAAGATTAACCCCCTTGGTAAGGTGAGAGAACAAGATTCAGTCAAGGTCTATCAATCTTCCAGATCACCCTATAATCCATACTAAATCACCAAAAACAAACAAGCAGAAACACCCGATTGCAAAATTATCAAAGTACTTTTTAAATGATAGCCCACCTTCATCAAATTGCTAATACCCGATGGGGGAGAAGCACATGGCTAATGTAAGTGGTGGAGGCACATGGCATATCATCATCTAATGGTGGTTGACAGGGGCTGCTAGTTGTGTGGCTAACCAATTGGCTGTCAAATGTAGGATAAAATTTTCTCCTATGGGGTTACCCATTTTAGTGGGTAACAAGACTGAAGGAAGATTTCTTCACCAACAAATCATCTCAAATAAAGAAAGCAATCATTCAAAGAAAGTAAATGACCAAGCTTGTGCAAGTTTCATCGTCAAGAAAGGAGAGTTTTCCCCATATGCTAGCCGTTGGAGGACATTAAGCCTAATTGCAACATTGGAGCAACTTTGAGGAACATTGAAGGAAAGGAAGGGTTCTAAAATTATTTCAAGCATTTTAAATCAAGTTTAATGTAGAATGTTGTTCATCTAAGGTGAAATCGACCCCTCTTTTGTAGCCTATGATCTTGTTTGATGGGATTTATACCTCCTAAAATTTGGGTTCAAGCAATGAAATTTCATAAATAATTCTTGACTTAGTCTCCAAGGATTTAGTGGATGACAAGTCACCCTATTTTGTGGAGATAAAGGAGGATCATTTTTGAGAGCCTCATCTATAAATTTAGAGCTCTCCCTTCTTAGCAAACTATGTGATGAAAATGGTAGAAATAACTCGAAATTTGCAGTTGCTAATGAAATCAAACTGAAACCAATAAACACAAATTTCTTCTATTGAATTCTGTGGAAGGAAAACTGACAATAGAAACACATGCAATGATTCAATCACAATGAACAAATTTTTTAATGGGGAATCCAACTGGGAAAAAACCATCCTCTGTTTGTATTATATCAAATGAGAACAATGATCTATTACAATGACAAATTCAATGCTTGAAGCTCAACCTGCACTGCAAAACTGATCTCCTCCTCCTGAGTCTGATCTGGAAAATACTTTAGAGAAAATTTTCAGCCTAAAAGTGGCCTCCTAAGGAAAAATCATAAAATAATAGTTAAAATAATAAAATAAGAGTTATGATTTTTGTAGTGAAAAGAATAAAACTACCTTTTTAATTGTATTTTTGGCTTATCTCCTTATAGGTTTACTCAAATTTCAAGTGTAGACACTCGTTGGATGCAGAATTAAATTTCACATCCGACAAGTACCATTATGCGTACTTTTGAGAAGACCCACTTTGATGAAAATTGCAGATACATTAAAAAAGTGTATCTGCAATTTTTATCAATGTGGGTATTCTCAAAAGTATGCATAATGGGTACTCGTCGGATGTGAAATTTAATTCTGCATCCAACGAGTGTCTACACTTGAAATTTGAGTAAACTTATAAGGAGATAGGCCAAAAATACACTTAAAAAATAGTTTTTCTTATTTTCCCAAAAAAGTGTATCTGCAATTTTTATCAATGTGGGTATTCTCAAAAGTATGCATAATGGGTACTCGTCGGATGTGAAATTTAATTCTGCATGCAACGAGTGTCTACACTTGAAATTTGAGTAAACCTATAAGGAGATAAGCCAAAAATACACTTAAAAAATAGTTTTTCTTATTTTCCCTCCAAAATATCTACATGTACCTATTTTTAAATTTAAAGGATTTTGATTGGTTTACATATTATGACATGGAAATTACGTGAAAATTTCATGGGCACTTTTAGGCTAAAATTTCCTCTAATGCTTAGCGAAAATAAGCCTCCTGCTTCTTCCTATTTCCTTGTGCAATTCTTGCTCCTGAAGAATAAGGAAGCTCCTATTTCCTTGTGCAATCCAATAGAATTAGCTCACCTACTCAATGCAAACTCTGTACACTCACTAGTATACAATAATGATTACAATTATGTCTTTTTCCTCCACTCCACTAGGAAATTCGAATTGCATTCATGACTAGCGCTATTTGTAAACCCTCTATCAATTTTCCATGTAAATAAAATAAGACCAAGGTAATGGGACACGTCTTCCAAGTTGAATGTTGGGAAAAACACAGTGATGGGTATCACTGGTGATTAATTTATGGTTATGGAAATTAGCAAAGGCAAAGTGGTAATAGTTGAATTTTTATTTATGAAAATAAAAGAAAATAGGAGTAAATGAAGGTGAAGAGACACAAATTTGCATGAAAGGGAAATTGAAGAAAAAATGAAGGAAAAATGAAGAAAGTAGAGGCCTCAATGATAAAAAGGGCTTATGAGGATCAGTTCATAGCTTTTGTCAGTTTAACCTTTTGTTAGTTCAATTTTGGGGTGAAGCTCTTTTTCATTCTCTCATACTCTTGCACACTTAGAGTATTCTTGGAGCATGCTTGGAGCACTCTAGTATTCACTTGGATTTCAAGAAAGAAGGCAAAGGAAAAGAGGAAAGCGCAAGGGAACATGTGGATCAACAACTGTAGCTGGATTGCTTGGCAAGTAACAGGTTGCATGTGTGAATTCCTTGTTGATTTATGGATTCATGGTATATGCATGTGTTTTTCTGGTTATGTGCTATCATTGGCATGGGTATTTGTTTGGATTAATAATGGTATTAGCCTTGCCTTGTCATGTCTTGGATAGCCATGGTGTTGTGGGTTTTCCACTTGTTTTCTGATTAGTTCTCAGGTTCCTTATGGTTGTGGGTTAGAACAAACGCTCTGGAAGCCCTGGAATAATTTGAGTTGAGTTACTAGTCCTGGAGCCTAAATTGGGACAAATCCTCTGGATCCCTTGGTGGGTTGAGTTACTAGTCCCTGGAGCCGGGTTGGACAAATTCTCCAGAGCCTTGGAAGGATGTGGGTTGAGTTATTAGTTCCTGGAGCCCTGGACAACTTAGGTAGAGACCAATCTGGTTGGTGTTAGTGATGTCCGACCATGGAGGTGGAATCACTGTGGTTGAGGGTTGAGGTGGTTTAGCCTCTGGAATCCCTGGTTTGGTTTTGTCTTGGTTTATTCCATGAGATCCCACATTCATGATTGGAATATGGTGCAAGGGTGATTGGTTGAAAGAGAGATTTATTTCAGCCCAATCTATGGTCGAGTGGTACGTGAAAGTCCGTGATTTGGTTGGTATTTTCATATGTTATTATGAGACATTTCCTATTGTGATCTATGATCATTTGTAGTGTTTGCGTTGATGATATTATGGCTGAGTTGGCATGTTCCTATGCTGGTTATTTGTTGGTTATATGATGTATGTTATCTATGGCTCTTGTCATAATTGTTTAGTTATTGATTGGTTGATGAATGTATGGACTAATAAGCGTTGTTGCAGCTAAGTGAAGAGGGAATAGGGCCTTCTTGGTGATTCTCAGATGAATCTCAGACTAATATAATCAGATATGCATTCATGATCTCTAGCTTACATGTTTGCCATGTGTTTGACGTAATGTCTTGTGTGTTCTAAGCAGTCTAGGTCAAGTTCTTGATTCGAGTTTGAATGTTTAGGTTTTTCCTCATGTCAATAATGATTCTGGAAAGTCTCAGGTAGTTTTGGGCAGTACTCTAGAGCTTGGCTTGGAATTGTGGCTCAGATCTCAGGACCACGTCCTCTGAAATGGGCAAGTTGGGTCACAACTACATGGAGACACTGTTGTGCATGTGGTTGGAGGCCTATAACCGCAACCAAGCCTTGTCATGTATGCGGTTAAGGGTTAAACTTGTGGAAAAATAGTACCAACTTATGGAATGGTCACCTTGGGTGGTCCTTTGGCCCCATTTGATCAATTTGTAGGCCCTATTGATTTTTGTAGCATCGAATGTGCTCTAGCCTTGAGATTTTGTAGAGAGGCTAAGACACATGTATTCTCCAAGACCCAAAAATCGTTTGGGGAAATTCCACATAGAGATGGCTTAATTAAAATAATTAATCAGTTTTTAATATCTCCTAAGTCTAAACTTAGGAAATATGATTAATTAAAAGGTATTAATTAAGTCAGGTGCGAATCTTCTAGAAAAAGGCTTGGATCGAGTCTTAGTTAATGTTAGCCATCGATTAAGTTTTAATCGTGGCCGTTGAAGTCTCAACGAGAGATTATAAGAAGAACTCGATGGACACTTAGAGAACACACTTGCAGAGATTGAATTCACTGGCAGATCGATTTCCTGAGTAGCAGCGCCGAGTTACTGGAGAGAGAGCTAGTGAGCTCATTACAGTGAGAGAGGGGTAGGGATAGTAAGGCTAGAGAAAGCCTTTCCAGATCCGGTGAGTGGAAAATAGAGAGGCAGCAATTGCCACAGAAAGGCAACGCAGAGGCAGCGTAGAGCTTCAGGAGGAGATTCCGTTTTTACTGGGAGACAGATTTTATTCAGTGCCAGAGGCTAGAGAGAGAGCCCGGAGGCCAGAAGGGTCAAGTTTCCAGACATCAGTTGATCAAATAGCAAAGGTGACGCAGTTCTGAGTTGTGGGACATAGTACTGCATAGGATGGCGTAGTGACTGCGCAGATGTAGTGCAGAGCAGCTCATCCTGAGCCCATATCAGTGTCGGATCGCCAGTGGCAGAGTGAGAATTTTCTCACTAATTTTTTATCAAATTTTTCTCTGTATGGTTTGCTAGATTTCAGCAACCATAGACTCATACTCAGATTTACTATTGCATAATATACAAATACTCAGTTGCTACACGAGCTGAGAAAATTTTTTGTCAGATTTTTATCTACATGGTTTGCTAGATTTCAGCAACCATAGACTCGTACTCAGATTTACAATTGCATAATGTACAAACACCCAGTTGCTGCACCAGTTTTCCCAAGTTGGGTTTTCCGGGGACTTAGGCCAAAAATAACATTTTTATTTGTGTGTGTGTGCATAGATCTTTCCTGGGTTGTATTTATTCTGCTGTATTTATTTTGTGAAGGCTGCAGCGTATTGATTTCGCTATTTACTGTAGAAAAAAACAAATAATTTGTTCATCGGATTAACAAATAAAATAAATCTAATCAATTGTTGCAATAGGATTCGGGGCCACCGAATTTTCACATGGTATTAGAGCACAGATAGGAAGCCGACAGAGCTTAGTTGCAGAAAGAAAGAGGGAGATTCGAAGCATTGCGTAGGCAGCTGCTCGAAACCCTAGGAGGTTGCACAGTCCACTAGCTAGGAAGGCATATTTTTGAGGAAAAAATTATTTCCCTGAGTGAGTCGACAAAGAATCAAATTTCCAAATCGAAGATTTTCAGAGGTAGAGGGATAAACAACATTTTCTTTTGAGAGCAGATCTTCAGCTGGGACGCAGTTATTCTGCAGCAATTTTCTAGAGTAGAATAACGTCAGAAGGGAAGAAGAGCACACACTGAGGGAATTATTTCCTCAGGAAATTTCTAGCCTAGAAATTCAATTTCTCACTGCAAAGCAGCAGTAGTTGTGAGCAGATTTTCCCGCTCTAACAGGGAGTGCATAGAGCCTAGCAGCAGTTGCACAGAGGAGATGAGGAAGAGTTCGACTTTTCAGGCAAGATGGCATCAACGGGGTTGAGAGATCAGGACCGGTTGGACGGTTAAAAAAACTATGTGATCTGGAAGGCCAGGATTTCCTGCCTTCTAGACGAATATGATCTCAAGACCTATATCAGTTTAGTGGTTGTTGTACCCACGGACCCAGATCAACTTAAGGCCTACAAAAAGGAGATCGCAAAAGCAAATAGGATGATTCTCGATGGAGTTCGAGATCACGTAGTGTCTCACATAGCTGGCAAGGATAGTGCCAAGCAAATGTGGGATGCCCTTGCTACGTTGTACCAAGGATCTTTCGAGCAACAAAAGATGTATTTGGAGGAGAAGGTGAGGTGTACCAGGATGCAAAAAGGGGAGTGTATAGACCCCTTCCTTACTAAACTTCAGGAATTCTTGGATCAACTGTCTGCAGTCGGGTTAACGCCCCAACCTACAGATTTTGTGTGATTTTCCCTGAATAGCATTTCTGAGGAGTGGCAAGTATTCATCCAGAGTATCTTGGGCAAAGAAAACTTTTTAGACTGGGAAAGAATGTGGGAAGAATTGCAGCATCAGGAGATCAGGCGAGACTTGGTGAAGAGCACCATAGGTGGCAGCAGTAGCAGTGGAACGAAGAAAGTAAAGGAGGAGAACACAACCCTTGCATCAAAGGGGCAACAAGAGCATCGCAGGAGAAAGAAGGACATTTCCAAGGTGAAATGCTTCAGATGTGGTGAACTTGGTCACTACAACACCCAATGTCCTCTCAAGAAGAGGGACAAAGAGGAGAAGCAGGATCAGCAAGTTGCATCTGTTGAGATAGATAGGTTGTCCTCCAGACTGGAGGAAGAGTTTTCCATGATCACTGATATACCTCCAGGAATGAGGTGGGGTGATGTGGTTTTGTAGCCCCAAAGAGCTACAATTGGGAAGGATCCTTGAGGAGTCCACCTCTTGGATCAATACCTTGCTACGGGAGCCCATAGCAGCAGTAGCAGGATGGACCAGTGACAATTGGTGCAATCAGGGGCCAGAGTGACGGATGTAGTAGCTAGTAGCAATCAAAGACTTAGAAGCACAGAGCTGAGTTGGCAGCAGTGTAGGTGGCACAGTGCAGAGTCAGTAGTAGCGCAAAGGCTTCAGTGACAACGCAGAGGCTAGCAACAATCAGGACTTGGGTGACAGATACATCAGATTGAAAATAGTTTGTTCAGTATGATGGACATCTCTCAGTTGTAGTAGCAGTAGATGAGAGATAGTTGCAGATGTTGCAGTGGCAACAACAACAGAGTTGCATTGCAGATGCAGTAGTTGGCAGTAGTTCAGCAGGGTCAGCAGTAGCACGAATGATCCAAAATCTTTAGCTTCGAGATGGAATAAAGAATTATATGTAAAATTGCATCTTAACCATGAAACTTAAAAGGCATGAACAAAAGAAGAGAGAAGCAAATAAAGTCATGCAAAAAAGACAAGAACTTGATAACGGAGTTCGTCCAGGAGGGACTACGTCTCTGGGCCCTGCTCAATTAGTGGGGAGGCCCTCTTTCATTAAGTGGCAAATAAAATGAAAGTGCAAGCATCAATGTAAAATTACACCCTCATACCTCCAAGCCGAAAAGTGGTCGAAAATGGAGACCTCTGTTGCAGAAACGGATAACACCATCAGAATCCTGTCGCCGAGAGGTGTAGAATCCATATACAATTTGCCCAATTTGGAGACTGGGAAAATTTGGCCCCTCTGAAAGTTGAGCTCAAATCATGGTTCCACTTGCCCTTGAAAAGGCTCAGGGTTTCGTTGCCTGCCTCGATCTTCGTGTTGCTCCTGGTCTGCCTGGGCGCATTAGTGAAGGCTGAGTTTATATATGAAAAGGTCAGTGAACTTCCCAAAGGAAGCCGCTAGCAGGGCGTTTAGGATCCGGTTTGGTTGGGAGGAGGTTGGGTAGTCAAACCCCGCCCCCTCCCAAAATAGTGGCGCGTTCGTTTTAAATCCCACTGAATATTTGTTTTAAAAAGAACGTATATACGTTTGGGGGTCCGGACCCGCATCGGGCTGCCTGCCCATCCATCCTCCACCGCTTAACATAGTAAGTAAGGGTTGGGGCGACGAGGTCATGGTCGTCGGCCCCACCCAACCTTTATCACTTCGTTTATTACTGTTCGGTGGTTGGGCATGGCACGTGAGTCCGGCGTGGTCATGTTCGCTGAACCATAAATATATACATTTTTGGTTACATGGTTGGGGTAGGGGTGGGGGTCATGGCCCACCCCTATTTTTTTATATTTTTTTGTTTTTAATATAACCAATCCCTATTTTTAAAAATTTATGGAAACTGACCGAATGAGTCAAACTAACTGTCCCACAAATTTTCCCGGAATCCGGTCGGAGTTGACTGGAATCCGGTGGTTGGATTTTTGCAGATTTGTTGCCTCCTTAAGCTACCAAGTCATCCAGTCAACGCTCCAACTTTGACCAGCTCTAACTTTCACATACGAACTCGATTTGACGAACCGTTCGCACCGTTGTGATCAGGACAACTAGATCTTCAACTTGAAATTGAGTTTGCCACATTTTTGCCATTTTTAATTTTGAGCCTTTATACTTAAGCCACTTATACTTGGACATGTACGATCCTCCTGGATCATTCCTCCCCATTGAGGAGCTTTTGGACCGCCAAAAGCCTTATCAGTCAAGAGGCAAGTGAGGGAATTTCTCCCTCACTTTCTCCTTTTCCAACCATTTAGATTTACTTGGGTGCATCCCTTTGAAACTAACAAAGAGATATTCCACATCTTCCTGTCGCGAAGTCTTGGTTCTTCGATCGAGAATGATGTCTTCTGGAAATTCATCGAGATACTCTGGTGCAAACTCATCCACTATAGGAACTGATCCTACCTCCTTGGTGCCCATAATTAATGGTGGTTCATAAAGCTTTAGATTTTCGACATTCACAACCGAGTACATTTTCATGTATATAGGCAAATCGAGTCGGGAAGCGTTATTCCCAATCTTCTCCAATATGGTAAATGGACCATACCGGATTGGTCGCAATTTCTTTCCTTCTCCCTTCATTCGATCCTTGCTGATGTGAAACCACACCTTATCACCAACCTGGAATTGGTGGTCGACTCGGTGCTTATCATGTCAAGCCTTATATCGAGCCCGACTCTTTTCCAACTACTCCTGCACTGCTTGGTGAATGGTCTGTATCCATTGGATGAACCGTTGTGCTTTGTCCCTATCATCATGTCCACTTACATCTTCATCCCTTCCAAAGACCATGTCAAAAGGATCCTTTGGTACGTAACCAAAACATGTCTCAAATGGTGAACGTTGCGTACAAGAATGCACTACTCGGTTGTAGGCATGCTACACATACGGAAGATGCTCATCTCACAACTTGGGATGTTTGCTACAATAGCCTCGCAACAAGTGTACCACGGTACAGTTGACGACCTTTGTCTGTCCGTTAGTTTGTGGATGGAATGTCGTACTTCTCTTCAATTTGGTGTCCATCATTCACCACAAGCTGGTCCAAAACTCTCCAAGAAAGCGAGAGTCTCGATCTAACACAATCAATGTGGGCAACCCAAAGTGGACCCAAACAAACTGAAAGAAAAGACAAGCAATCTTCTCAGCAGTGACCTTCTTTTTACAAGGCATCAATATGCAGATTTTGCTAAAACGATCTACGATGACATACAAATAGTCGTGACCCTTTCTAGACATAGGCAAACCTTCTACAAAGTCCATTGACACACTTTCCCATGGACGACCCGGAATAGGGAGTGGTGTGTAGAGCCCGAGTTTGCTATTAGAGGGCTTTGAAACAGAACATATCACACATCCCTTTACAAATCGGGTTAAAATGTTTTTCATGAGGCCAAAAGCAAAACCTTTGTAAATGACATAAGGTTTTTTTGACTCCAAAGTGACCTGATACGAGAGAGGTGTGCGCCTCTCGGATTACATGTACCCTTTCTGCTGTGGGTATGCACAATTTTCCATGGTGATACAACAACCTCCCATGCAAATGATAGTTGTCCACCTATGATCCATGACTTAGTTTTGCATATATTGCTTTAAAATCATCATCGTTAGCATATTGTTTAGCATAACTTTCAAAAGACAACGAAGCATTATGCAAAATAATAGACGCAGCAATAGGAGGGCGAGAGAGCATATCTCCTACTTTGTTGCTAGTGCCCTTCTTATACGTTATTACTAGGTGAAACTACTATAGAAAACCCATCCACCTGAAATGACGAGCCTGTTGTAGCTTGGTCTGTGACTGAAGGTATTGCAAGGGTTAGTGATCCGTATGGATAATGGTTTCCTTGCCGATAAGGTAGTGTTTCCACTTTTTCACACTTTGGACCAAGGCATACAGATCCTTGTCATAAGTGGGATAATTGATGACAGCCTGGGAGAACTTCTCCGAATGGTAACATATCGACTTCTTTTGTTGCAACAGTACAGCCCCCATGGTGTATCCACTACCATCAGTTTCGATCTCAAAAGGCTGTTGGAGATCAGGTAAAGCCAAAACTGGTGCGGTGCTAATTTTCTCTTTCAGTGCTTCGAAGGACTTCAACTGCTTTCCTCCCCACTGAAAGGCTTGTTTTACACTTGTCAGTGCGTGTAAGGGTGATGCAATTACGGAGAAGTTGGAAATGAATCTTCTCCAACACTGTACTGCACGTAGAAAACTACGGACCTCTGTTACATTGGTAGGCTTAGGCCATTTTACAATCACCTCAACTTTAGAGGGGTCTATTTTTAATTGACCATTACCGACAATATGACCTAGGTAAACCAAAGAGGTTTTCCCGAACTCACACTTCGACAATTTTACATACATTTCTTCCCTTTTTAATACATCGAGCACTTTCTTTACATGGCATACATATTCACCCCAAGTTCTACTAAAGACAAGAATATCATCTAAATATACAAGAATAAATTCATCAATGAAAGGCCTAAAAAGATCATTCATGACCCTCATGAATGTGGTTGGAGCACTGCACAGTCCAAATGGCATCACCATCCATTCGAACAACCCCTGTTTGGTCTTGAAGGCGGTTTTCCACATGTCCTGCTCTGCAATTCTGACCTAGTGATAACCACTACGCAAATCCAATTTGGTGAAATAGATAGAATTCTTTAATTGATCTAACAAATCATCAATGCGGGGAGAGGGTATCGGTTCTTCACCGTGATTTTGTTTAGCGCCTGATAATCCACGCACATCCTCCATGTGTCATCTTTCTTAGGCACTAAAACAATCGGTGAGCCGCATGGAGAAGTACTTGGTCGGATGACCCCTTGGTTCAATAATTCCTGTACCTGCTTTTTGATCTCCTCCATCTCGATAGATGACATCCTATACATACCAATGTTTGGTAATGGATCATCATGTTGCAAATGGATCTCATGTTGGATTTCCTGTTTTGGAGGCAATCCTGTGGGTTCCTGAAACAACTCATAATAGTTAGAAATAAATTCACATAATTCCTTTTTATGAACTGGATCACATCCTCGAAAAGCGTTAGATGTTTCTACATCTTTTGCTCTCACCACCATGAGCAAGCACCCTTTGCTGGAATTCACTAATCTTTTCATCTGTCCTGCACTTACAAGACTAGCACTGACCTTGGTTTGATGAGCTCTTACAATATATTCTACCCCATCTTTTGTGATTTGGTATTTATTTTCATGTCAAAAGAAAACTGCTTTCCTGTCGTAAAGATACAGATTCCCTAACACAATACCACAAATATTTAATGGTATGACATTCAGTTCTACTTCATCCACTAGTTTAGAAGCAATTACAAATTTAACCTTACATTGCTTGGTTACATTTTGTTGACCACACTTTGTTAACGACCCCCACAGCAGTACACCCCCATTTTTTCAAATGGGACTTATCATTTTCGAGGTTAACGTCATCTAGATTTCATCGACAAACGACATTTTGTTATAAATGATGTAAACCCATTCTGCATGTTATGATGTAAATGATCTAAGTAAGACCATCAATGTATGTAACAACATAGGTAAGCCTACTATGTTGGTGACGATTTCTATTCTAGGAGGTTTTTTGTCTCACTAATTTACTTATGTTTTTCGACACAAGTGATTGACAGAGTTTTCCCCTCCAGCCTCACCCCAAAGCTAGGGTGGATTTTGTCATCAGCATGCTAAGTGAGTCCTAGTGTTTTCTATCGAGTTCTTGTAAAAGTAGTTTGGGAATAATCCTAGCTATTTGACTAGATTATTTTATTACAAGCTACTTGGTCTACTAGATCATGTTTTGAGTCACAAAATTGGGTATCTATTTGAGGCTCTATACGAACGGGTATTCCCCCTTCATGTGTCTAAATGTATTATCTTATGTAAAGAGGGTTGGAAAAAATAATTAAAATCCCCTCTCAGTCAATTAAGTAAAATTTCTGGTCAAATTAATTAAAAATCCTAAGCCAGAAATTTAATTAATTTTAGGTCTTAGGTGAGTAAAAATCCTTCAAAGGCAAAATTCGTTGGTCCTTAAAAAATGAATTTTTAAAGGCCCCAGGCCAAGGGAATATGAGAATTTTAAGAAATTTTGGACCCTTGGGCCTAGGTGGTTAAGTCAAAGTCAAAAATTTGAGGTAATTAACTCAAAAATATTATTTTTGAGTTAATTAAAATGAATTAAAATGATAAATTCGTTTTTTCCTCAAATTTATAATTTCGACAGTCCAGATTAAAAGATGATCAAATCTTTTCAACGGTCGAGATTATTTTGACATGGATCAACCGAACTAGCCGTTGGAGATTTTGTCCTATAAATTAGAAGTCTTGATGTGACATTTGCATCCGATCTTAGAATCGTGCATTTGTCTTGGAAGCTCTTTTGAATTTTCTTTGAAGAATAAAGCATAAAGACTTTGGGGTTACAAATTTTGGTGTTCCTTTTCCAAATCTATGTGGTGATTTATCTGTAAACTCTGCTACTTTATTTTTTCATTTTTATGGTTGATGGCCTTCATGGATTAATCTGCATACAGGTATCTTGTGCAGTTTTTTGGGTTCATAAAATGACATTTTTTATTTAACGGGAAAACTAGTTATCTATTTTTCTGAAGGATCTCATGTTATTTTCTTAAATCTCTATCAATCTAAAGTTCAGATCTAAGTGTGCAGGGAAATTTTAAAAAAAAAGGTTTGAGCGTATGGGGAAGTGTTCAGTTGGATCAGCCGACTCTCAAATTTCGTAAATCTAAAAAAGCTCATTGTTTTCTAATTCTCAAAGCTATCTTACGAAATTGTGTTTTTACAGGGTCTTCTAAGGCTTGTGTCTCTCTTAAAATTTTCTATCTTCAAAAATTGTGCTGAAATGGGTTTAAATCTGGCCATGAGGGCCTTTGATCTGTAGATTAACATTGTAAATTTGTATATTTGCTCTAGGCTGTAAAGGTTTTATAAAATTTTGTGCATTTTTTTTTTGGATTTGTTTGGTTTTGCAGGTTGCAGGGTTTTCCCAGAAATTTATTTTAAGATCTAAGCTAGATCTAACCCACGAGGGAAAGATCTGGCCTTCAGAATCACTTATGTGGGAAAATCTGAATGTTATTTTGATTAAAGGAGTGTCTAAGATCTAAGGTTAACGGAAATTTTTTTAAGTACTGGGTTATGCATTAAACGCTGCCATCAAATTCCTCTACGCATTTACGAATCAGTCTTGTTGTCCTCCATTACTTTCCTTTTCCCTTAGACGTCGACTTGCATTATCCTCCTCTGCCGTCCTTAAGCTTGCCTCACATCTTATCCCTCGTCCTCCTTTGCCGTCTCCACTGCATACGACTTCACCCTTCTTTCTGCCGTCCAACCTTTTGTTACGCTTGTACGAATCTGTCTTACCCTTCTCTGCTACCCGTCGAGCCCTCATTTCGCTCCCTTCTGACCTGCAAACGAAACAAACAAAAAACATATGCGTTATCTTAGCCATCTCTGCCGTTGAACCGTCGACTTTCTGCCTCTTTTTCTCCTACTGTCCCTCCTTCGCCTTCGTCCTCTCTCCTCACCTACTGCCGTCGACTTCTTCTTACCTACCCATCGAGCCCTCCAAACCTGCTGTCGACATCACTGTTGTATCTACCTGCAAAACGACAAATAAAATCATGCATACACTAAAATTTAAAAGTCCATGTTTCATTTTTCTTCATGATTCAGATTCATTCTTTTGTTATGTTAGCGTTTAGTCTAGGTGTATATATTTTAGTTCGACCTTTGTTTTAGTTTAGTTTTAAATTAGATTTGAATTTTTTTTATTTTTTTTTTAAATTTTAGTTCTTAGTTTTTTAGATTCCATATTTTAATTTTAGTTTAGTTCAGTTTACTTTAGTTTAGCTTTAGATTTAATATAGTTTGTTTTAGATTTAGTTTTATTCGTAGGTTTCAAATATTTCTTAATTAGATTGTAACTACTTTTGTTGTGCTTTAGTTTTAAACTTTTTATTTTTTAGAGATAAAAAAAATAATAATAATAATTTTAGAATTTAGTTTAGAGTTAGTTTTGTTTTAATTTGTCTTTTAGTTTTAGATTTTAATTCACAGTGTTAATTTTTACATTTTGTTTAAAAAATAATAATAAAAAATATAAAAATATAAAAATTCCAAAAATTCTAAAAATTCTAAAAATTCTAAAAAAGTTCTATAGTCAAATGAGCTTTTAATTTTTTATCCTAACTTTGATTATAGAAACATTTCAATTTCTGGATTGGGTTATATTGAAACATCATAAATTCAGGAACATTGCAAGTATCTGGCATTTTAATTTAATGGTCATATCATGATTTATTGTTGTGGGATTAAGTATCTTAATAAATGGTTGTGGCGCTTTTTATTGAATATCATTGTGGTCATTTGTGTTTTCATAGCAGCAGTTATACATCAACTACTTGGCTTTAAATGCATACGGGATCTTTTAACTCCATAAGGCACTGATTTTAGTATAATTGATCTGTGAAATCTCGTTAATCTCATCAAGTATTTGGTTATTTGACTGTGTCTCCTGAGTTGGTTGATTCTCAACCAATTCTGTTTCTTCATTTCTGTTAGAGTCTACCTCCCTTAGCTTGCAAGGATACAGCTTAGATAGAGAGATTGGGGATCAGGGTGACAGCCCCCGATCTGAGCCGTTGTCACGATGCCTATACAATCTGTGCGACAACATTTTTTGGCGCTGTTGCCGGGGACCCATTTATTGGACTTTTGTTGAAATTTGGTACCGGAGGACAGGTGGTTCCCTAAGGCTTTGATCTTTGGCCTAGGGAAAAGTGTCCAAAAGAATTTAATTTTTCTCCTAAAGTAACTTTATAACTTTTTATAAAGTTAAATCTAATTTAAAAGTGACTTAAGTGATAAAGTTACTAAAGTGACTTTATAAAGTTATAAAGTCAAATATAATTTTAAAGTGACTTTAAGTGATAAAGTTACTAAAGTTAAAGTGACTTTAAATAAAGTCAATGTAAAATTAGAAAGGAAAAAGTGACTTTGGAAATAAATGACTAAGTGGGTCTTTATTAAAGTGGGGTGAATTAAAAAATAGAAAGTGAGATTTAAATGAGCATTTAATCTCAGCCCTAGATCTCAATCTATCTCAGCCATTGGATTTAGGGATTCCCCAAAAGTCACTTAGGGTTAGGTTAAAGGAGGAAAAGGAGGAAAAGGTCATTCATTCTTTCATGAGCAGATTGAGAGAAGGAGAGCAAGAGAGCAAGGGAGATTTCTGGGCAGTGAGGAGAAAGAGGCAGCAGCTTGGCACACTTTCCAAGGCAGCACTTCAGCAAGACATTTTCAGCAAGACCGTACAGCTGAGATAACACAGTAAAAGGCAGATTTTTTGGCACGATTTTCTAGGCAGGGAAGCCGTACAACAAAGCTGTACAACAATATTGGGCACGGAAATCGAGGCAGCAAGGGGCTGTACCGTACAGCAGAGTTTTGCAGTGGTTTTGGCACGCAAATCGAGGTTTTGGACAGCAGCATTAATTGCTGTTTGCACAGATTTTGAGGAGGCCGTACAACTGCATTTATTGCAGATTTCTGGGCACGCAAATCGAGGAGAACGTACAACATTTATTGCTGTTCTGTTTTTGTTGTTTGTACATTTTCCGAGGCGGTGGTTAAGCACGGAAAAAGAGATAAGTTGTAAAAGTCTGTTTGCTGATTTTTATTTTGCTGAATATTTCTCTCACTGTAAAAAGCATTTTTCCAGAAATAAGAAGGAGCTTTCAAACTGGTTTTCCCCAAGAGTTGTAGGGGGTTTTTCCAGGGTCACCTTGACCAAAAATACTGAGTTATGATGTGTTGAATGACTGTTTGTTACTGCTGTTATTTTATTTCTGCATTTACAGCATTCTGAAAAAAAATTCCAGAATTTGTGTTTTCAGCAAAATTTATTTTCCAGTTTGTTAAATGTATGGATATGGGAAAGGGCATTTAACTATTTTGGAGTAATAAGGCGAAAAACTGAAAACCGGGGTGGGAAACTATGAATTTTCTACATGGTATCAGAGCTTGAGTGCGGAAAGAGCAGTTTGGGACAGCAAGGAGAAAATTACAGCCTGCTGATTTTTCACTCAGAAAATTCCAGCAAGCTGATTTTTCACAAACAACAGTTTTTATCTTTACCACAGCAGT
The DNA here is from genome assembly GCA_034641835.2 of Pinus albicaulis. NCBI lineage: Eukaryota > Viridiplantae > Streptophyta > Pinopsida > Pinales > Pinaceae > Pinus > Pinus albicaulis. The sequence goes on from CM076578.1 coordinate 532,990,363, forward strand.
GCTATTTTTCAGTTTTAGGACAGTAGGATGTCATTGGGACTGAGGGTGGAGGATAGGTTGGATGGGCATTCCAACTACAGCATTTGGAAGGAGAGAATGCAGAGTATCTTTGAGGAGGCAGAAGTTTGGGACATTATGGTACATACCACACAGAACCCTGTGAATGTGCCTACTGATGCTACTCAGTTGGCAGCATATAATAAAAAGAACAACAAGGGTAAGAGGTTGATTCTAGACGGAATCAAAGACCATTGTATTCCTCATGTGAGAGGGAAGAGAAATGCTCATGAGATGTGGACAGCATTGTCCAATCTCTACCAGAGTACCAATGAGAACCGGAAGATGGTCCTGAAGGAGAAGATGAAGACCATTAAGATGGGCAATGATAGTGCAGCTGGATATCTCACAAAGATTACTAATGTGAGAGATGAGTTGGCAGCGATTGGAGAGGCCATTCCACCCACTGAGTTGGTGCGGATTGCAGTGAATGGCCTCCCCGTTCATGGATGAACTTTGCTGATGGGGTTTGTGCACGTGAGACCCTTCCCACATGGGAGAGGTTTTGGGATGATTGCATTCAGACAGAGATCAGGAAAGGTCAGCTTGGGGCAGCCAAGCCAGTTGAGCAGGATGAGGATGTAGCACTGCTGGCAGGACGCAAGAAAGGCAAAGGGAAGAAGCATGCTTCCACAAGCAATGGTGGGGGCAAAGGCAAAGGTAAAGGTAAACAGGATAACTCACAGAAGGACTATTCCAAAGTGAAGTGTTGGAATTGTCAGAAGATGGGACACTATGCAGTTTTGTGTCCGGAGAAGAAGAAGAAGAAGGGGAAGAACCAGAGCATGGCAGCTTCAGCAGAGGTTGAGGACTTTGCAGATCGTTTTGACCGGGAGTTTGGGTTCACTGCGTGTGAGTCTTCTAGTGCGGGATTATCTGCCATAGAGGTTCAGAGGGAGCATGCATTTCCCTCGATTAGCGGAGCATCTTCGGGTATCTGGTATGTGGACAGTGGGGCTTCACGTCACATGACAGAAGTCCGTGAGTACTTCTCAGAGCTTTCAGAGAGTGGCACTGATGTAGAGGTAGTACTCGGTGATGACAGAGTTGTTAGAGCAGTCGGTGTGGGAATATTGACATTTCAGAGGGAGTCCAAACCTCCCTTGAAAGTGTCATATGTTCTTTATGTGCCAGGGATGAGGAAGAACCTCATATCCGTCTCAGCTTTGGAGGACAGAGGATATGAGATACTATTCAGGGGAGGACAGGTATTGATGTATCCCAGGGGCACTCCAGCTGATTCAGCTAGAGTGATAGGTGTACGCCATGCAAAAGTGTACAAGTTTGCATTTCAGTCCCTTTTGGCATTGAGCAGTAGTACCGACAGCAGAGCTAGCAGTTCTGAGCAGTGTGAGATTTGGCACCGCAGGATGGGGCACATGCATCATGGAGCCTTGAGGACTTTGCGGGAGATCACTATAGGTGTGCCAGAGTTTAGTACTGATCACTTTGATACTTGCAGAGGATGTGCGATGGGCAAGTTTGCCAAATCCCTTTTTCCCAGCAGTGACAGCAGAGCGACTGGGATACTTGATTTGATTCATTCCGATGTGAGCGGTCGGATGTCTCATGTTTCCTTGAGTGGATATGAGTACTATGTTTTATTCATTGATGATCACTCCAGAAGGACCTGGATTTATTTCTTGAAGACCAAGAGTGAGGTCTTCAAGCGGTTTCAGGAGTTCAGAGCTCTTGTGGAGACACAGACAGGTCGGAAGATCAAGTCCCTGAGGTCGAACAATGGAGGAGAGTACACCCTTGGAGAGTTTGTTGACTATTGTGCGGAGGCAGGCATTAGGAGGGAGCTCACTGTTCCTTACAACCCCCAGCAGAACGGGGTTGCGGAGAGGAAGAACAGATCCATCGGAGGGGCCGCCAAAGCCATGTTACATGATCAGGGGTTGCCATTGTTTTTGTGGGCAGAGGCCTGCAACACAGCTGTTTACTTGCAGAACAGGAGTCCGCATCGTGCCTTGGGGCACATGACTCCGGAGGAGGCTTTTTCTGGGAAGAAGCCTGACATGGGTCATCTTCGTATCTTTGGGTGCATGACATACTCCTACATACCCAAGGAGAAGAGGACCAAACTAGAGCCCACCGCAGAGAAGGGTATCTTTGTGGGCTACAGTGAGACCTCCAAGGCCTTTCGGATTTACATTCCTGCGCAGAGGAAAGTTGTTGTCAGGCGGGATGTAAAGTTCGAGGAGGACAGGGCCTTTAGGAGGTCACGGGAGTTAGAGTATCTGGATCAGCCAGACCCTCAGCAGCAGTTGAGTCAGTCACAGGGATCCAGTGGGCAGGGATCAGGAGGATCTAGAGGTACATCTATGACGATGTCAGGTCCGTCGTCAAGGGGTAGTGGCCTGCAGAGTCGAGGGAGTGGTGTATGGCGCACGCAGAGTACGTCCACAGAGCGCTTCACTGGGAGTCCACCGCATGGACAAGCTCACACGACTTCAACATCTACAAAGTTCAAAGCAGCAGGAGGACAAAGACGAGGTCAGAGTTCAAAGCCCTGATGATGAGGAGGAGGAGTTTCATTCTCCAATGGGAGAAGTATGCTCAGGGAAGAGGAAGCCCAAGTGGCTTCAGGACACCTTGAGAGAGGCGACATCTGTTGCTGGGCCTAAGAGGCCGGTCAGAGAGAGCAGATCACTTGAGAGGTTTTGTAGCTATATGGCAATGGCTACCAGCATCCTTGACTCTGAGCCTTCTAGCTATGAGGAGGCAGCTAGCCAGCAGGTCTGGAGAGAGGCCATGCAGGAGGAGTATTCTTCTATCATGAAGAATGATGTTTGGGAGGTGGTGCCAAGGCCCGAGGGCAAATCCGTGGTTACTTCCAGATGGCTTTACAAGGTAAAGCATGCTGCAGATGGCAGCATTGAGAAATTCAAAGCGAGGTTTGTGGCTCGAGGGTTCTCCCAAGTAGAGGGAGTTGATTATGAGGAGACCTTCGCTCCCGTGGCTCGATATACTTCGATCCGCTCCATTATATCGATAGCAGCAGAGATGGGTTGGAAGATCCACCAGATGGATGTGAAGACCGCATTTCTCAATGGCTTCATACAAGAGGAGGTGTACATTGAGCAGCCACAGGGCCTTGAGGTGCATGGGAAGGAGTCCCATGTGTGCAGATTGAAGAAGGCCCTTTATGGCCTGAAGCAAGCTCCCAGAGCTTGGTACTCCAGGATAGATACATACTTGCAGAAGATGGGTTTCACAAAGAGTGAGGCAGATCCGAACCTTTACTATATTGTGATAGGTGAGAAGCCTCTCATTCTGGTGCTGTATGTGGATGACTTGGTCATTACAGGTGCAGAGAGACTCATAGAGCACTGCAAGAGAGATCTTGCGGCGGAGTTTGAGATGAAGGACATCGTCTTGATGCATTACTTTTTGGGTTTGGAGGTGTGGCAGGAGGAGGGGCATTTCTTCCTGGGACAGGGGAAGTATATTGTGGACATCCTTGGCAGATTCCACATGGAGGATTGTAGACCCATGTCGACACCGATGATCACCAACTCGAAGAAGCTTCATGCTTCGGATTCCGAGTTGGTGGATCCCACATTGTACAGGCAGCTGATTGGTTCCTTGATGTATTTGGTCAACACTAGACCAGATATTTGTTTTGCAGTCAACATGATGAGTCAGTTTATGTGTGAGCCTAGAAAGGTTCACTGGGTGGCTGCAAAACACATTTTGCGATACTTCCAGGGGACAGTGGATTATGGTCTGACTACAGGGTGGGGATGGAGGGAGATTGCGGTGTTAAGACTGATTCCGACAAGGTGTTGTGCTTCTGAGCAGGAAGAGCACTGGTGTCATGGTTGGGTTCAGAAGAAGTTATGACTCAATAAAGCAGCTAGCTTCGTAGCATTGAGCTCGGGCCGAGCAGAGTATATGGCAAACAAATAGCTAGTTGTAGGCTATCCGCTTCGCAAGATGTTGTTTGGCTTATTTGGTCACTGTTGAGACCTCAAAGGATTTACTCACATAATCAGAGTTGCATTAAACTCACGGAGAATCCAGTATTTCATGACAGGTCAAAGCATATCGGGATCAAATATCATTTCATCAGAGACTATGTTCAGAAAGGAGCTATGAAGCTTGAGTATATTCCCAATGATGAGCAGGTTGCAGATATTCTTACCAAAGCCTTACCACGGGGCAAGCATGTCTACTTCAGAGACAAGATGGGTGTGGTGAGGAACACCTTCCTCGGTAAGAGGGAGTGTTGAAATTTGGGTACTGGAGGACAGGTGGTTCCCCAAGGCTTTGATCTTTGGCCTAGGGAAAAGTGTCCAAAAGAATTTAATTTTTCTCCTAAAGTGACTTTATAAAGTTATAAAGTCAAATCTAATTTAAAAGTGACTTTAAGTGATAAAATTACTAAAGTGACTTTATAAAGTTATAAAGTCAAATCTAATTTAAAAGTGACTTTAAGTGATAAAGTTACTAAAGTCTAATTTTAAAGTGACTTTAATAAAGTCAATATAAAATTAGAAAGGAAATAGAAAGGAAAAAGTGATTTTGGAATAAAAGACTAAGTGGGTCTTTATTAAAGTGGGTGAATTAAAAAATAGAAAGTGAGATTTAAATGAACATTTAATCTCAGCCCTAGATCTAAAGCTATCTCAGCCATTGGATTTAGGGATTCTCCAAAAGTCACTTAGGGTTAGGTTAAAGGAGGAAAAGGAGAGAAAAGATCATTCATTCTTTCATGAGCAGATTGAGAGAGGAGGAGAGAAAGAGAGCAAGGGAGATTTCTCGGGCAGTTGAGGAGAAGGAGGCAGCAGCCTGGCACACATTCCAAGGCAAAGATTTCAAATAGAAGACATTTTCAAGAAGATTACCAAAGAAATTTTTAGCACACAACAAGGCGATTTTGGCATGATTTTATAAAGAAGGGCCTATAGGAGGTCGTATTAGAAGAATATACATGGTGGAAATCGAGGCAAAGAAGGGGCTATACCGTACAAGAAGTTTCATGCCAGCTTTGCACACAAATCGAGTTTGGACAAAGATTAATTGTCGTTTTGCAATAAACATTTTGAGGCCGTATGCCTACATTTATTGGTGCATTTCCTGGGCACGTAATCGAGGAGAACGTACGCATTGTCGCTGTTTCGTTTTTGTCGCTGTACATTTTCCGAGGCGGTGGTTAAGCACGGAAAACGAGATAAGTTGTAAAAGTCTGTTTGCTGATTTTTATTTTGCTGAATATTTCTCTCACTGTAAAAAAGGCATTTTCCAGAAATAAGAAGGAGCTTTCAAACTGGTTTTCCCCAAGAGTTGTAGGGGGTTTTTTCAAGGTCATGTTGACCAAAAATATCTGTGTCAAATGTGTGAATGACTGTTTTTATGCTTGCTGATTTTTAATTCTGCATTTTCCAGCATTCTGAAAAATTTCCAGAATTTGTGTTTTCAGCAAAAGTTATTTTCCAGTTTGTTAAATGTATGGATATGGGAAAGGGCATTTAACTATTTTGGAGTAATAAGGTGAAAAACTGAAAACCGGGGTGGGAAACTATGAATTTTCTACAACGATGCCTATACAATCTGTGCGACAACATTTTTTGGCGCTGTTGCCGGGGACCCATTTATTGGACTTTGGCTTTACGACATTCATCTCTTTATTCATCTTTCATCTCAGGTATTTGAGTTAGCTTCCTGTCCTAGTGGCGACTCCATTGGCTTCATCTTCCACAAGAATTTATACGAGAAGACATCTAAGTAGCTTGATTAATCCTACTCCAGATCCTGAAAGGGTTTTTAGAGTCCGATTACACAAGCTCTCTTCTCGTACACTTCTTGATAATCTCGGCCAGGAAACTCTCTCTAATATCCATTCTCTTTTTTGTGATCCACCTCAACGCGATATCATGGATGTTTATAGCCCGTGCAATTTTGCTAATATTCAGGGTTATCCCCATGCTATCCCTCAAACTGGAATGGATAAATTACCTTCTTTTCAAGGAAATGATGCAGTTAGTGTCAAATCTCATTTGTTTGCTTTCGCTAATTGCTGGAATAGATTTGCAGTTGCAAATAACAATTTCGATGATGTAAAGATGAAAACTTTTGTTCTTATTTTTGGCCAGGATGTTGCTGAATGGTTTATGGAAAAACCTGATAATTCATTCGATACTTTTGAATCAATTGTAGCTGCCTTTAAGGACAAGTATGGTGATAAAAGGGAAGATAGGCATTTGGTGAGAGAGATCAGTACCATTAAAAAGAAAGAAAATGAAACGATTGAAGAATTTAACAGGAGATTTAATGATATCCTTAGAGAAATATCTCTCATAAACCTCTGATGGATCTCTTCTGAATTTTTAGATTGATGCTTTTAATTCTGAAACTTCATATGAGTTAAGGCGGGCTAAAACTGCAAATTATAGGGCTTGTCAATCTTTAGCTGAAGAGCTTGAAAAGGATAAAAGGGCATCTGGGAAGTCTGAAATCCCTGGTTTTGATAGGACTGCAACTAAATTGAAGGGACCTAAAGGTAAAGAACCTCTAGAGGATGATGATGACCTTATGAAAAAGTTAATGCAAAAGCTTGAAAGCATGGAGCTTAATCAAGCGAAATTAATCTTTGACCATGCTAAGGAAATAAGTACTTTACAGTCTAGGTTGGTCCAAATGGAAAGGGCTCAAACGCAAAATTCCCAACCTAGGAATCATAATAATAATAATCGAGGAAATAATACTTGGCAGAAAAAAGGTCAGTTGAGTGAGCAGAGATCTCCGAATCCGCTTGAATCTACTAATCTGGTTGATGAAGCTCTTCCTTATTGTAGAGCTTGTGATGCTCTTCATGAAGAAGTTACTTGTCCCATTGTTAAAAGAATCATAAATAATGGAATGTTTGGGGCAAGTAATCAGATAAATGTTGTTGGTAGGGAGTTCTCTTTGTCTATGGAAGATTGGATGGAAGTTAAGGAAAATAGTCAAGATGTTAAGCCTTCCACGCTGTATATCCATCTTGCTCCTCTTTTCCACGCTGTATATCCTCCATATTATCCACAAGACTTTCTCCTTTTCTTTTTCACGTTATATCTCCTCAGTGTAATCCGCAAAAACTTGCTCCTTTACCGCAGCATATGTAGGGTATATATAGTAGTTCTAGCCAGATATTTAAGCCGATCTTATAGCCATTAAGTAGGCCGACTTTAATACTTGTTTGTAAGCCGAATTCATAGGCATATCTTCAATGTTAAATATGAGCAGTCCTGTAAGCTATTTTCTTGCAACGTCCTGAAGGATATTTGCCATTTACATGACTCTTAATTACACTTATGTTCCTAATAGACATCAAGAAGAAGTCTATAGACCTATACTAAGAATCTTGCTCATGAAACCCATGAAGCAAGTAAACCAAAAATTCATTTTATTATTATTGACTTCTTCTTTACATAAGTACATAATTACAGAGTCATAATGAAGACCTACCTAGTTACACTTTTCAACCATCCCAAGCTTGCTGGGATAGAAATCTGGGAATTGATTCGAATCCAAAACTTAGTATTTTCTGGATTTTCATCTCTTGAAATATTCAGTCTTTTGAAATGCTAATAGGCTCATTGGATTCATATTTCATTGTTCTAATACTTCGAACTCAAAGCCATACCTTATTTTCACATTTTTAGGCTTTTGAGTGACCTTGAAGTGGACCCTAACTTGTTGGTTTTTGTGTTTTCTACAGAATTACAGATTTGTCGATCCAAAGCAACAAGCAAATGAATTATTCTGAATTATTCTCAACCACATACCAAGGTAATATCAAGGGAAATCATCTTCAAGTTGGTAAGAGTTGTCTTACACTCAATCTTGTGTTTTTCAAAGATTTCATTCATTGTTTTGTTAAGTATTTTGATTGTTGATTTGCATTTCTGCAGTGAGATATCATTCCGAAATTTGCAATTATCTAAACTAACACCTAGACCCCATCACCCAATAGAGAATTATAGGCATTGGTCTACTAATTTTGTGGTGGTGTTTTATTTATTTATTTATTTTATTTTTCCATTAGGGAAGCCTCACTTAGCATTTTAAGAGTTAGCTTAAAAGAGTGGAGACTGATGCCAAGGTGACAGTGGGCATTTGTCTTGTGTCTGCCGCTCTAGCATGTTGCTGAACATTTGCAAGACTGCTAATCTGCGCGGTAACAAGACCTTAGTAGGGAAGTTAACCTAAAGTCTTATTAAACTTGATTCTGTCCTTAAATAATAGTTAATTATATGTAATTAGCTTGGGGGGATCAATGCATGAAGGGATACGTAGCCCCTTCATGTTGTGTAATTTAAAGCTTGCATTTATATGCAAGCATCATTGTGATTATTGTTCAAATTTGAAGGTTTGGGGGAAGAGGGGAGTTCGAAGATGACTGCTATTCAATTACCAAAGAACCGACTCACCAAGAATCGAGATTTCCTTGTGTGAACTATCCTTTTCCTGGGAAATGGGGGAAATTGCCAAGAGCAAATTATTGAGGGTGGAATAATTTCAAATTGTGAAAGCTACAACCACAAATTTATGGATATTTGTTGTTGTTTGAAATTATATTGGTTGTAATTGGGGAAAATTCACTATAATTAATAATTCCCTGGGATCCCAGCATAGATATTTTTTCTAGCCAACCTATGTTGGAGCTTTGGATGGAAATGGGATAGCTTGAAGGACTACTAAGCAGAGAAAGGGATCCCATTTATTGAGTTGTGCAGCCTAATGGCGAAGAGGGATATAGATTGGGAATTGCTATATGTGATTGTTAGCCTAGGAATTTGGCCATGAGAAGAGAAATTAAAGCCAGCCATAGGAAGAGTGTGTTCCTTGTGGATTCATAGCCTCAGCTTGAGGGGGCGGTCTCTGTTGCAAAAAGAATTGGTGCAATTAATAGCCTATAGTTGGGTGGAACATCCATCTTTTGTAGCCAGTTCGTGAACAATTCCAGGCAGAAGTGTTTTGAATTGTATTTGTCAATTATGACAAATTAAATATTGAATTGTTATGGTTATGTCATGGTTAAATTTATTTCTAGCTTGTTCATCTGACTGCTGTGTTAGCTTGCATTTATGAATTATGGTTTCATGAATGACTATTTATCAGGTCGCATAAATGTATAGTGTCATGCCTGTTAATTTGTTAATTTGGAATTAGTTAATAACATAATAGTTAGTTCAGTTTCTTAGTGAATTGGTTCAAATTTTGGTGGTTACTAGAAGTACCCTATATCGTCATAGTGTATAGAATGTATCGGGTATGTTACAATTGTGGACTCAGCAATGGATGTACATAAAAACGTGGGGTTGCAGACTTGGATGCTCATTGCATGATGTGCATTAACAACCTAATTAGATATGGACAGTACCTTGAAAACTATAAGAAAACAGAAGCCTAAAATCAGCAACAACGGGCTTGGGTAAAAAACAATATTAACATAATGAAATCAATAATTGAAGACTCATCTTCCAGCCAATATAACAGGAAAGACCAAGAGATAAAATGGAAGCAGAGTAAAAATGGAGGACAATAGATACATTTTGAGAGATGTTGTTATGGTTTAAGGGCTTAGCTTTTTGTCATGCTTTTTGATCTGTAATGAAGGCGGCTACCACATAGAAAAGCTTTGGGTCTTTCTAAATGCACGTGTTTACAGGTTCTAACTTATAAATACATTACAACATATTTATGCCACAGAGAGTTGACCACGGTTTCAGGAAGGTTGTCTCTTCTATCTTCATTTTAACAATAAATTAAACATTTCACTTTATGGAGAGATCTACGTGATCCTCAACCTCACAAGAAGAAAAATGACTATTTTGATCTGCAAAAGCTTTATAGAATCTCCTTAAATTCTTGTTTCACTTTTTTTTAAATGCTTCTCACTTCGACATTAAAAAGCAAGATAACTAAATCAGAGGTTACAAATTATATCAGATCTGATCATGTTCACTAACATCTCTGCTTACTTTTCTATTGTTTTGTACGCATACATTATAACCATGGAGTTTACAAATAACTTGGTTGTCGGCTATATCTACGTTTTGGCCATTTGAATTAACAGAACATTGATCTCTAACGCCGCTAAGTCACCTGACACGGACACAGGACATGCAGGACACGAAAATTCGAGTGTCCGACACGGGCATGTTGACACCGTAACAAGACATGTTAGGATACGTTGTATATATATATATATATATAAAAATACTAAATAGATATTTCTTATACAAATTCTCATTTATGATATAAATTTAGATATAGATCTAGATTCTACATTGTAAATTTAAAATTTGTAAGTTTTACAAAATAACACTATGTATACAAATACAACTGTGACACATTCATCAATGATTCAATAGGAAAAAGACAAGAAATTGCAGTTATCTCAATAAGTCATCAAAATCAAAATGTGTTACATAGGTAGTAGGTTGTAGCAATGCCAATGGCAAATAGAAATAGTAAATACCAAACAATGACAAGCCTCAAGGTAGTAGGTAGCTCATGACTCATGAATCATCAATCATCATGATCAAAATCAGCAACACTGTCATGGTCACCGACTCACCACTGCTCTCCTTTGTTGCATCCCCCTCCTCTATATCCAATGTCATCTCTGCATTTGTTGGTGTGGAGGATGACCTCTCAACAGTATCACCATCATCAAAGGTGACAGGCTTTAGCACTGGGTCATTAAGATCCAAGTTGGCCAATGCCAACTCCACACTGTTGTCCAAACCCATATCATCAAGAAAAACATCTCATATCTTTGTCTTTCCCTTCAATTATTCATCCATCTGCCTATAAATAAGATGAAGGTCGGTGTGCACATACACCATTGTCTCTGCCCTGGACTACTCAACCTGCTATTCTTGACACTATACAAATTTCCATATGTGCTCCAATTCCTCTCGCAACAAGAGGATGAAGTCACTTAAGAGAGGATTCTCATGACTAACTGTTGTAGAGGAGGGCTTGTTGCCCCATGAGTTGCCCACCAAGAATAGGGCTTCTTAGCCCCTCTGTCTCTAATCACATCATAGCACATACATGTTGCTTGAATCGCCTACAAAAAGCACTTACCTGTTGCTTGAATCGCCTCCAAAATGCTCTCAAACCCTTTGCTAGAAGCTCCCACACACTCACAGTAGAAGACACACTCAAGAATGAGTGCCATATGAGCCCAAATCGGGCTTTATTGGCCGCATGACATGCCTTATTAAGGGACACGTGTCCTGAATTTCGGGATTCATGTATTCATCGAATCCCACAATTCAGGACATGACGGACATAATCACAAGACATGTGTCCCATCGAATCGTGTCCAATTTGTGGGATTTGGGACACGAGAGGGCTTTAGGATGAATCCAGTTTCATAGCTAAGGCCAAGCTAGCAGAAGATGATGAAACTATTGTAATCTTTTGTCTTAAAACTCCTGACCCAATATTCCTCCTAATAAACAAAGGCTTTTTTTATAGAATTTTCCCAATAATAAAAATCGATAATGTCTATATGATAAGTACAACATGAAGAATCTCACCTCAAAGTCTAGTCATATCACTGAATGTGGTCCTAAACCACATTTACAACACCTTGGGTTAGGAAGAGGAGTGGGGCGGTACAGGCAATCATGATGTTTGGATTTTCAGGTAGTTTGCTTTTGTGCACTTCAAGCATTAGATTCAACTAAAGTTTAATAGGGACTTTATTTGTCTTTTAGCTTTTAACTCTTGTAGATCATTTTATGAAGTCTTCTGTAGAGAACTAGTTCTAATATGGTAACTGATAGCACACATTATTATGATGTTCTGCATTGGATTTTGTAGTGAGACGCGTTCAATTGTCATTGGATGTATTTATTCATATTTGGATATGGCTGTACTTATTGCAGTAACGCAGGTTCTGTTTGAAACAAGAGTTTTTGCTCAATAGGGTTAACTTTACATTTGAACCCATCAGCATACAACAAATAGGTTTTATGTGAAGAGGAAGGTGCCATTGAGGTGGAACTTATGTATTGTCATGGTTCATCGTAAGTCATAAGTAGCCCTCTTCGGAAGCAAATGAACCGACGTCACTTTTGCAGTCAAATCCTACCTGAATCTTCCCGGCATCTTCGACGAACCCCAGCGAAACCAAAAAATTGATAAAATAATTATTAATTTTCCAAGGTTATGCATCGTCGACGGAATGCTATAATCACCAACCGACTTCAATAGATCCTGGAAAGATCATTGGTACTTTAACGATTAAATCTCTTCCGATGCATCTTCCAGCAACCTTCGTTCACAAATGCTAAATGCTGGAAAACAGTTATTAATCAGGAAACTAAGTAAATGAAATTGTGCAGAAATACCCGAAAATATTTTAAACATGGGCAGACAGCATAGGCAATGAATTTCCCAGCAACTGGAAGGAAGCTTCTGAGAATAGCTGCTGAGGAGGATATATAATAAATCTGATGTGCTGAGAAGAGAAAATGTGATCTAGTTCGGTTAAAGTACTTCTGAGAACGGTTTCAACACTTTAATGTCAGTAATACCGTGCTTTTACGCCAACATTTGATCCGAAAATAGAAAAGATTGGTATCCATGCTCTTTATGAACATTGCAAGTGGCTTGTAGTTGTGTTATTGTGACTAGTATCATCTCTTCTGTGGCGGAAAATGATCGTCATGCACTCCAGCAGTCCCAGAAAATGCCCAGCAACTGGAAGGAAGCTTCTGAGAATAGCTGCTGAGGAGGATATATAATACATCTGATGTGCTGAGAAGAGAAAATGTGATCTAGTTCGGTTAAAGTACTTCTGAGAACTGTTTCCACACTTTAATGCCAGTAATACCGTGCTTTTACTTCAACATTTGATCCGAAAATAGAAAAGATTGGTATCCATGCTCTTTATGAACATTGCAAGTGTCTTGTAGTTGTGTTATTGTTACTAGTGTCATCTCTTCTGCGGCTGAAAATGATCGTGATGCACTCCAGCAGTCTTAGAAACGGGAGAAGATTTTCCCCGAGACCATCTAATTCGTGTGAGAATTACTAGCGATTCAACAACGAAGACAAAACGTAGAAGGATCTTTTTAGTAACCAGCGCAAGAAACCCCACGGGAGATTTTCCGTTAGCGATTCACGAACAGGGAGAACAAAGACGAAATGCAAGGAAGGAGGTTTTAGTGCCAAAATGGGTCCTTACCGTATTTTGTTCAATCTTCATTCTGTTAATTAGTCCTCTTTTCTTCGGGTAGAAGCTTTGGGGTGGGGAAGCTTTGGGATGGGGAAAAGCTGTTGTAAAGTTGCAGATGACATTTTTTTTTATCACATGTGATTCCAGTCATGTTGACGCCTTCTCTTGTACTTCATTATTTTTATTATTAATAAGGGAAATGTTATTCATTGAAATATATTTAAAATATAAATAATTATTTAATTTAATTTTGTTACAGTTTTAGCTTTTTTTATAGCTAGAAGGAATGGTATTTATTAATGAGAAATCGAATGTAAAATTGCATTGTAATTGTTAAACATACACATGGTGTATGAAAAGAATAAACACACACATAGAAATATAAGCATGAGATATTCATATTATTCACCATAGATATATATTTATAATACAATGGTGTGATTCTTGGATTCATCTTTCAAGGTCACTTGGACTTTTTGTGTCTCTTCACCTTCCACACCTACTCATAGAGGATTAAGTGTTCAACATTCTCCCCCTTAATCCGAAGAGGTATGTGTGAGTCCAAGAAGAGAGTTGTAATACAAATTTGCAAAGTATGCATGGCAGCACTTAGGCTGAATCAACTCTCTGAAATGTTGGCATAAAGAGGTGGTTTAAGAATGACCACCAACACTGGAACACACCGCTTATTGCAGTTCCCGGAACTCTTACAAAACTGGCAAGAAGCTAAGGGCTTCTGCTAGAGGAATTGTCCCTCATATTTGAAAAGGGAGACCTTCAACCTAAAAGAAGGGAAGTCTACAACCTGCGATGGTTTAAGGATGACCATCAACACTGGAATGCTTGATGCAATTCTTGGAACTCTTCCAAAGCTGGCAAGAAGCTGAAGTCTTCTGCTAGAGGAAGTGTTCTAAAAGAGAAAGAATATCAACCTCACATGGATGGTTTAAGGTTGTCCATCAACCAAAGACATGCTCATGAGCATCTGTGTCGCTGGCTACAACTCTGAATTTGGAATGACGAATTGTGGCTCAGGCTCACTTGATCTACTGTCATAGTTATCAAAACCGGTCGGTTTGAACCGGTAATCGGTCAAACCGGCCGGTCAGCTAAGTCACCGGGCGGAACCGGCCATGCAACCGGGTTCAAGGAGGCATCTCACAAAAAAATCCCGGTTAATTGGACCTAATCAGCCGGTTAGGTGTCCCATGCTCAAGTTTGTGCTACCATTTCAGGAGGGCAAGGGGGGCTTCACTTGACTTTGCCTACCCTCTCATTTTCTTGACACATCCTCTTGCCAATTAATGGTAATGTTAAATTCTTAAAGTAAAAGTGACATTTCCTTTATTTTCATCCTTTTACTTAAATTTTTAACATTACCATGAAATGACTCAAGATGTTTAAGAGTGGTTTCGTCCTCATTGGATTTCATATGGAGAAACTAGAATTTTAGATTTCACTCAAAATTCAGCAGACTTAATGGTTTTCAGGGTTTCATGGTTTGGGGATTTGCATTGTTTCCATTTGATTCTATTATGTGTAAGGGTATGAGATTGGCATTTGATCAAGAGTATGAAGTCCTTTAAGAACCTTGATGTTGGTGGCATTGATTGTTGAACTCTGTTGATGTTGGTGGTATTGATTGTTGAACTCCCCTACCGTGGCCTTAACAAGAATGTACCCTTCACTCAAAGGAAAACAACTGGTTAGGCATGTTAATCTTTTTCTACCGCATTTTAAGGTTGAGGAGATGAACCCTTCACTCAAACCAAAATCATTGGTTAGGTATGTTAAACTTTTTCAATTTCTATCATGTTATAAGGTTGAGCAATCCAAGTCTGAAGACTTTGAGCTAGATGATGTTTATGTATCTCTTGTTGATGATCCCATTTCTAGTAGCGATGAATCAATGATGAGTTTCATGAGAGACCATGTTACTTAGTGATTTGTAGTTTTGATGTCTATTTTTGCTACTACTACTACTACTACTAAAGTTGTAGAGAAGTTTTAGAAGTCCTCAAACTCTGAGCCATATTATTTATGTAGCTCATGTTGATGATCCCTTGTCTAGTAGTGGTGATGATTTTGATCATGATGAGGAGTGATCATGTTGTTGATCACTAATATGTAGTCTTGTATTAGGCCAATGGCCTCATAGCTTGTAGCATTGTTTTTGGACTTTATCAGCCATTTGGAGCCTCATTACTTATGTATTTTTTGATGATATGTATTGCACTCGGTGCCATTTTGATATATTCACCTTTGCATGGTATATAAATGAGCAAACTTTGCATATTTTGTCTCTATTGGCTTGGAATCATGGTTGCAAATCTTAAAAATAGTTTTTTTTTATTAAAAAATAATTATGTAATGTATTTTTTTTTAAAACCGATTCATTGAGATCTGATCGCTCCCGGTTAAACCGGTTCCGATTAGAAACCCGGTTCATTAGGTCTATCGGTTCGGTCACCGGTTCCGGTTTTAATAACTATGTCTACTGTGCCTCTGGCTACAACTCTGAATATGGAATGAGAGATTGTGGCTCAGGCTCGCTTGATGTGACTGTGAAGCTTGTAGATGACCACCATTTTCCTCCCTGTCAGGTGCAAGGTGAGATGATGGCGAAAACTCAACTGCAAGTTTGTTCAATATTCTAGAACAAGTTCTGACATGTGATTTAAACATGTTATTGGCTATCGATGCCCATTTCCAAGAAGCGATCCATCCAAGATGAATCTTTGTTCTTGTAGGAGGCTTGTTTCTAAAGCATCTATGTGAAGAATGGGTGTGCCGACCACAGTGCTTGCATGGATGAAGATCAAAACAATGATTTTTCATATGGCCAACTCGATCACAGTGTTGGCATTTTACAATTTGTTGTTGTTGAAGTGGAGCAGGATCTGGAACAACTGCAGGTGAACTGTCATAAAGAAATCTGACACTCTGAAATTTGATGGGCTTGGAGTAGTCCGGAATATGAAAGGACAACTCGTTGTCATATCCAAGACTAGTTCTGTGCTTGTTGTGGACAAGCTCTTCCCAAGGTCTGATGATGAGCTTGGGAAGTGCGGGCTGAGCTGCTGCATCTGCATGTAAATCTTCTCTTGTACAAGGAACTGAATGTGAATCGTTTGCAACTTTATATTCTTGCTGCTGATGAGAGTCCTCAATTTTCTGAACAGAAACAGGTTCAGAATAATGACTCTTTTGTTGAAGTTCATCTTGCTGACGTTGAGACTCCAACTGCAAAAACTCAATCTTGTCTTGTGTATCTTGCAAGCAAGTTTGAATATTAAAAAAAGCGTTCTTGCTCATTTTTACCATATCATGAACAGTGGAATGAATGAGGTTATGCAACAACTCTAATGCATCATTGATTTTAGCCATTTTTTTCAACAACTCGGGCTTCAAGAAATAAAGGGTGTCGGGTTCAACCGATAATGCACCCGTTTACAATGTGATTCAACTTACTTTCAAAAGAATACAAATGACTTCAAAGACCCTTTTTTTGAACTTCCAATTATGGAATTCCCAAAGAACAAACTCTGCTACTCAAATTATGGAGGACCTCAAGGTATAGACTTTGACCGTCTGACCAGCAAGCAACAATGACTCACATCATAAAAGTGTTCAACAATTTCTCAACAACTCAAAGTTATACTTCAAACACTGATTGCAACTATGAAAAAGCAATATCCACTCACAATGTTAGTATGTCACTGCATATAATTTTGTAAATGTGCAGCAAAAACCACTGTGCAATAACCCTTTAAGGCAGATGATTTCTCTCTTCTTCAAAGAACTGTTTTACACCAACAATTCTAATTCAACAAAAATATGTTCACAAGCTTGGATGCCACTATCGATCAACAAATGGTCTTGAGCTTGATATATTACTTTACAATAAAGATGAAGGAAAATTCCAAAAATTCTTTGTGGCAAAACTATAAGTGAATTTATGATGCCACTGCTGTTTTGAAAATAATGACCAATTTTCAACACTTGCCTTCACATTGTCAATCTCTTTTAGAGAGTCACCCTTCTATACATGCCACAAATCTTAGTCATTTTTTTATAACATACAACACAAACTTCATTTTTCACTATGTAAACAGTCCATTTATCCATTTACCATCTTCTCTCTCTCTTCTTCTGATGTCTTCTTATTTTTTTCTTTTTCTTTTTTTAATGAAAAAAATTTAGGGAAAAGAAAAGGTATTATCAGGAGGAGGACTTAACTGAGGGAGGTTTTAACTGGGGAAGGATTTAACTGAGGGAGTTTTTAACTAGTGAATGATTTATCTGAGGGAGGTGAAACTGGGGAAGGATTTATCTAGGGGAGGTTTTAATTGTAAAAAAAAATTAAAATTTATGGAAAAAATATGAAAATTAAGTGAAGGTTAATAATCTGCGATTTGGGGGGCAACTGTGTTCAAATAATAAAATAAAATAAAACAGAGGGGGAGCGGGTTGGGGAGAGGAGCAGAGCGTGAGGGGGAGCGAGTTGGGGAGGGAGTGAGGGCTGAGGGGAGGGTCGAGGGGAGGGTCGTGAGGGGGAAGGCGGAATGGGGAGCAGTGAGGGGGCAGGCGAGCGGGGAAGAGGGGAGTGGATGCAGCAAGGGGGTGGGCCGTGAGTGTAAGGGGGAGGGCGGAAGGTGGTGAAGGGGGATTGGGTAGTTGGTAAGGGAGCGGAAAGTTGAGATGAGGGGTAGCGGGTGTGCGCCGAGTGGGGGGTGAGGGTCGTGAGGCCGAGAGGGCAATGGGTGCGTGCGAGTGGGTAAGGGGTTTGGGAGTTGGGTGAGCGGGGTGAGGGAGCCGCGTAGGCCGAGCGTTGAGGGGAGTGCAGTGAGGGACGGCTGTAAGGCCGTGAGGGTGAGGGGGAAAGGTCGGATGGTGAGGCACGAGAGGTGAGGCGGCGGTTCGATGGTGAGAGCCGTGGGATGTGCGAGGGGCGAACATGGTTAAAGTACCAGAGGAGTGACAAAGAAAAAATTATTTTTATTTTTATTTTTGAAAAAACACAACAAATGTCACAAGATTTTAGAATTCAGAATAAGAAACGACAAGAGAGGAGGAATGCAAAAATTTCATCGTTTTTGAAAATTGTAAACTCATGTTTGTAATTTGAGGAAATTGTAAAGGCTAAAGAAAATTAGAGAAACTTTCTCCGTAATTGCAGAAACAAAACCCTGTGAATTTTTCTGAATGCAGACATTGACAGGAGAGCAGAAAATTTGGAATGCAAATAGTATAAAGGAGAGAAAACTTGGCATTTCAATGAACCCAACAAAAATACCTAATGCCAAAAATTGATTCCCCGAATGTCAGTAGGCACTTCGAACAAGCAAACACTGCAATTTTTTACAGACGAAAGTGTCATTAAAAAACAAATGGCTCACATAAGGTTGAGCTAGTTATGAATGTATCAGCTCTCATACCATGTTAAACACACACATGGTGTATGAAAAGAATAAACACACACACAGAAAGATAAGCATGAGATACTCATATTATTCACCATAGATGTACATTTATAATACAATGATGTGACTCTTGGATTCATCTTCCAAGGTCACTTGGACTCTTTTGTGACTCTTCGCCTTCCACACCTACCCATAGAGGATTAGGTGTTCAACATTAATGAATCAAGCTTTATTTTAACAAAATAATAAATTCTCTAAACTATGGTCTAAGGAATGAGCTGCAAAGGAAAAGAAGCATGAGATTAAAATTGAAAAATTAGAGTGTTTAGTTATGGTGAATTGGTAACTTGTTGAAATAATCTGGGCAAGGTTCAGGATCAAAATTTTCGGCTGTTTCTATAATGCCAAAAGTATATCCAACAACCCACAAGCCAAAGATACCAAAAAATTATGACTTAGCAAGAACCAAGACACCCATGAGAGTAGATTCTATCCTAGGGGTCACCTACTCTTTGAACCTTTATCACAATATGCCAAACATGTCCCCTTAAATTGAACCCAAGTGAATGGGAAAACAAACTATGCTCCCAACCATTCGATCCAGGACTTCAAAATTAGAGTTCCTTTATGAATTATGTGGAAGGGAGTGGTAAGGGACAAAGAAAGACCAGGATAACATGAGAGGAAGATGCAGAGAGATATCAGTGTCTGGAAATCAAAAGACCTGGAAGAGGAATGTGACGATGAGGATTGGGGGAAAGGAAAAACATAGAAGTGGTATGTAGGGAAAGAAAACGAAGAGAAGGCTAACAGGGGAAAAAGAATGACCTATTTCATCAACTAACAGATGGCAGGAATGTAGTAAAAAGGTGAAGAGGGGAGGATTCAAAAGGCATTGGTACAGTCTAATCAATGTGAATCTACAATCTTGACTATAGATAAAAAGACTGATCATGCAAAAAAAGCCAAGTGGAACATGGTTATGAAACTGACTCTATACAAGGATTTCAGTGTGCTGAAGTAGCATTAGGGAATGAGAATACCTATGTATCGGGAAGTGAATTTTCAATGGAGCAGTTTCTCACACAGACTCAATGTAAAACAACAGTGCACTTAATCAAAAGTTTAGAAGTCACTTGTTTTTAACGATGCTTTTCTATTAATAAATAGAAATAGACAAATATGCCGAGATGGACATTCTTGAAGAAGCTATGATTCAAACTAAGATAAATTAAATATGGGAATCTCTTATTTTACTGACAAACAATAAAGGGAAGTTTTCAGCAAGAAGTGTAGGATTTGGCCCTATTATAGTCCTTGGATTGGGTATACAAGTGAAAGCTTCTATTTCATATGTTTGATCCATTCCCATTAGACTTTTCTCTAACCTCAACAAGTTTTCATTGTCTAGGTCTCCTACCTTGCTTCCAAACTTTCCTATATCTGTGATAGATATGTCCATTGCAATGCCTAGAGGATTTTAGTTTTTTCAACTTCAATTTGCAAGGAGACTGTGTTTCATGAAAAAACAAGAAGGATTATTTGGATATTATCTGCATGGGCATATTTGTATCCTTCATCAGATCCTGCACTTTCTAAAGTTAAATACAAGTTGTAAAAGCAAGGGACCAATTCTATTGTTTACAGTGAAAAGGAGTATTCACTAAGCTCATTCTTAGATTGCACATCACTAGCCTAGTTTCTGGACCTCATACCCATTACTTCTCATGTAAATACTTGCCCAGAACCAAGCTCTACAGATTGGGCAATGAACTTATAGAAAACAACCTTTTTAATGATGGACATTCTCTAAGAAGCTATGATTCAAACAAAATTAATTAATTTTGGGAATAAGTGTAGGATAAAATCTGATAAGTGATTTCAATTATATCTTATAGGGCCAAATCCTGCACTTATTGCTTGAAAATACTGACAGATAAAATCTGAAACACCTGAGACAGAATTCTCGACTCCTCCCAACCAATCTCTGACACACTGATCAGCCTTTGCTATCTCTTGTGCTTGTCTACATGTTTCTCTGTGCAGTCCCAGCGCTGGACTGTGTAAGTCTGCGTAGGGTCTGCGTGAGTTCACTGTGCTGCAGCCCAGAGCTGCCTCCTGTGACCCACTGCGTCCCTCTATCCCTGATCTCAGTCACTTGCTGGGTCCCTCCTCCTTCTGCTTCTGCAAATCTCCGCCTTGCAACTCTCCCACTGAGATCGAATTCTCTTACTTCAGAAATGATCTCCTTCGGGTACTGAGTGTATGCCCGACTTATTTTCCAAATGACCCTCAAACCTTCTTTTATAATCTTTTCGTTGGTGAGTCAACGGCCCAGATTAGAAGTTTAATCAATGGTTAAGATTAAAACTTGACTTGATCTTTGTTTTTAAAAGATTCACACTCTGACTTATTAATACCATTTAATTATTTCATTTCCCTAAGTTTAGACTTAGGGTCTCCATTAAAATAATCAATTATTTTAATGAGTCATGAACCGAGTGGAATTTCCACAAACGGTTTCTGGGTTTTTTGGAATACTGTTGTCCAAGCCTCCTTTCAAAGTTTGAGACTTGGAACACTTTCTAATGTTACAAAAATAAACACTCCCTCTTAGCGAGGAAGGTGCTCCAACAATATGCCTATTGCATGCTGCTTTGCTTTTGAAGCACCCTCTGCGCTACTGATCTCTGGACACTGCCCCTCATCTGCTGCGCTACTACCCTCTGTACTTCTACCTTTGACACTGCCACTATCACTATTGCATCTGTAGTACAGTTGCCTCTGAATTCTGATCCTATCCACTCCTACTACTGGAATGGATTCTTGATCATCCCCATCTTCTCTCTGAAGTAAACAAACTTAGTCTTCCCCAGAGCTTTTGTGAGAATGTCTGCCACCTATTCTCCTATTGGAGTGTACTGCAACTGAACAACTCCACGTTGTACACAGTCCCTGATGAAGTGACACCTGATATTAATATGCTTCAACCGATCATGAAACACGGGATTTTAAGAGAGCTTGATGCAACTTTGATTATAGCATAAGATACTGGTCGCTTCCATTTTCTCCTTAAGTAGGTTCACTAACAATTTTCGAAGCCATATGGCCTCACATGAAGTTGGCTAGCTGCCATATATTCTGCCTCTGCTGAGCTCAATGCCACAGACTTTTGTTTCCTGCTGCACCAAGAAGTCATCCCTGATCTTAGACTAAAACAACACTCATTGGTACTCTTTCGATCTACTGAACTCCCAGCCCAATCTGCGTCGTTGAAACCACTCAACTTGACATCACTGCTACGGTTGTACTTCAATCCAAGCTCGACTATTCCTTGAGGTACCTGAGAACATGCTTGGCTGCTGCCCAATGAGCCCTCTTAGGTTCTACCATGAACTAACTGAGGGTATTTACAACATAACACATTTTTGGCCTTGTGTTACCAGATACATCAACGATCGTGTGAGGTGCCTATATAACGTAGGATCAGCCTCATCGTCTTCGGATGTGTCAATTTTTTTCTAGTTAGTGATCATTGGAGTTGTCATGCGTCTTCAATCCTCCATCTGAAATCTCTTCAGAATCTCTGTAGTGTATCTTCCTTGATTAAAAAGGATCTCCCCATTTTGCTGCCAAACTTCCAACCCCAGAAAATAGTGCATCTGTCCTAGATCCTTTATGTCAAATTCTTCAGCCAAATTCTTCTTGTAGTCTGTGATGAGCCTTGATGATCCTGTCAAGAATAGATCATCTACATATAAAACCAGTATCAGAAGCTCACTCCCTACTCTTAGATAATAGAGATTGGGATCTGCGTCACTCTTGACGAATCCCATTTTCTGCAAGTAGTTGTCAATTTGACCATACTAGGCTCTAGGAGCTTGCTTCAGTCCATAAAATGCTTTCTTTAGTCTGCACACATGGTCTTCTGAACATGTGTCTCGAAGCCCTCTAATTGTTCTATATACACCTCTTCCTCTATCACCCCATTCAGGAATGTCATCTTGACGTCCATCTGGTGAATCTCCCATCCCACCTGCGCAGCAAGGGATATCACAGATCTGATAGAGGTGTATCTAGCTACTGGGGCGAAGGTTTCTTCATAATCGATCCCTTCCTTTTGAGCATACCCCTTAGCCACAAACCTAGATTTAAATTTCTTGATGATGCCATCTACAACATACTTGACCTTGTAGATCAAACTTGATCCTATAATTGATCTCTCCTGAGGTCTAGGGACCACTTCCCAGACATCATTCATCATGATGGAACTGTACTTCCACCATAGCATCTACCCACACATGGTGCTGAGATGCTCCCCGAAAACTAGAAGGTTCTCCGACTTAAGCAACCAAGGTTTGATACCTCTCATGCTGCGTACGTTGTCTCTTCTCATTTCAGGGGACTCCAACAAAGTCCTTTGCATCTTTCAGGATCTATCGTAGTTCCCTGCTTGGCAGATTTACTAGCTCTCCCTCTTGCAAATCCTTGGGAGACACGTCCCTTGGATCCTCATGCCTTGGAGAGGCAACTAAATTTTCTACCACTGGTTGTTGGGGCTGAGCCAGCAGATCCTCTTTAGACTGCGTATCAAAAGGCAACTCGCGGGATCTTCTGAAGGCCTTCTCCTCCATGAATTTCACATCCCTCCAAACTACGACTTTCCTGCTCTCAGGAATGTAGATGCGATATGCCTTTGCGTTCTCACTGTATCCTACCAGATACCCTTTTTCTGCAATCATTTCCATCTTCTTCCTCTTCTCACTAGGCACATGATAGTATGTTGTCCTACCGAATATCCTAAAGTGACTCACTTTAGGCTTACTGGCAGTTAAGACACTTTCCGGCGTGATCTTTCCCAATGCAATGTGAGGAGTCTTGTTCTGAACATAGACAGTTGTATTACAAGCTTCAACCCATAGAAATTTGGGCATGTCTTAGTCATACATCATTGCCCTTGTTGCTTCAACAATAGTCCTATTTTTCCTTTCTGCCACACCATTCTACTCCGGATTGTATGGAGTTGTCCACTCTCTTTTGATACATTCCCTTGTACATAACCCAGTGAATTCCTTATCTATGTATTCAGCACCATTGTCTGATTGCAACACCTTGATCTGCTTTCTTGTCATATTTTCTACCAGAGCCTTAAACTCTTTAAACCGACTGAAGACTTCATCCTTGGTCTTCAAAAAGTAGATCCAGGTTTTCCTGGAATGGTCATCAATGAAGGTGACGAAGTACTCGGCACCACTAAGAGCTCTAGTGGACATTGGACCACATATATCCCAGTGTATCAAGTCCAATACACCCTTGGCCCTATAGTTGCTTCTCTGATACGCTGCCTTGGCATACTTTCCCAATACGTACCCTTTGCAGATATCATCTCGTTTTGTGCTCAACTCTGGAACTCCTGTGACCATCTTCTAGAGAATTTTAACGCCCCGTGATGCAAATGTCCCATTCTTCTGTGCCATATCTCATTCAAGTTTGTTTCATTTGTGCTGCCAACCAGTGCCATTGGGGATTCAAGTTGCAACTTCCAAAGTTTGTTGCTTCTTACCCTGATCTCTGCCTTGTTCTTTCAACTGGGGTGTTTGACGTAAACCATTACCAGTAAATTAGATGTCATAACCTCGGTTTTGAAGTTGAGACACTGAGAGCAAGTTCATCCCCAACCCGGGCACATGCAGTACATTAGTGGCCCAGATCTTATTTCCAGCCTCGGTCTAAAATACTACGGTACCTCTCCCAATAGGGGTACATTTTTCTTTATTACCCATGGCTATTTTAAAACTCATCTGCTCCTCTCAGTAGTCGAAAAAACATTCTCGTACTCTAGCCATGTGAGCAGAAGCTCCACTGTCAATATACCAGACATCAGAAGAAGCAGTGCTCAATACGCAAGCAAATTCTTCTTCAGGTCTGGATGCCAGAACAGAGACATCGTGATCCATCTGTTCCATCGTGCTTCTTTCCCTCCCTGGAGAACTGCGTGAACCCTTCTATGTTGTTGTGTGAAAATTTCTGAATGTTACTTATGCAGAAATCTACTGTTAGATCTGGTTATACTTCTCCTACTTAAGCAAGTTATTAATATTGAAATCTTCAATTAACATCGAAGTAAACATATAACAGACTTTCACCGATTTAGATCTAAAACAGAAAAGTACATGCACACACACAGAGTGACAGAAGCTTTTCTGGACAATAGTCCCTGGAAAAACCCAATGCAGGAAAACCGATCTTTTGGCTGCTGGAAGGTTTGTATTATTAAGTAGTTTTCTGAATACAGCAAATTTGGGCACCGCCCTGGTTAACCCGACAGAGAAAAATATAGATCTGCAGCTAACCTATTGTACTAAAGCCAAAACATTGATTGATCCACACCCTCAAACGAGATTTACAAGACTCGGCCAAATTTTGGCCCTGGAAAGCCCAACGCTACCCCTGAAGCCCCTGCGTCAGCCTAGACAGCCTCTGCATGCCTCTGCGCTGGCCTGGAGAGGGCTGTGTAACCCCAAAATGGGTGACGCAGACCCTACGTTGCCCCTGAGGGTCTCTGCATAACCCATATGGGTCCCTGGCTGACCATCACTGCCCCAGAAGGGACTACGTAGCACTTGCGTAGCTGAAGCTGCCCCTGCATTGCGCAGTTGCTGCCCTCTCTGCTGCTGCTGACTCTGCTTCTCTGCGCTGCCTCTGGAAGCTGCTCTCTTCCTCTTGTTGATTCTAGGCACTGGGATCAAACCATCCCCTTTGCCTAAACTACCCCTCTGCAGCTGAAACACTTATGGAAATTCTTAGTAAACCATGCTCTAGAATTCCAGCTTAGCTTCAGTGCTTTGCCTCTGTGTGTGTCCTCCAAATGGCCCCAAGCCTTTCCTTTATACTTTTCTCGTTGGGAAACCAACGTCTTGAATCAATGGCTAAGATTAAAAGAAGGCTTGATCTGTGTGACTTAAGACAATTCATCACATGTTTTAATTAATTACCTTTAATAATTTAATTTTCCTAAGTTATACTTAGGGTCCATAATTAAAATTATTAATTAATTAATTATCTTCCAAACTGGATGAAATTTCCCAAATCCCTTTTTGGGTATTGGAGATTTCATGTGCTCTAGTCCCTCCACAAATTTTGGGAGCTAGAGCACATCTGATGCTACCCCATCACACAAGAAAACTCAACACTCCTGCTTAGCGAGGAATATGCTCTAGTACAAACTCTGCTTCACCCCGAAGCTCTACACTAATCTGGTGTGGGTCTCTGTACTGATGTTGGACCTGTTGTCCTTCATCATTGTGTTGTTGCTGCCATTTTGTACTACTGCCCATGATGCTGCCACCGTCACTGCACATATGTACTGTAGCTCCCTCTCAATCTACTGCATCCGTGTTGCCATCTGTTGCACTGCAACTTCAGTTGTTGAGAGAAATAATTGAAGCTCCTGCCCAATCTTTGACATACAAGTTAGTTGGGTTGCATCCTCATCACTGAAGCTCCATCGGTTGTTGATCTGTGTTGTCATCTGGAGGATGATGCACAACTACAACTCTGCATTGCGTAAGCAGACTCCCTTTGCACTGCTGAAGTCACATAAGCTCCTTACGCTGAAATCTCTCACGTTGTGCTGTCCTCCTGAAGCCTCCACGTTGTTGCAGCTCTGCTTTGCGCTGTTGAAATCACATCAGCCCCTATGCTGTTGCTGCTGCATCTACACAGGGCTGCTCCTTCCAGCCTTCAGATTTGCCTCTGCTTCGTCCGTGATTCTTTGCACCAACTGCTCCACTTGTCCTGCTATTGTCTTAAGGCTCCTGTAGCTCGGATGTGAACCAAGAGATGAGCTGCTCAAGGATCTCGCCCTTATTATGTAGCTGCTATACAGATCTATGTTACCCCATTTTTGTGGTTTGTGAGTGCTCATGGCTACATCGTCTTCTGATCCATCATTCGCAACAAAAACCTTGGAAGTAGAAGCTTCCTCGTCCTTCTTCTTCTGTGGACAATTGCTGGCGAAATGTCCTAGTTCGCCGCACTGGAAACACTTGATCTTGGATAGATTATGCTTCTTCTTCCCTTGCTGCCTCTTTGATGTCGAGACTGCATTATCTTCATCCTCCTCCTTCACCTTACTGGATCTCGTGTTGTACTACTTCTTGGTGAACCTGCGGAGGTCTTCTTGACGTAAGATTGCCCACAAGTTGTCCCAGTCGGGAAGGTCCGCTCTAGCCAAGACACTTTGGACAAAGGTTTCCCATTCTTCTGTGACCGTATTGAGTGCAATCCTTACCATCACATCATCCTCCACCTTTTCTCCTATGCCAGTCAACTGATCTCTGATCATCTATAATCTAAAGAGGAAGTGTTCCATCTCTTCCCCCTTGGTTATCATGAATGACCGCAGCTAATTCTCCAGAAGCATCTTCCTCTAGACGGACTTCCCTTCATATAGGGATGTTAAGACCTTCCACATCTCATTAGCTATTTTCCTCTTAACTATATGTGGAACAATATGGTCCTTAACCCCATCCATTATGAGCCGCTTGGCATGTGCCGTAGCTTCCTCATGCTTCTTCAGGAGATCTCCATCGATCAACGTGGCCAAGACGTGTCTCGCATGGTCTCTTAGACAGTATGCCTCCAAGAATACCTGGATTCTGGTCTTCCAAACTGCAAAGTTGGACAGGCCATGCAATCTATCCTGATCATGTAGTTCATGAGGTGCCATCTGCTTGATGAATCTGTCAGAGCTCCTCCTCTCTATGCTAGAGATATGGATCTAGGGTCCTCGGCGAAACAGACACCCTTTGCTCCCTTTGACCACTGATTTCCTCTCTTGGAAATCTACCAAATCAACAACAAAACATCTCTCTTCGATCCACTGATCGATCAATAGATTTCTTTGGCTAGAAACCCTTTGAGAAGTTGATCTCCTCCCGCTCTTTATCACTAGTGCTTAGGCTAAATTATGAATATTCATAAATTTAACCCCACCAGCACCTTCTGAAGTTCTGCAGCTCTGTTTCCGGCACTTTTGAATCAGACGACTTCAGATCTGCATCAACCTAGTTGGCATCTGCGTGAGGAGATAGTCCCAGTGCTTCCTCTATGCTGTAAGTATGTGGGCCTGCGTGGAGACAACGTAGGATTGCGTCACCCTGACCTTTGTGTGGCTCTGCTCCCTCTAAAATTGTGTTGTCCCTTCAAATCTTGCTTTCTGTTGCTGTTGCTGCTGCTCTCTTTGCTGCTTTCTGCAGCAATATTCTTCAGTCTTCTACTGGTGACCCTGCTAGATCTGCAATCGCTCTGATACCATGTGAAATTTTTTTAATGTTACCTATGCATAAATCTATTGTTAGATCTGGTTCTACTTCTACTTCAGCAAGTTGTTAATACTAAAATCTTCAGATTAATATCGAAGTAAACACATAACAGACTTTCATCGATTTAGATCTAAAACAGAAAGTACATGCACACATAGACAAAGTGACACAAGATTTTCTGGACAATAGTCCCCGGAAAAATCCAATGTGGGAAACTAGTCTTCTGGCTGTGGAGGGTTTGTATTATTAAGTAGTTTTCTGAACATAGCAAATCTGGGCACCACCCTGGTTAACCCGACAAAGAAAAATATAGATCTGCAGCTAACTTTATGTTCTAAAGCCAAAACGTTGACTTATCTACACCCTCAAATGAGATTTACAAGACTTAGCCAAATTTTGGCCCTAGAAATCCCAGCGCTGCCCTTGAAGCCCTTGCGTCAGCCTAAACAACCTCTGTGTTGGCCTGGAGAGGGTTGTGTAACCCCAGAATGGGTGACACAGACTCTACGCTGCCCCTAAGGGTCTCTGTGTAACCCAGATGGGTCCCCGGTTGACCAGCGCTGCCCTAGAAGGGACTGCGTAGCTGAAGCTGCCCCTGCGCTACGCAGCTGCTGCCCTCTCTGCTGCTGTTGCCTCTGGAAGCTGCTTTCTACCTCTTGTTGATTCTAGGCACTGGGATCGGGACCATCCCCTTTGCCTAAACTACCCCTCTCTGCAGTTGAAACACTTCTGGAAATTCTTAGCAAACCACGCCCTAGTATTACAGCTTAGCTTCAGTGCACTGCCTCTGTGTGTCTCCTCCAAATGACCCCAAGCCTTTCCTTTATACTTTTCTCATTGGGAAACCAACGGCCATGATCAAATCTTGAATCAATGGCTAAGATTAAAAGAAGGCTTGATCCGTGTGACTTAAGACAATTTCATCACATGTTTCAATTAATTACCTTTAATAATTTAATGTTCTTAAGTTAGACTTAGGGTCCATAATTAAAATTATTAATTAATTAATTATCTCCCAAACCGGATGAAATTTCCCAAATCCCTTTCTGGGTATTGGAGATCTCATGTACTCTAGTCCCTCCACAAATTTTGGGAGCTAAAGCATATCCGATGCTACCCCATCACACAAGAAAACTCAACATGCTGCTGCAACGATAGACTTCTGTCCACTAGTTGATTCTTCATTCTTGTTACTCATCTCTAGCTCTGATACCATATGAAATTTTCAATCTGAAAACTATACAGTTGTAGTGATAGATTTATTCCTCCTACTTATTATTTCAATAAGTTATTTTCAGAAATATTCAAGCAAATATCGAGATAAATACTACTGCAACATTCATAAATATATATGTAGAGAAGTAAACAGTAAAGGGCGTAAGCACAATAATCAATCACATGTACATAGTTATTTTTGGACAATTGTCTCCAGAAAAACCCAATGCGGGAAAACCAGTGCAACAGATGAAGGCTTTATTAAAATTTTTAGCAAATGGTTTCTTTACAAGGAAAATACTGGCAGATAAAATCTGAAACACGTGAGACAGAATTCTCGACTCCTCCCGACAAATCTCTGACACCCTGATCAGCCTATGTTATCTCCTGTGCCTGCCTGTGTGTTTCTCTGCGCAGTCCCAACGTTGGACTGCGTAAATCTGTGTAGGGTTTGCGTGAGTTCACTGCGTTGCAGCCCAAAGCTGCCTCCTGTGACCCACTGCGTCTCTTTGTCCCTGACCTCAGTCACACTCTGACTTATTAATACCATTTAATTATTGCATTTCCCTAAGTTTAGACTTAGGGTCTCTATTAAAATAATTAATTATTTTAATAAGTCATGAATCGAGTGAAATTTCCACAAACAGTTTATGGGTTCTTTGGAATACTGTTGTCGGAGCCTCCTTGCAAAGTTTGAGACTCGGAACACTTTCTGCTACTACAAAAATCAACAATCCAAGGAGTACCCATGTTGCATACTTTTGATGGACCCTTCTACACAAAAAATGAGAAATACATGAAATACGTGATTACAATCATGTTTTTTCATGTATTTCTCATTTTTCGTGTATTAGGGCCCATTGAAAGTATGCAACATGGGTACTCCTTAGATGAGGAAATTAATTTTTCATCCAACGAGTACTCTCGCTCGAAATTTGAGTAAATCCTTAGGGAGATAAGTTGAAAATATAAGTTGAAAAAGTAGTTTTATTATTTTTTAATTTTTTTACTTTTTTACCCTAAAAATGGTGAATCATCCCCCATGGTTGACATCATCATCTTGAATCCTATTAGTTCTTATAAATTTTATTTTGGTTGTACATTTTTCTTAGGAGGCCCATTTTAGACCTCAAAAGTTCTCTAATGATAGTCCTTGATTGAGCTTAGAAGTGAAAACTTATACTTCATATGTTTAATCCATTCCCGATAGACCTTTCTCCACCCTCGACATGTCTTCACTGTGTCAGTCTCCTTCAAATGGAGATTTTGCTCCTGCCTTGCTCTCAAACTATCCTATATCTGTGATAGATATGTCCATTGCAATGCTTATGACAAATTTCAGTTTTTCAACTTCAATTTGTAAGGAGACTATATTCCATAAAAGAACAACAAGAGGGATTATTTAGATTTTATCTACATCGGTATTATTTGTATCCTTTATCAGATCCTGCACTTTCTAATGTTAAATAAAGGTTGGACAAGTAGGTGGCAAATCTACTATTGATAGTGAAAAGGAGTGTTCACTAAGCTCATTAGCATATTGCACATCACTAGCCTAGTTTCTATACCTCACACCCATTACTTCTATGTAAATACTTGCCCGGAACCAAGCTCTACAGATTGGGAATGAACTTATAGAAAACAACCTTTTAATTTGAATCCCCACAATTTAATAAGTTACACTAAATCCACCATTTGAGAATCAAATGATAAAGGAAGATCAAACTCACAAAATCCATGGTATTGTTGTAGTTGTTAATCTCTGCAAGTTAAGGCATGATATCCTTTTCTACTAACACTCAAGGAGGATAAAATATGTCTCAGCATATTTGTCAATTAGGTCTAGCTTGGGCAGTTGAGGAGAAGAGTTATCATATGGACCCAAAATCATTTCTCGTTAGTGACATGTTGAGCTTATAATGACTATACTGTTGTTTCAACCATGAGTCTTGAAGAATCTAATTTACCCTAGATATTGTTGACCACTAGAGTGGCACCAGATGATTATATGAAGATTCCATGCCCAAGGATGAACCAAAGGACAGTTGTGCCATCAGGTATCATCAAATTACGAGAGTTTTTAATCTCTACTTCTTCTTATCATTTTATATTGTACCCAGATTCCACCCCTCGCGAGGAATTGTAATAAGTGATGCTAGTATGATGAGTTTTGAGTCATGTAACAGGCCTAAGTAGCTTGCGACCTTGCCAAAAAGTGAGTATTACTTTGAGAGATTTTTTTCACTTGGTTAATTATCATGTCTCTACTACGAGTTAATAATTAATTGAAATTTACCCTCCAAATTTACCCCAAAGTTGGAGTACGGCTTGATGGTGAGGCCTTGGGTGGGTCTTAGTGTCTAGGGTCAATTTTTATTACCATACTAGATCACACAAAAAAATTTCGTGGAATTGGTTTGGTCTAGGTAGTCATTTTTTAATTTTTTTAATTTTCCGTAGGGCCGAAATTGTAATAAAAATTGTATTTGTAAAGTAATAAGTGATGTCTAGAGAAGTTGTATGGGCTACGAGTAATAAAATTTGTACCTCTCACCCTCAAATTTCGACTATGACACACTTTGAGTGGTCAAAAATGTGTTTAGGACCCCCAAAACCCTTTTTTCCTAAGTTCAATGTTAAACGTGGCAATAAATTAGGCTATAAATAAATTAAATAAACAGATAAATTATTCCAGGTGACATAATGACATGGAAAAGACTTGGAAATTATCCTAAGTCAAATAGTTGAGTCAAGGGACATGTGTAAGATGACTGAGCACCTTACATCATAAATGCACAAATATCTCATGAAAATCAAATTTCCTGGAGTTAATGCAGTGTTTTCTTATGTGGAAAATCGAATTATTTGGAGGAACTTATGCACTAAAGGAATATTCGATGGAATATTTTGATTGAGGATTTCGTGGGGACTTATCTCACTATTAGCTACAGTTCTTCTGCACTTATCACTTCACTTGGGAAAATACAAGTTTCTCTTGGAGAAGACCACGCAATTCCTTGGGATCTACGATGAGCTTCATTGGGATCATCATCTGAGGTGGAAACACATGGTTCGAGTTTGGATTGTTTGACTAGAGTTATCTCATTACTTTGGTTCACACATGGGTTTTTTCACTATACCACATAGAGAATTCAATTTTTGTTGGATGCCACATATGGAATTCAATTTGCCTTGGTGTCTCTCTCATCTCTACTTGGAACTCGAATTTCTCTTTCTTGGGATATGCTCTAATTCCATTTTTCATATACATTCTTCCTTGGAATTTTCTCCCAACTCTCAATATAATACAGCCATGGGCTCTCATATTGTATCATGTAATACGAGCTATTAGGCTTGAGGACACGTTGGTGGATTGTACACGCATTTTGCAATATAATACAACAAACTTTGGGGTTACTTGTGAGGTATTCTTCTCCCTGTGTATGGGAAATTCTTGACGTATTTGTTATTATGTTTCTACTTACTTCCTTGTGTTATTATTTCCTTCATGCTTTTCAAGTTATGTTGATATGCGGCTATCTCATATTAGCATAAGAATTCTTTAATTACTCTAGGAAGATAAATATTTTAGTTGATGCCAAATATATCTCTAGAAATTCTCTCCATTGCATTTATTTAATTTCATGTGGATCTAATTGGTTTTGGTGAAGTTTTGTAGAAGAATCCTTCTTTGGTCAAGCTTCAAGTGTGAGGGAAAGTTCTCAGAGGAACCAACCCACTTTTGAAATATTCAAGGAGAACCCACATGTGTTAAATTCCAAAGTCTCGTCTATTTCTATTTGTCTTGCAGGGGTTCCTTTAAGTTTTAGGCTCTTATTTCTTGTATCAAAATCAAATTAAAATTTTACTCTTCAAGTATTGCACTTCATTTATTTATATCTTGCCATTTCAAAGAGTTAAACCATGGTTAGTCAAAGAGGAGAGTTTTCTCATACTTTTTGGCCTAGCCTTTGGTAGATTATTTTGTAATTTATTAAGCTAATACTTGTTGTGTTTTGTTGCCCATCTCTAGCTTGTTTTCTTGTAGCTACTTGCGGGATTCATCTCCAAAAAACTACTTACAAGTTTGCATGCAAGTCCTTGGGGGCTCAAATTTCGAGACTATCTCCATCTCTAGACAGAGTTCCTCTTGGGAAAAACCGAGTTCTTCTTGGGTGAGGCCAAGTTCATCTTGAACCTCTCTCTTTCTCTCTTGGCCGTGGGAATTGAAGAGGTTTAGCCTCTCTTCTCCTCCTACAAAATCTGAATTTTATTGAGCCTTCATGGGCCTCAATTGTAAAAATTTTCAACAAGGAAAGGTGTATTGCTTAAAGCTCAATTGTGAAGACTTTCCTTGGGTTTTTAGAGGAGACTTCATGGTATTCTCCCTCGTGTAACAACTAATAAAATTTGTGATTTTGGGAGCGTGGGTTTTACCCATTGGTGTCCCTATCTCTCCACCTTTTCGAGAGGATTTGTGGTTTGATTTGTTGATCTATTTCACTTGCATGTATCTCATTTAATTGGATAATTAACACAACCATGCATCACACTCATTCTGCATGCTTTTTAGTTTGATTTGCTACAAGTTTCAAGTCCATTTACTTTCATAACAAGTTCATATTTTTGCATGCAAACACCCTTAACTTGATTTTATTTGGCTTGAATATTTTTCCAAGTTTAATTATGTTTCACCATTAAGAATGTCTTACATGCATCAAGTATTTGGGCAAATTCTTCTTCATAAAGCAACATTTTATTTCATGTCAAGCAAATATATTTCAAGTTGAAGTTGAATTTTCCTTCTTTTGTTAATTTATTTTCAGATCTTACATGCCCCAAACATCACTAAAATTTATCTCCAACTTAAGTTGGTTGAATAGACTTTTAAGAACCCTCTACCTCTATTGACTCCTAACTGTGAGATCCAAATATGTGGGCGAGGGTGAAGTCTGAAGATTAGAGCTTAACTGCAATCTTTCCTTGAGAGTCTAACTAATAAAATAAACCAAGAGCATTTCACATCACATTTTAATTTACTTGCAAGCTCTCAATTTTTACTATCTTGATTGTTTAATGTTTCACATGGAAATATTGTTTCCTATTTCAGGAAGCACTTTGGATGCAAGCATTGTAATCTCTTTAACTTTGCAACAAATTTAATTCTCTTGTGCTTGGAATATTGTTTACTTTTGCAACTCCATTGCATGTTGTCATTTTAATGGTCATCATACTTATGGATGATTGATGTGTCTTATTTCATTTCCAAGCACTACTCATTTCATGTTATTATCTTGGTCTAACATTTAAATATTTCTATCATTGTGACTTAATATCATTTTGGGCAAGCTATTGTTCACTTGAAGGCACTAGTCTACATGTTGAATATCTATTTCAAGTTGGCTTATAAGCTTGTTTAATGTTTGAAGGCAAGTTACTTTGATAGACATTAACAAGGATCATCTCACGTACATTCTTCAAGTAGATTACTAATTGTTTTCACTTGGGCGAGATATATTTATATGCTTTGATTTATGAATTTGATTATCTTAAAGGAATTCTTGTATCTTGCATTGATTATATCGTGTACTAACAATTTCTTGTTTCACCTTTTCAGGATTACTTTTTCTTTCCATTTGAAGGCATTTCATTTAATTTAAGCAAATATAATTTCATTTTAGAGCAATACTTTGAAGGCACTAATTGTTCATATGCGTTATGCTTATCTTATGTATTGATGGTTGTTAATGGTTATTGCTCATATCACATTTGCTTATAATATTTAAAAGTAATCTATTTCACTTTAACAATTCTCCTAGAAACCTCACATCTTTGACTTAGTTTTTCTTTTAGATACGCCACCCCTCCCTTCCCCATAGCTAACCTAGGAGATAACTTAAACATACAAAATCAGGAATAGGTAACAACCCCTACTCTAGGTTCCTTGCCACCAACACCACCTTGTGGGGTAAAAGGATTTTCTCACTAACTCTAGGTAGGTGTAAGCGGAAAGTGACAATATTTTTGGCGTCGTTTCCAAAGATAAGTCTTCTTGTACCTGGAATACGACTAATTTTTTTTGTTTTTCTTTGCATGTTGGATTTTAGAGTTAGATTCTTGTTCAAGTGGCGACTCCACTTATTTCAATTTTTTGCAAGGATTTTTGTTTGAATCCTTCTTCTCGTAGACTTCTTGCTAATCTTGGACATGAGCCTCTCTCTGATATCCATTTTCTCTTCCAGGGTCAAGTGAGCATGACATAATGAATGATTTGTTAGCCCCTTGTGATTTTACTAACATTCCAGGCTATCCGAATTTTATTCTGGATGAAGCCATTGAGGCTATTGATGAGTTGCCTAGTTTTCTAGGTAACAATGCCATTACTACTGAAACTCACCTTAAGAATTTCCACCCTTTTGTGAGCAAATGGTGCCATAATATTAACCATGAATATTTTAAAATGAGACTTTTCATTAGATGGCCATGCTACGGATTGGTTCGTAGACTTACCTGTTAACAGTATCGATTCTCTAAAATCAATCATTGATGCCTTTGAAGAAAATATGGAGATGAAAGAAATATCAAAACGAAATATGATGAGAATTGTAAGGATCTCATCAAGGAGTTGACTAGAATGATTAAGGATACACAACTCAACCAAGCTCAACTCATTAAGACCATGGAAGTCAATCATTCTAATCAAATGAACTCTATTCAAAACAGGTTACATGCCATGGAAGAAAAACAAGTACAAATAATCAACACCATGGAAACAAATCTTGGCAATGAAATAAGTGTTATGAAGGCTAATCATATCACTTTTCAAAATAGGTTGGAGGAAAAGGAAAGATCATAGGTACAAAAATTCCAACTTTGGCCAGATGACGAATGGGAAAAGAACAAACAAACAATTCATAAGCCTCCTGATCCACTAAAGCAAACTTCATCTTATTACGAGGAAGCCATTTATTCCATTGAAAAGTGGCTAATTGAATGTGACCAGGATAGCAAGGAAGTTGAGGGTAATCAGGTTTGTACTTATGAGATTGATCCATCACCCATGGCAAAGCAGATGTAGAATGGAGAAAGGCAGGTCACAAAAGTTTTGGATACTTTAAATTTTCCATCTTAGCATCTTCAAGATCGGGCAGAAACGTCTATTTTGATTGCATCAACATCACAATCTATTAAGAAGAAAAGAAAAACACAAAAAGGATTTGGAGAATCTAATATCCATATACAATAGTGTTGGGATAGATCAAAGTCCTAAAATATTTAGAATTGGAAAGGGCACACCAAAAAAGCAACCCATGGATTTGCCTAAAAGTAAGTAGGTTCTCAACTTGAACTTCATTGACAACATCTGATGCTATGGGGCATATTTTTGTATAATATTTCTAATCTTATCCCTTGTCATTTTTGTTTAAGTAGTTTTATTTCATAAATAAATTGTCATTTATGTTCATAGAATAAATTTCCATTTATTCATTTCTGTATTTGATTTCATTAGATGTTATTTTGAATGGATATTGTTGATATATGTCTTTTGTTGATGGATGAGGTTTCCAGATTCTTGCACACTATCACTTCATATCTAGCATGCATCCCCATATGGAGCCAAATGTTGACCACTGAAGTGACACCCGATGATTATATGAAGACTCCATGTCCAAGGATGAACCAAAGGACATTAGTACCATCAAATATCATCATATTGCCAGAGTTTGTAAACTCTACTTCTTCTTCTCATCATTTTTGTTGTACCTAGGTTCCACACCCTACGAGGAATTGTAATAAGTGATGCTAGTATGACGAGTTTTGAGTCATGTAACAAGTCTATGTATCTTGAGATCTTACCAACAAGTGATTATTACTTTGTTAGGTTTCTTTCATTTGATTAATTATCTCCCTATCATGACTTAATAATTAATTGAGTTTTTTCCTCAAAATTTACCCCAAAGTCGGAGTGCGGCTTGATGGTGAGGCCTTAGGTGAGTCCTAGTGTATAGGGTCAATGTTTATTACCATATTAGATCACACATAAAATTTCGTGGTATTTGGTTTGGTCTAGGTAATTATTTTTAAAATTTTTACATTTTCCGCAGGGCGTAAATTGTAATAGAAAATTGTATTTGTAATGTAATAAATGATGTCTAGAGAAGTTGTATGGGGTATGAGTAATAAAATTTGCACTCTTCACCCTTAAATTTCTATTATGACACACTTTGAGGGGTCAAAAATGTGTTTAGGACCCCCAAAACTCACTTTTCCTAAGTTCAGTGGAAAATGTGATATTAAAAAAGCTAGAAATAAATTAAATAGGGAGAAATAAATAACTCCATGTGACAAAATGACATGGAAATGAATTGAAAATTATCCGAAGTAAAAGAATTGAGTCAAGGGACATGTGAACGATGATTTAGCACCTTATATCATAAATGCACCAATATCTCATGAAAATCGAATTTCATGGAGTTAATGCAACAGTTGCTTCTATGAAAAAACGAATTATTAGGAGGAGCTTATGCACTAAAGGAATATTCAATGGAATATTTTGGTTGAGTATTTCGTGGGGACTTATCTCACTATTAGCTCTAGTTATTCTGCACTTAACACTTCACTTGGGGAAATACGAGTTTCTCTTGGAGAAGACCACGTTGTTCCTTGGGATCTATGCTGAGCTTCATTGGAATCATCATCTCAAGTGGCAACACATGGTTCGATTTTGGATTGTTTGACTGTAGTTATCTCATTTCTTTGGTTCACACATGAATTTGTTCACTGTACCACTTAGAATTTGATTTTCCTTGGGTGCCACATATGGAATTCGATTTTCCTTTGTCTCTCTCATCTCCACTTGGAACTCGACTCAGGCTCTTTCTTGGGATTTGCACTGAATGTCATTTTTCATATACATTCTTCCTTGGGATTTGCTCCCAACTCTCTATATAATAGAGCTATGAGCTCTCATAATGTATCATGTAATACGAGCTATTGGGCTTGAGGACACGTCGTTGGATTGTATACGCATTTTTCAATATAATACAACATGCTTTTGGGTTACTTGTGAGGTGTTCTTGTGTTTTTGAGAAACAAAATGTGTTACAACAATTTAGACAGAGTCTATTTCGGTTTCGTCATATTTACAAAGTCGACGGATGCATATCATAATTACTACAAATTTTTTGAATTGATCCAATATGAAAAAACTGCATATTTTGATTATGTTTTGTGACGCAAGAAATTTCTTTACATATAAGTTATAAACTAAAAATCTAAAAACTACCCATTACAGACGACGAACCAATGTAATGCACCATAATTTTTTCAATTTTTTTACAGTTTATTTTGGAAGATACAGAATTATGATTTCACTGAATCATAATGACCTTTAGAAATTGTTTGCACTCATTTTATTACAAAATTAATTAAAATTAGTAAATATTTATGAAATTCTATAAAAAATTATATTTCCTGAAAGTAGATTGAATTCTGAAAATGTTTGTCTTGGTTCCGACAGTTAATTCAGAAATTTTCATGGAGTTTAATCAGTCCAATGTTGAAGATATGTATTCAGAGCTTGGCCTTGCGTAATTGCTAACGTGTTAGTTCGACCGAACTCTTAAAAAAAGTTCTGCCAAATTGTTTTTTTGCGCCGACGGCCCGTCAAATTTAACGACATAAAAATTCGGCCAAACTTTTACCCGAATTTTCGTCAGCTAGAAAATATCACGAAGCCCTTCCAAAAAAACATTTCACAACAATATAAATTGCCGCGAAAGCATTCATTATTTTCGCATATTTTCGCACATTTGCTCTGATTTTACAAAGGTCTTGGTCTGATTTTGCAAAGAATTGTTTTGGGTTTAAGGACTTTTCCTGGAGGTACATTCAAAGGACATTTTTGCAAATGATTGTTTTGGGTTTAAGGATTTTTCTTGGAGGTACATTCAAATGACATTTCTTGGAGGTTTGTGAGATATTTTTTAGATGTTTTTTGGGCTTCATTTTTTTTTAAGGTATAGATTTGGGCTTAATTTTCATTGTTTTTAGTAGTTTTGGGCTTAATTTTCAAAGGAAACTTTTTAGGCTTAATTTCGAAATGACTCTTTTTAGGCTTAATATTCAAAGGACATTTTTTGGAAATATTTTTTAAAATGATATTTTTTTAGAAGTTTTTTTGAAATATTTTTTAAAGTGGCATTTTAAAAAAAATTGGAATTAATTTTCAATGGACATTTTTTGGAGGTATTTTTTGAAGTGACATTTTTTTAAAGTACGTGTTTTGGGTTGAAGTAAATATTTTATAATGATTTTTTAAAATGATTTTTTGTCTAACTTTTTAAATGAAATTTTTTTATAGGACTTAGAAGGAAATATTTTGAGCTTCGTTTAATTTTTATAAGACATATTTTTTCTCGAATTTTTTAAAGTAAGTGTTTTGGATTGAAATATGTATTTTTTGCAAAATTTTTAAAATGAGTTTTTTTAAATTAAATCTTTTGTAATGTTTTTTTTTTAATTGAGTTTTTGTCTAAATTTTTGAAGGAATTTTTTTGAACTGCATACTCTATTATCATGAGAAATCGAAAGAATTGTACGAGAAAATAAGATCGAAAAAGAGACCCGAGGAATGTAGAGAAGAGACGAGAGAATCTTCCAAAAGAAAGAGAGAAACACTCTCAAATATTGAAGGGGAAAATCAACCTCAAATAGAAGTTGAAGCAGGTATGTAAATGTAAATATTATGAATTTGATATATTTAAAATTTTCCTTGTGTAAAATGTGAAGCTTAATTTTTATTTGATGAATTAATTTGAAAAACATTTTGCAATATAAACAGAGATAGATATTCCTCAAAACATTGATGATGAGATACAAAATTTTGAAAGAGAAAGTGAAAGAGATATTGAACCAATGATTGAAGATGGTGAAAATGTTGAAAAAAATTCAAGTAAATAAATTGAATCATAAGGTATATATATATATGTGTGTGTGTGTGTGTTGAACATATGCACGTATTATTGAAATTATACATATTTATTAATTTAGTTATTTATTGAATATGTAAACTTAATATGTATTATTCATTCGAATATGTACAGATGAAATCAATGTCAATGATGAGGTGTTAGAAAATGTTGACACTCAAACATATGGAGATAAAAGAGCTGCGCATGCTATACGATATCGTGTTAACCACATTTTTTATATGTACTTCATAAAGGAAAATGTGACAGTTTAAGCCCAAATGTTGAAAGTTCTCCTATCATTAAGGAAATTAAAAGAAGCTACGACTTTATTGGGTATTCGAAAATCAACCAAAGATAAAAAAAAGTGAAGGGAAATGTGATACAAAATATAAATAGTGCTATAAATTCAATTAGAAGATATAGACAGAAAAATGTTTCATTTGTACGTAGAGCAATACATATGGCAGTGGTTTCATCAAGTACTAAAGATAATCGCTTGGTAAAATCTATAGCACGAGCATTAGGAACCTCACGAAAAAATTTGCACAAACATTGTAAATTTCAGTTGCAAATAGATGTAAATGATGAACTCGCTTGTTAGAGAGCTATTTGTAGGCAACCATACAAAGATAGACTTGGAGAAAATGTTAAAAAATAATATGTGAATATTGGAAGAAAAATTCACGTGTTTCGCCAACTGTAAAGCATGTGATGTGAAGAAGAATAGCACTAAATCAGTACGAAGAACATGAAAAACATTTCTTGGAAACCACTCAGATAGAGTTTTTCAACAAGTTCAAAGAAGAGAATCATGAAATTCATATCTCAGTCAGTGCTTTTGTTCAACAAAAGCCATGGTATGTAAAACCTATCACCGTATGCGACACTTGTTGTTTTCGTTATCATGTGGAATTTGAGTTATATTATGATACATTCCTTAATTTTGGTAGAACATTTTGGAAAGATTCACCTCCTTCTTCCACTATCCGTGATTTCATATCTCAAATTCTATGTGAAAGACAAAGCGATGAACTATTTTACGAAAAGAAATGTGGTGGTAGTAAAAAATCCGATGATTGTGGAAACTTGACTAAATTTCAAAGCAAATATCATACTGATATAAATGATCAATCATTATCTAACATGAAAGTGAAATGGAAGAGATATGAATATATCCATACATCGATTTAAGGTGCAAATAATGCTAAAAGAATTGAATTACGAGAAGAATAAATTTTTGTGATAGAATTTTTGAGAAAGTTTGAGGCATAAATTTATAAATACACCAATCATTCCCATAGAGCTTGATGGAAAGACTTGCAATTCAAAAAATCCCGTGAAGTTTTTCCACCAGGGACCATTTTGTCAGTAATTGATTTTGCAGAAAACTACACATTTGTTCCACAAAAAGAAATTCAGAATGAATACTATCATTCTAACCAAGTCTCCATGCTCGTCCATATTCTATATAGACATGCTAAACAAAACGTCGATCATATAGAAAGCACCAGTGAAAATCGACATGTTATTAAAGAATATCACTTTTATATCAGTGACGATCGTACACATTATACATATTGTGTACTACGTTGTTTTAGAAAGATTTATGAATCCTTGAAAAGTCGTGGAATAACATTCAATGAACATTGGATATGGTCAGATGGATGCGCAAGTCAATTCAAATCTGCACGATCATTCTATTGGTTGTGTTGTCTTCATAAGAAAACCTGCATTAAATATTGTTGGAATTTCTTTGAGATTGGCCATGGAAAAGGAGAACATGACGGTGCAAGGGCATGCATAAAACGAGCACTTCGAAGATATCAAATGAACCCCTCTGCAAGTCGACTTGTGGATGCTAAAGAAGTTGTTCAATGATGCATCACTGCTCTAAGCCATGAGACTAACCGATCAAGGGAAGTGCGAAGGTACATTCAATTTAATTTTTATTGGATATCTAATTTTAAATAGTGTACATTTATCACAAATATTATCTTTGATGGTATTTTGATATCATATTTACATTCTTCTTTGAAAATTCCATAAAAAGGTTTTTTTGGCATATTGGGATTGAAGATGTAGATAGATCAATTGGAAATGACGTTGAAACAATAAAATGGACTCGAAAATTGCATTCAATTAAAACAAAGTTGTCCATAAATGTTTTTACATTGGATAAGAGAAAATATTCTTGTTTTTTTCATGTTTGCATAGACAACACAGAATCCAATGACGTTTGTGAAAACAAAATGTATGTAAAAGATTGGAAACATACAGAGCTAAATACAAAGGGCAAAATGTCCGTTGCAATGTTTGAAGAAATGCAATCAGAGGAGAGTATAATATCATCTGATGGTGATCGAGTTTCTGATCTTGTTAGAGAAGGTAACATTTGAATTGCTTTCAAATTATAAAGATATAGAAATAAATTTAAATACATAAGTTTGTTTTATTGTGTAGGAAATGTGTTTGCTATAATTGCACCTACTGACAACGATGAAAATGTGAAGTATAATTTGATGCGTTGCACTGAACGAAAAATGAAATTATTAGAAAACTATAATGATCACGAGTTTCCATATGAAAGATGATCTATTACATTGAAAGGTTATTTTTTCAGACAAACTAATCAAAGTGGGGATTTTGTCTACTTTGAAGACTATGAACCTGATGTCATAAGTTGTCAATATAGTCACTTGGTGTGTGCAACATGCATAAAGTTGATAGATGTTCAATCAAAGAAAAAAACAAAAATTAAGAAATGGAAAATGTCAAAATCCGATCATGAACGGATCATTGAAGATGGAATTCCATTGGAATTTTTTTGATTGAACTACCAAACAATTTCTTCTCATTGGATTCATGTTTTATAACTTCCAGAACTCAACTCAAAATTGAGTTGTCTTGTTATGTTATATGTGCAAGTGTTTGCACATGTACAAATTGTTTTGGTACATGCACACTAGTGTCAACTGATAGTAACTTTTCTATACATGCATTGATGAAAAATGTTGCATGTATTGGATATATATATATATATATATATATATGTTCTAAAATGCAATTAACTGTTCAATTA
Source organism: Pinus albicaulis (assembly GCA_034641835.2). NCBI lineage: Eukaryota > Viridiplantae > Streptophyta > Pinopsida > Pinales > Pinaceae > Pinus > Pinus albicaulis. The sequence continues at coordinate 533,033,628 of CM076578.1, forward strand.
GTTTTACTATGTCCATTGATGAAAAATGTTTCACGTACTGAATATATATGTTTTAGAATGCAATTAAATGAAAGTAGTTTTTCTATGTGCATTGATGAAAAATGTTGCATGTATTGGATATATACACGGACTGAATGTGACAAATTTTTCTCGTGGTTTTTTCTGGTAAAAAGTATCCACAATGTAAATAAATCATCCACAGTATAGTTTTGTATGAAAATTCCTTTCAGACAAAAGACTCGGAGCACTTCTCCGACTTTTGGTGGGATTTGACCCACATCTCTATTCTTGATAGAAAATAGTACAAAATTTGTCTGTTCAATGGTCAGATATGTTCTAGGCAATTAACTAAAAGTGCTTTTCTATGTGCATTGATGAAAAATGTTGCACGTATTGGATATATATATGAACTCTAGAATGCAATTAATTGTTCAAGTAGTTTTCCCATGTGCATTGATGAAAAATGTTTCACGTACTGAATATATATGTTCTAGAATGCAATTAACTGAAAGTAGTTAAATTCTATAGGCATTGATGAAAAGTAGCTAAATTCTATTGGCATTGATGAAAAATGCTGAAGTACTGGATATATATGTTCTAGAAATTAATTAACTATTCAAATAGTTTTTCTATGTGCATTGATTAAAAATGTTGCACACACTGGATATATATGTTATAGAATGGAATTAACTGAAAGTAGCTTTTCTATACACGCATTGATAAAAAATGTTGCACGTACTGGATATATATACATTATAGATTGCATTTTTAAAATTTTATGATTGTTTTCAACACATCTAAAAAGACCTAGAATCTTATGATTGTTTATATATATATATATATTGTACTTCAATCGTTTTAACATATATATTCAAACATGTGTAAAATCATTTCTACATGTATATATATTTATGTGAACTTTTTTTTGTTTGGAAAATGACAACTTGAATTTTAAAAACAAAACATAATATTCATAATCACATGCCAAATGTAGTTCAACCATCCAAAACTTGAGTTTTAAAAACTCTTAGATTATACCACAAAATTACTTCATATGCCATGCCAATTGTAGTGCAACTATCCAATAAAAACATTTAACATTATATCACATGCCAAATGTAGTTCTTGACCATCCAAAACTTAAGTTTTAAAAACAAAACAAATTATAACACAACATTACTTCACATGCCAAATGTAGTTCAACTATCCAAAACTTGAGTTATAAAAACAAAACATTATAGATCACAAATATCAAAACTTGAGTTTTAAAAACAAAACATTATAGATCACAAGTATCAAGTAACACTACTTCACATGCCAAATGTAGTTCAACCATCAAAAACTTGAGTTTTAAAAACAAAAAAAATTATATATAACACTACATTACTTCAATGTCAAATGTAGTTCAACCACCCAAAACTTAAGTTTTAAAAACATTATATATCACATTCACATGTACCAAATGTAGTTCACATAAAATATGTCCAAAATTTGTAGATCTCACAAGTATCAAGTATCAAGTTATATATGACTGCATTTAGATATATATAAAAAAGTAAATTTACGACTAGAAATCTATTGAAAATATAATGTTGCACGTGTGCATGTGCATCATCCATCAAATACAGATGGATGTAGTGTCTTTCCCAGCAACGTCTCAATCCGCGGGCTATCTTGCGAAGCATGGAGAACCTGTACACAATGTGTACAAACATTAAAATTTGATGTTTTAAAATTGAGTGAGAATATATAGAACTTCATGTAAAAATAAAATATATAAAAAAAATCATGCAATACCTCATTAGGTTCCCTCTCCATTTGTTGCTCGTCTGCTACAACTTCCCCCATGGGAACATCTCCAATAGTAAACTGTACAATATACATGTATATATATATATATATATATATATATATATATATATATATATATATATATTAAAATGTTTTAAATGAAAATGCATGTCTATAGAAACTTATTTTCAATAATATTAAAAGAAAAATTTAGACAACTTGTTCAAATGGTTGAAATGGTCTGGATGTTCCTATCTCCATTGCTAGAGTCTGTGGAGAAAAGAAATCCTCTATAGAAACCTAAAATTCAAAAAATTTAAAATAACTCAAAATCTCTAAATCTCAATTTATAATAAAACTTTTAAGCTTCAATTTATAACTTATAATATATATATATATATATATCTGTGTGTGTGTGTGTGTGAAAATTTGAATACTTGTGCTGTCGGATTTGGCACATCTCCTAAGAGTGGTTCAGAAAGAAAATCTCCAAAAACCTAAAATTTAAAAAAATTAAAATAACTCAAGATATAGATATATCTCATTTTTCAATGGAACTTTTTGAGGTGGAATATATAACTTAAAAAAAAAAAATTTAAAAGTGAAAAATTGTCCATACTTGTTGTTGTGGATCTGGCACATCTCCTAAGGAAGTAGAAGGTACATCTACTAAGGAAGAAGAAGGTACCACCATCCCAAAAACATTAGAAACATTGTTACCGATGAAATAGGTAACTGCACTGGTACTTACTTTTTGACGTAGCAAGAAAAACACCCGATTTTGAAAAGTGATGTAGAATCAATTTTATTTTTTTTTAGCATGTTTTTGGCACTTTATTTTTAATTTTAATTTTTATTATTATTATTTTTTTTGTGATGATTTTTATGTCGATTTTGAATAGTGGTGGTGTATCATCACCAACGTTTTTTTAGAGGATTGATTTTGACACTATACATTTTCTAATGTCTTCTTCTTCCGTGATATGTTTATTTTTAAGTGCATTTATGTACTTGTGTTTTAAAAAGAAAAAGAAGATATTTTTTTTTTTTAAATAAAAATTTGTAATCATATCTTCACTTTTTCACATAGATAAAAAATAAAAGAATGGTCAATATTATAAAGTTTATATTTTCTACAGGTTTATGTATTGCTAATTAATTTTTCAATGCACATCAAATAATTGTCGCAAAAAAACCAATATTTTGAACGATGTGACAAAAAAATACAAACTTTCAATACAAATAGAATGCAAAAAATACACTTTTAGAGACTTTTTGTTAAAAAAACATGTTAAATAAACAATTTTTTGGGAAAATCTTCACAAAAAACTTAAGAAAATAACATTTTTATTGAATTTTATGTCAAAAAATAAATAGTAATCACATGTTTTTTGCAAAAAATAAGGATTTTTCTAATAAAATATCAAAGTCTAAACATTACAAGTAAAATTGATTAATAGATCTAAAAAAATGAGCTTTGTTTGCAAGCATAACTTAAAGGTCTTCAACAATATCAACTAATACATGTTCAACATCATCTAGAACATCATTGATGGCTTCTTCGGCAACATTTTCTACTTCATTTTGGTCATTGTCATCTTCTAATGGATCTTTCATGTCTACAAATCTTCCAAAGTGTTCCTTTTCAATCATTCCATATAATGGTGGTTGAGGTTCCTTTGCTTTTTTTGTACACGTGATTCATTAAAATCTCATTTCATCAAACCAACTTCTTGATTCGCATCTGGAAGGAGTTCAAGAGCATTAATTCTTTGTTGAATAAATTTGCATTGCACTGGGTCTTTCTCAATGGCAATGCAATTTCTTCCTTTTGGTAGGCAACATGGTAGTGCTGTACCTAATCATAAAGTACAAAAGAAATAAGTAAGAAAATTAGTATAAAGACATAAAAAGTAAAAAATAAAATATTTAAATTTAAATTTGTATAATAAAACTTACTTGAACCTAAAATATATATCCAAAACCCAATCTCATTCATTTAACGACATCGTCCGGCCTCCGGTTGGGCAGAGGGTAATTCCGAGAATCGCCCTCCGCTAAGCCAGGGGCCGGAGATAGGCTGGGCAGCCTTCGACGACGCCACTCAGCTGGTCTCCATCCAGCCAGGGGCGATTATCGGAATTGCCCTCTGCCCAGCTGGGGGTGATTCTCGGAATCGTCCTCCACCCAGCCGGGAGCGATTCTTGAAATCGCCCTCTGCCCTGTCGGGGGCTAGAGGCAGGCCAGACGACGCCGTCGAGGGCTGCCCAGCCTGCCTTTGCCCAGCTGGGCGCCATCGAGGGCTTCCCAGCCTGCCTCCGGCCCTCGGTTGAGCAGAGGCAGGATGGGCAGCCATCGATGGCACCACTCGGCTGGCCTCTGGCCCCCGACTAGGCGGAGGGAGATTCTCGGAATCACCCTCCACCTGGCTAGGAACCTGAGGCCGACCAGGCGGCACCGTCGAGGGCTGCGCAGCCTGCCTCCGGCCCCTAGATGGACGGAGGGAGATTTCGAGAATCGCCTCCACCTAGCCACGGGTCGGAGGCAGGCTGGGCAACCCTCGACGACGCCGCCCGGCCTGCCTTCGGCCCCCGACAGGGCGAAGGGCGATTCCAAGAATCACCCTCGGTTGGGCGGAGGACAATTCTAAGAAGAATCACCCCCGATTGGGTGGAGGGCGATTCCGAGAATCACCCTCCACCCAGCCGGAGGGTGATTCTCGGAATCGCCCTCCGCCCAGTCGAGGGCCAGAGGTAGGCCGAGCAACACCGTCGAGGGCTGCCCAACCAGGGGCCAGAAGTAGGCTGGGTGGCATCGTCGAGGGCTGCCCACCCTGCCTTCGACTCGCGACTGGGTGGAGGGCGATTCTCGGAATCGCCCTCGGCCCAGCCGGGGGCCGGAGGCAGGCTGGGCAGCTCTCGACGGTGTTTCTTGGCCGGCATCCGGCCCTTGGCTGGGGGGAGGGTGATTCCGAGAATATCCCTCCGCCCAGCCTGGGGCCGGAGGCCAGCGAAGTGGCACCATTAAGGGCTGGGTGGAGGCAGGTTGGGCAACCCTGTCGAGGGCTTTCCAGTCTGCCTCCGGCCCCCGACGGGGTGGAGGGAAATTCCGAGAATCACCCTCGGCTGGGTGGAGGGCGATTTCGAGAATCACCCCCGGTTGAGCAGAGGGCGATTCCGAGAATCACCCTCAGCTGGGCAGAGAGTGATTTCGAGAATCACAGTCGGCTGGGCGGAGGGCGATTACAAGAATCACCCCCGGCTGGGCGGAGAGCGATTTCGAGAATCACCCTCTGCTCAGCCGAGGGCTTGAGGCTGGTCGGGCGGTGTCGTCGAGGGTTGCCTAGCCTACCTTCGACCCCCGACATGTGGCAAATTAATTTTTATTTTATTTTATTTTTTTCAAACACAAACTATTTAAAAAATTTAATTTTGTTTTTAAACAAAAACTATTCTAATAAAAAAATGTATTGTTTAATATATATATATATATATATATATATATATTCAATTAAAATTTTAAAATATAAAAAAACAATAAAAACAAATTAAAAAATTGTTTTAAAAAATAAACAAACAAATATATAAAAAAATTATGTTTTAATTTTATTTATTTTTAGATTAAAACAATTGTTATTTAAAATATTAAAAAAAAAAAACCAATAAATAAAAAAAATTAAAATATGTTTTAAACTATAAACAAACATATATGAAAATTTTAATTTTTAATTTTAATTTTCTTAAAACTTAAACAATTATAATTTTAAATATAGAAAAACAATAAAAAATAAATAAAAAATATGTTTTTATATATAAATAAACAAATATATGAAATTTTTTTTTTTCATTTATTTGTTCATTTTTAAAATTGTTGAAGTCATATAATTTCTCCATAATTTCATGGTTCAAGTATCATGAAAACTTAATATTTAAAAACTTGAGATTTACAACTTGTCATTAAAGTTTTTATGCACTACGAAATTTTATCTTTAATGTTATGGTTGAAAATAATTACAATTTTAGGGTTGTTTAGAGTCAAGATATTTTATGTTTAACAACATGGATAAAAATTGTTCGAAATGATAAGCCCTTCAGACATGATTTTGTTTATATTTAATATCATCTATCAAAAAATTTAGAATTTTACGATTTTTCAATGTCTTAATATGTTGTCTTTAATTCCATTGTTACAATGTTTCAAAAGTGTGACACAATGTTTTTTTGTTATTCCAGCATCAACTCGTTTTGTTTTGAGGGTGTTTTTTCAATCATTTTTTCAAGAAACAATTTCGTTTTTAGCATAATTTTATAAAAAGGTGAAATTTGACCTTGAGAAAAAAACAAATGCGTTCTGGAATATACACTTTTTGTTTTTGGGGTGTTTTTTCATGTTTTTTGAGTCTTTTTTGGCTAAGTTCCCGTTTTGAGGTAATAGTTCTCATTTCATCGATAACATTGTTCAAACAGAATCATAATCTGTTAAAACATTTTATTATATATATGTACATGTACATGTGTGCACAATTATTTATTTTAAAAATATCACTTAAAAAACACTAACATTTGCCAATATATCTTGATGGTGAGACCCATCTTGATTGTTTGAACCAGAGGCTCTAAATGTTATATTAACATTTTCGTCATTCATCAAGTGTGACAACTGCAAATGGTGTTAACATATATAATGATACATTTTTGTTAGATTAATGTATACAAATAAATGTATGTACATATATGTATTTATTACAAATTGTACATGTGTTAAAATAATTGAACTCTAACCATTAATACATACTGTTCCCATGCCCTCTTCCTCATAAACAATTACGTCATGCCAACCATTGCGACAATTCTTTGCATATGTTTTGAGATCTTTAACACACATGTTGTTAATCTCTTCATCTGTATAATACACAAAATTGGTGCATGCATTCTCACGTGCTCTTTGTCGATTCAGACAAACATCGACTCCACCCAATCCACTATGAACATTGTCGATGATGGCATCCCTTACTTTTCGACTAATTTGAGAAGTGGCTTCCATTTCTGACCGCAAAGTTTCGATTCGAACATGTTGACTAACCAATGGTGGCTCAGGACGAAGCAACTCAGCATCACGCCTAACGCCCCTACGGTCACATAATCGACCTTTTCCAGGACCACAAATTTCAGAGGGAAGGTCACTGTAATTGGGTTTCATTTGCAAAAAGAATTCTACATAAAATAATTTTGCAAAATAAAGTGGAACCTCGTCGTTCCATGAGTCTTCCATAAGCCGCAAGGTGTCTATCATACAAATAGTGAGCTATATCAGGGTGCTTGAAATATTACACCTTCAACATTTTTCTTTTCGGATCTTCTTTGAAATTAAACATAGACTTTGCCATTGTTGTTGAAACTTTTTCTTTAACAACTTCTCATTTATCGGGACCCATCATTGTTTCCTTTCTTTTCCTTATGACATCCACAAAAGTATCCGTGGTTGGCCCAAGCTTTCAATACACATCTACTAGTTAGTCTAAAGAATATGTAATTATTTCCAAGTTTTTTCGACTCTCAGTAGGTAGAGTCAAAGACACGAGATCTCTCTGCAATTTTGCATGAATATGTTGACACCTTTCTAAGGTGCATTACTGCATGTTTCTTTCCCATGGTATATCGGAAATGTCGGCCGAATAAGTCATGGTGGGTGGACAACTTTCTTCTTGAATGAAGCGTTCTACCCTACGTCATTTTTTACCAACATTTGGAGCATCTTCAGCCTCTGCATCAATATATAAAATTTTGTATATTAGAAAAAACACATGTAAAGAAATTTGTACAAATTGAATGAAAAAAATATTCAAATTGATAGCAACCTCAATGTGGTTGGCTAGCATGTTGCCCACCCTGAAACTGTTGAGAACTAGAACGACCCTGCTGAGAACTAACACGACCATCCATTGATTGGCCTCCGAAGGAATAAATATCACCACCTTCACGCAACCTGCTAGCACTTATTGATGGCCTTCTAAGGGGATTTGAACCACCACCAACCTCTCGAGACGAGAGAAAAGCTTCATAAACAAATACAAATTTATAATCAATTGAAAAATACATTCATACATATAAATACACGTACATATTCATTGATTAAATTGCGTGAACCATACCACGACTAGATGAACCATGGGCATGCTCCATTGATGGAGTAGAGACCCTTCTCCTCTTAGCTCCTAAAAAATAAAAAATAAAGCTTATTAAAAACTAATTTAACTCACAAAGTTGATAAAAAATCAATTCCATATGTACACGCCTGTATGTATATGTATGGAGATTTAAGATTATATTTAAATTCCATGAACATCCCTCGATCCCTGAATCTGTTGATATTCGTCATTCATCCTCCATGATATATATATCTACAGTGGACATTTACAATTATTTTTTTAAATGACTAATTTAAAATAAATTCAAAATAAATTTCAGAAAATTAATGTAATTTAGTGTACACAAATTATGTAAATTTAACTTTCAAAGCACTAATTGATGTGTGAAACTCAATTTAAGCAAAAAAAATTATAAAAATGTTAAGTTCATCAAATTGCACTTTACGTGGTGGGAGCACACTTGGTATAAAATTGAAAAAAACACATTGTCATTAAAAAAGAAGTGAAACTCCATTTAAAAAAAAAAAATTGTTGAATTCCCCGCATTTTAATTTTATAAAAATGTGAAGTTCACCACTTGTTGCAAATGTGAAGTTCACCAAGTTTCGCTTTACTTGGTATATAATTGAAAAGAGCACATGGTCATTAAAAAATGCATTTATAAGTACAAAACACACACATATCCAAGATATGTTACAATGTCCATCAATAAATTCTGTAGGAGAGCGTTTCAACACTAATTCATCTTTGAGAGACGAATCTTGAATTTTTGAAGAAGAGCGTCTCAAAACTAATTTATCTTTGAGAGATGAATCTTGCATTAGCATTGCCCCGTATAATTCTAATTCATCTTTGATAGATGAATCCTTAATTGACATTTCCCCACGCAATGGATCAACAGACATCTTATTCACATTTGTACAATGTCTTATACTAAAAAATTGAAATTAGCTAACAATATTGTTTTATATTCCATGCAGTTCTTTTAGCCTTTCCTTCTTAACTTGGTACATGTCATTCATCTGGTTGCACACAAGTTCAGACTTGGTGAAAATTACAATTCTATTTGATCCATACTCCATAGTTGTTCACAAGCCTTATATCAATCCAATATAATATGCCTTGTTGTTTGTTGTTCTTCCCAGTATATTCATTTTCCTTTGGATGACTTTGCTAGTTGCAATATTGAAAAGCACATATGTAATCACTGATTTCCTTGGATTGGGATAACAAGAAACATCTATGCATAATTTCCATTTTTCAACCATATTTAGTGGTTTTTTATTCCTGACAAAAAAAAAAAAAACAAATTCATTAAAAATATATATTAAATTGACATTTATTTCAAATGCATGGGAGAAATGACACATGTGCATGAGATAAATGACATGTGCATGGTTTATCTTAAAGTTTGACTTAAAAAGTTTATGGTAGAATTCACATCTAGAATTAATGGGAGGACGCCTGTAGTTTGTGGGAGAAATGACACATGTACACAATTTTGTTACAGAGATTTACTGTAGGGGCATTTACTGGATATGTCACCTTTGAGAAAAGATGAGATCCAGAGACTACCTAGCCCTTTACAAAATCTGCGTTTAGAACTTGTAGAAGTTAACACTCAACAGACATACTAAAATCCTATGCAAGTTCAAAATCCTATGAGAGTTCAACCACTTTAGGTTCAATTTTTAGTCCTTAATGTTTGAGAGAAATGACATTTACATGGTTTGCAAAATTATTTTATGCACTGACAAAAAACATGCTTTAAAGTTAATGGGAGAAAGCCAACATCACATGTATGCTTTAAAAACTTTGCCTAAGAGTTTATGGGAGAAATGACACATGTACACATTTTGTCTTAAAGTGGTTGAGGTTTATGGATATAAAAATGAAGAACTTCTATTTAGATCTGTTACAGAGATTGACTATAGGGGCATTTACTGGATATGTCACATTTAAGAAAATATGAGATACAGAGGTTACCTGGCCCTTTACAGACTTTGCCTTTAAAACTTGTAGAAGTTAGCACTCAACAGACAGACTAAAAACCTATGGAAGTTCAAAATTCTATGAGAGTTCAACTACTTTAGGTTCAATTTTTAGGCCTTAAAGCTTCAGAGAAATGACATTTACATGGTTTGCAAATTATTTTATGCACTCACAAAAAACATGCTTTAAAGTTAATGGGAGAAAGCCAACATGACATGTATGTTTTAAAAACTTTTCCTAAGAATTTATGGGAGAAATGAAACATGTACACAGTTTGTCTTAAAGTGGTTGAGGTTTATGGATATTAAAATGAAAAACTTCTATCTAGATCTGTTACAGAGATTGACTATTGGGGCATTTACTGGATATGTCACCTTTGAGAAAAGATGAGATCCAGAGGCTACCTAGCCCTTTACAGACTCTGCCTTTAGAACTTGTAGAAGCTAACACTCAACAGACAGACTAAAATCCTATGGAAGTTCAAAATTCTATGAGATTTCAACCAATTTAGGTTCAATTTTTAGGCCTTAAAGCTTGAGAGAAATGACATTTACATGGTTTACAAAATTATTTTTATGCACATACAAAAACATGTTTTAAAGTTAATGGGAGAAAGCCAACATGACATGTATGCTTCAAAAAAATTTCCTAAGAATTTATGGGAGAAATGACATATGTACACAGTTTGCCTTAAAGTGGCTGAGGTTAATGGATATTAAAATGAAGAACTTCTATTTAGATCTCTTACAGAGATTGACTGTAGGGGCATTTACTGGATATGTCACCTTTGAGAAAAGATGAGATTCAGAGGCTACCTGGTCCTTTACAGACTCTGCCTTTAGAACTTGTAGAAGTCATCACTCAATAGACAGACTAAAATCCTATGGAAGTTCAAAATTCTATGAGAGTTCAACCACTTTAGGTTCAATTTTTAGGCCTTAATACTTGAGAGAAATGACATTTACATGGTTTGCAAAACTCTTTAATGCACTTACAAAAAACATGCTTTAAAGTTAATGGGAGAAAGCTAACATGACATGTAGGCTTTAAAAACTTTGCCTAAGTATTTATGGGAGAAATGATACATGTACATTGTTTTCCTTAAAGTGGTTGTGTTTTATGGATATTAAAATGAAGAACTTCTATTTAGATCTATTCTAGAGATTGACTGTAGGGGCATTTACTAGATATGTCACCTTTCATAAAAGATGAGATTCAGAGGCTACCTGGCCCTTTACAGACTCTGCCTATAGAACTTGTAGAAGTTAACACTATCTGTCCCAATTATACCCTATGAAGTGTGTAGAGGACTCGTGGAATCACTCACACTACTTTACGTACAGACATAAGGGTGTATAAGAGTGTACTAAGTTCAAAAATATGGGACCATATTATTGGATATCTTTCCCAAGAGCCCAAATGTACTCCTTAGGTATATGTGGGGTCTATATAACTATCTACAAAAACAAGTGATTCGTTCCAAGCTAAGGGTAATGTATTCCATGTGTATACGCACATTATCTAGAAACCATCTAGGCCAAAATAAATGGTACTTCAGTGGTTTGAAGAAAAAATAGCACCAAGAAGCTTTGAAGGAGGGGAATAAGAATTGGAAATAGAAGGATAAGAATAAAATAGCCACTACACATCCATGCAAGGGTAGTAGAAATAATTCTAACCATTGCAACATTGATGGTCACATTAAGGAGAATTATTTGATGTTTGGTATGTATTATATTCTTTATGTGAATACCCCTATGCACTATATATTTTTCTAAGAATAGTGGTGGGAATAAAATGGGTGGAAAGGACCCCCACTTTAGGGTTTCATATAGATGAAAAATTCCTCACACACAGGTGTTCAGGGGTAGTGTCCCAAAAATACATTTTTGTGAAAAAATGAGCATAGTTTAGAGATATATAAGTCTAAAATGGAATAGTTGTTGGTGAACAAATATCAGTGGATCACTATGGATATATCTGCTTCATTAAAAGGGATTTTTCTAGAAGGATGTCCACTAAGTTGGAAAGACAGGAAAATATCACAATTATATACATTAATGCATGTGTTTTACATTGAATATTTTTCATTTTATTAATAATCTATTTGAAACAATTAAATATATAAGGTTAAAACCTATATGTTTTGTATCAAATCACTTTGGTTTCAATGGGAAACTTTTATGGCTAATGTGTTTTTCTCGAAATGTGATTGACCCCATTAAAATAGGAGATATATCGAAATGATTCCTATGGTGAAATAAAATAGTTGAGTAGTTTAAAGATATAGATGCATGAATTCAATGAGCATAGTTTTGAGATATATAAGTCCAAAATGAAATAGTTGTTGGTGAACAAATATCAGTGGATCACTATGGATATATCTGCTTCATTAAAATGGATTTTTCTAGAAGGATGTCCACTAAGTTGGAAAGAAGGGAAAATATCACAATTATATGTTAATGTGCATGTGTTTTACATTGAATATTTTTCATTTTATTAAAAATCTATTTGAAACAATTAACTATATAAGATTAAAACCTATGTTTTGTATCAAATTACTTTTGGTTTCAATGGAAAACTTTTATGGCTAATGTGTTTTTCTCGAAATGTGATAGACCCCATTAAAATGGGAGATATATCGAAATGATTCCTATGGTGTAATAAAATAGTTTCAAGTAGTTTAAACATATAGATGCATAAATTCAATGAGCATAGTTTTGAGATATAAAAGTCCAAAATGGAAGAGTTGTTTGTGAACAAATATTAGTGGATCATTATGGATATATATGCTTCATTAAAATGGATTTTTCTAGAAGGATGTCCATTAAGTTGGAAAGAAAGGAAAATATCACAATTATATGTTAATGTGCATGTGTTTTACATTGAATATTTTTCATTTTATTAAAAACCTATTTGAAACAATTAACTATATAAGGTTACAACCTATGTTTTGTATCGAATTACTTTTGGTTTCAATGGGAAACTTTTATGGCTAATGTGTTTTTCTCGAAATGTGATAGACCCCATTAAAATGAGAGATATATCGAAATGATTCCTATGGTGTAATAAAATAGTTTCAAGTAGTTTAAAGATATAGATGCATAAATTCAATGAGCATAGTTTTGAGATATATAAGTCCAAAATGGAATAGTTGTTGTTGAACAAATATCAGTGGATCACTATGGATATATCTGCTTCATTAAATGGGATTTTTCTAGAAGGATGGACTAAGTTGGAAAGAAGGGAAAATATCACAATTATATGTTAATGTGCATGTGTTTTACATTGAATATTTTTCATTTTATTAAGAATCTATTTGAAACAATTAACTATATAAGGTTAAAACCTATATTTTGTATCAAATTACTTTTGGTTTCAATGGGAAACTTTTATGGCTAATGTGTTTTTCTCGAAATGTGATAGACCCCATTAAAATGGGAGATATATCAAAATGATTCCTATGGTGTAATAAAATAGTTTCAAGTAGTTTAAAAATATAGATGCATAAATTCAATGAGCATAGTTTTGAGATATAAAAGTCCAAAATGGAAGAGTTGTTTGTGAACAAATATTAGTGGATCACTATGGATATATCTACTTCATTAAAATGGATTTTTCTAGAAGGATGTCCACTAAGTTGGAAAGAAGGGAAAATATCACAATTATATGTTAATGTGCATGTGTTTTACATTGAATATTTTTCATTTTATTAAAAATATATTTGAAACAATTGTCTATATAAGGTTAAAACCTATGTTTTGTATCAAATTACTTCTGTTTGTGAACAAATATTAGTGGAGCACTATGGATATATCTGCTTCATTAAAAGGGATTTTTCTAGAAGGATGTCCACTAAGTTGGAAAGAAGGGAAAATATCACAATTATATGTTAATGTGCATGTGTCTTACACTGAATATTTTTCATTTTATTAAAAATATATTTGAAACAATTAACTATATAAGGTTAAAATCTATGTTTTGTATCAAATTAATTTTGGTTTCAATGGGAAACTTTTATGGCTAATGTGTTTTCTCGAAATGTGATAGACCCCATTAAAATGGGAGATATATTGAAATGATTCCTATGGTGTAATAAAATAGTTTCAAGTAGTTTAAAAATATAGATGCATAAATTCAATGAGCATAGTTTTGAGATATAAAAGTCTAAAATGGAAGAGTTGTTTGTGAACAAATATGGGTGGAGCACTATGGATATATCTTGCTTCATTAAAAGGGATTTTTTTTAGAAAAGGATGTCCACTAAGTTGGAAAAGAAGGGAAAATATCACAATTATATGTTAATGTGTATGTGTCTTACTGCTTGAATATTTTTCATTTTTATTAAAAATATATTTAAACAATTATTATATAAGGTTAAAATCTATGTTTTGTATCAAATTAATTTTTGGTTTCAATAGGAAACTTTTTATGGCTAATGTGTTTTCTCGAAATGTGATAGACCCCATTAAAATGGGAGATATATCGAAATGATTCCTATGGTGTAATAAAATAGTTTCAAGTAGTTTAAAAATATAGATGCATAAATTCAATGAGCATAGTTTTGAGATATAAAAGTCCAAAATGGAAAAGTTGTTTGTGAACAAATATCAGTGGATCACTATGGATATATCTGCTTTATTAAAATGGAATTTTCTAGAAGGATGTCCACTAAGTTGGAAAGAAGGGAAAATATCACAATTATATGTTAATGTGCAAGTGTTTTACATTGAATATTTTTCATTTTATTAAAAATCTATTTGAAACAATTAACTATATAAAGTTAAAACCTATGTTTTTTATCAAATTATTTTTGGTTTCAATGGGAAACTTTTATGGCTAATGTATTTTTCTTGAAATGTGATAGACCACATTAAAATGGAAGATATATCGAAATGATTCCTATGGTGTAATAAAATAGTTTCAAGTAGTTTAAAAATATAGATGCATAAATTCAATGAACATAGCTTTAAGATATAAAAGTCCAAAATGGAAGAGTTGTTTGTGAACAAATATCAGTGGATCACTCTCGATATACCTGCTTCATTAAATGAGATTTTTCTAGAAGGATGTCCACTAACTTGGAAAGAAGGGAAAATATTACAATTATATGTTAATGTGCATGTGTCTTACGCTGAATATTTTTCATTGTATTAAAAATCTATTTGAAACAATTAACTATATAAGGTTAAAACCTATGCTTTGTATCAAATTACTTTTGGTTTCAATGGGAAACTTTTATGGCTAATGTGTTTTTCTTGAAATGTGATAGACCCCATTAAAATGGGAGATATATCGAAATGATTCCTATGGTGTAATAAAATAGTTTCAAGTAGTTTAAAAATATAGATGCATAAATTCAATGAGCATAGTTTTGAGATATAAAAGTCCAAAATGGAAAAGTTGTTTGTCAACAAATATTAGTGGATCACTATGGATATATCTGCTTCATTAAAAGTGATTTTCTAGAAGGATGTCCACTAAGTTGGAAAGAAGGAAAGATATCACAATTATATGTTAATGTGCATGTGTTTTACATTGAATATTTTTCATTTTATTAAAAATCTATTTGAAACAATTAACTATATAAGGTTAAAACCTATCTTTTGTATCAAATTACTTTTGGTTTCAATGGGAAACTTTTATGGCTAATGTGTTTTTCTTTAAATGTGATAGACCCCATTAAAATGGGAGATATATCAAAATGATTCCTATGGTGTAATAAAATAGTTTCAAGTAGTTTAAAAATATAGATGCATAAATTCAATGAGCATAGTTTTGAGATATAAAAGTCCAAAATGGAAGAGTTGTTTGTGAAGGATATATTTTCCAAGAGCCCAAATGTACTCCTTAAGTATATGTGGAGTCTATATAACCATCTACAAAAACAAGTGATTTTGTCCAAGCTAAGGATAATGTATTCCATGTGTATACGCACAATATCTAGAAACCATCTAGGCCAAAATAAATAAATGGTACTTCAGTGGTTTGAAGAAAAAATAGCACCAAGAAGCTTTGAAGGAGGGGAATAAGAACTGGAAATAGGAGGATAAGAATAGAATAGCCACTACCTATATAATGTAAAAACCTATGTTTTGTATCAAATCACTTTTGGCTTCAATGGGAAACTTTTATGGCTAATGTGTTTTCTCTCGAAATGTGATAGACCCCATTAAAATGGGAGATATATCGAAATGATTCCTATGGTGTAATAAAATAGTTGCATCGTTTAAAGATATAAATGCATAAATTCAATGAGCATAGTTTTGAGATATAAGTCCAAAATGGAATAATTGTTGGTGAACAAATATCATTGGATCACTATGGATATATTTGCTTCATTAAAAGGGATTTTTCTAGAAGGGTGGACTAAGTTGGAAAGAAGGGAAAATATCACAATTATATGTTAATGTGCATGTGTTTTACATTGAATATTTTTCATTTTATTAAGAATCTATTTGAAACAATTAACTATATAAGGTTAAAACCTAGATGTTTTGTATCAAATTACTTTTTGTTTCAATGGGAAAATTTTATGGCTAATGTGTTTTTCTCGAAATGTGATAGACCCCATTAAAATGGGAGATATATCGAAATGATTCCTATGGTTTAATAAAACAGTTGAGTAGTTTAAAGATATAGATGCATAAATTCAATGAGCATAATTTTGAGATATACAAGTCCAAAATGCAATAGTTGTTGGTGGAAAAATATCAGTGGATCGCTATGGATCTATCTTCTTCCCATTAAAATGGGAGATATATCGAAATGATTCGTATGGTTTAATAAAACAGTTGAGTAGTTTAAAGATATAGATGCATAAATTCAATGAGCATAGTTTTGAGATATACAAGTCCAAAATGCAATAGTCGTTGGTGAAAAAATATCAGTGGATCACTATGGATATATCTGCTTCATTAAAAGGGATTTTTCTAGAAGGATGTCCACTAAGTTGGAAAGAAGGGAAAATATCACAATTTTATGTTAATGCATGTGTTTTACATTGAATATTTTTCATTTTATTAAGAATCTATTTGAAACAATTAACTATATAAGGTTAAAACCTATGTTTTGTATCAAATCACTTTTGGTTTCAATGGGAAACTTTTATGGCTAATGTGTTTTTCTCGAAATGTGATAGACCCCATTAAAATGGGAGATATACAGAAATGATTATTATGGTGTAATAAAATAGTTGAGTAGTTTAAAGATATAGATGCATAAATTCTCCTAGCCCAACCAGAAGGGAAAGAGCATTAGATTTTGATTCTAAGGAATGAAAGTATGGTATCTAAACAAACAAACATCAGTGATACTATTTCATATTAAATGGCTTAATAAAATAAGTCGGAGCTTAATTTTCACTGCTACTGTTTCATATCAACTCAAGCTCACATGCTCACAATTATACATCAAACTTCAACATTAGATTCTGATTCTAAGGAATGAAAATACATGGTATCTAAACAAACAGACACCAGTGCTACTGTTTCATATTAAAAGGATTAATAAACTAAGCCGGGCTTAATTTTCACTGCTACTGTTTCATATCAAAAAGCTTAATAAACTAAGCACTTAATTTTCACTGCTACTGTTTCATATCAACTCAAGCTCACAGGCTCACAATTATACATCAAAATTCAACATTAGATTTTGATTCTAAGGAATGAAATTATGGTATCTAAACAAACAAACACCAATGCTACTGTTTCATATTAAAAGGCTTAATAAACTAAGTCGGGCTTAATTTTCACTGCTATTGTTTCATATCAAAAAGCTTAATAAACTAAGCACTTAATTTTCACTACTACTGTTTCATATCAACTCAAGTTCACAGGCTCACAATTATACATCAAACTTCAACATTAGATTCTGATTCTAAGGAATGAAAGTTGGTATCTAAACAAACAGACACCAGTGCTACTGTTTCATATTAAAAGGCTTAATAAACCAAGCTGGGCTTAATTCTCATTGCTACTGTTTCATATCAAAAAGCTTAATAATCTAAGCACTTAATTTTCACTGCTACTGTTTCATATCAACTCAAGCTCACAGGCTCACAATTATACATCAAACTTCAACATTAGATTTTGATTCTAAGGAATGAAAGTATGGTATCTAAACAAACAGACACCAGTGCTACTGTTTTATATTAAAAGGCTTAATAAACTAAGTTGGGCTTAATTTTCACTGCTACTGTTTCATATAAAAAAGCTTAATAAACTAAGCACTTAATTTTCATTGCTACTGTTTCATATCAGCTCAAGACCATAGGCTCACAATTATACATCAAACTTCAACACTTGCATTATATAAGAAATTTCTTACAGACTCAAGACTCAAACTCTTGGAGTGACTGATACTTTACTGTTGTATAAACTATTATAATCCAGCTTCGAGAGAGAGGGAGATAGAGAGTCATATTTTTAACTTCCCTTTTCCGTGGATATTTTCAACTTTCCTACCCTTCAGTTTGAGAGAATATGTTACTCGCTGCTATTTTTGTTGTCAGTTATACTTTACTGTTGCATAAACTATTATAATCCATCAGCAGGGAATAACAGGGAATAACATACCATCTATATGGAAATAATAGATTTTAAGAGATTGTCTAATGCTGCAGATCGACATTTTTTATACTCAACATGCGCACTATTATTAAATGAACGGACAAATTTCTTTAATGTCTCCATGGATTGATTGGCGAGTGAAGAGAATCTGAAAACTTGGTTTTGGCCAAAGATTGTTCGTCATGGAAGCCAACGATGCTACGACCTCATGTTCCGTGTGGCCTAATTCTATATAAAATCTTTGCAGGGATAAGTACAGAAGGATTCAATGATAAATATCTAAAAAAACAGACACAGGTGCTATTGTTTCATATTAAAAGGCTTAATAAACTAAGTCAAGCTTAATTTTCACTGCTACTGTTTCATATCAAAAATCTTAATAAACTAAGCCCTCAATTTTCACTGCTACTATTTCATATCAAAAAGCTTAATAAACTAAGCCATTAATTTTCATTGCTACTGTTTCACATAAAAAAGCTTAATAAACTAAGCCCTTAATTTTCACTGCTACCGTTTCATATAAAAAAGCTCTTAATTTTCACCGCTACTGTTTCATTTAACGTTCAGATACATACCTGGAAATTCGCAGAAAGTCGTGGTGGCGCAACTCCAAATCACAGAGCGTAACGCAGCACAACAGAGCAACAGAAAAAGCCATAGAGCGCAACAGAGCAAAAGAGCCATAGATCGCAACAGAGCATCAGCAACAAGAAACAAACATGAATCGGACGCGTGAGACAAATGTGAAAAAGAAACCTATAACTGTTTGCGGGCCGATATATTTATAAATTATGAGTTTGGCCGAACTATTTTAAAAGTTCGGCCGAACTTTTGTTGTCGGTTTTCCCATCTCTAGCCAAAAATATGTTTTCCCACGCCGTCACTACATCGTCAATGTAAACGACAGAATGAGTTCGACCGAACTAATTTTGAAATTTCGATCGAACTCTCTAATAGTTCGGTCGAACTTTTACAAAAGTTCGGCCGAACTATTGAGAAAAAAAGTTTTCCGCCCTCGATTCTCACAAAAGTGTAACCCAACTTCACATTTTCACCCTTTTGCAACTAAATTGCATGTTGTCTTTTTAATGGTCATTATACTTATGAATGATTGATTTATCTTATTTCATTTCCAGGCACTACTCATTTATTTTATTATCTTAGTCTAACATTTAAATTTTTCTATCATTGTGGCTTAATATCATCTTAGGAAAGATATTGTTTACTTGAAGGCACTAGTCTACATGTTGAATATCTATTTCAAGTTGGCTTATATGCTTGTTTAATGTTTGAAGGCAAGTTACTTTGATAGAAATTAACAATGATCATCTCACTTACATTCTTCAATTAGATTAATAATTGTTTTCATCTGGGAAAGATATCTTGATATGCTTTGATTTATCAATTTGATTATCTTAAATACATTCTTGTATCTTGCATTGATTATATCTTGTTCTAACAGTTACTTGTTTCACTTTTCCGCATTACTTTTTCTTTACACTTAAAAGCATTTCATTTCATTTAAGCAAATATAATTTCATTTTAGAGCAATACTTTGAAGGCACTATTTGTTCATATGCTTATCTTATGTATTGATGGTTGTTAATGGTTATTTCTCATATCACATTTACGTACAATATTTAAAAGTAATCTATTTCACTTTAGCAATTCTCTTAGAAACCTCACATATTTAACTTTGTTTTTTCTTTTAAGGAACCCCCTCCCCCCCCCAAATAGCTAACCTAGGAGATAACTTAAATGGAGAGAGTCGGGACTCAGGTGACAGTCCTTTATCTATGTTTCTTGCCACCAACCACACCTTGTGGGGTTAAGGTTTTTCTAGCTAACTCTTGGTAGGTGTAGGCGGAAAGTGACAACATTTTTGGCGTCGTTGCCACGGACAAGTCTTCTTGTACTTGGAATACGACTAACTCTTTTTTTTTGCATGTTGGATTTTAGAGTTAGATTCATGTTCAAGTGGAAACTCCACTTATTTCATTTTTTTTAAGGATTTTTTCTTGAATCCTTCTTCTCGTAGACTTCTTACTAATCTTAGACAAGAGTCTCTCTTTGATATCCATTTTCTCTTTCAGGCTCAAGTGAGCATGACATCATGAATAATTTTTTCACCCCCTGTGATTTTACTAACATTCTAGGCTATCCAAATTTTATTCTGGATGAAGCCATTGAGGCTATTGATGAGTTGCCTAGTTTTCTAGGTAACAATGCCATTACTATCGAAACTCACCTTAGGAATTTCCACTTTTGTGTGAGCAAATGGTACCATAATATTAACCATGAAGATGTTAAAATGAGACTTTTCATTACATGGCCATGCTATGGATTGGTTCATAGACTTACCTGATAATATTTTCGATTCTCTAGAATCAATCATTGATGTCTTTGAAGAAAAATATGGAGATGAAAGAAAGATCAAAGCAAAAGATGATGAGAATGATAAGGATCTCATCAAGGAGTTGACTCGAATGATCAAGGATATGAAACTCAACCAAGTTCAGCTCATTAAGACCATGGAGGTAAATCCTGCACAAGCCATAAAGGCCATGGAAGTAAATCATTCTAATCAGATGAACTCTATTCAAAACAGGTTGCTCGCCATGGAAGAAAAACAAGTACAATTAATCATGCCAAAGAAACAAGTGTTATGAAGACTAATCATATCACTTTTAAAAATAGGTTGAAGGAAATGGAAAGATCATAGGTACAAAAATTCCAACTTAGGTCAGATGACCAATGGGAAAAGAACAAAGAAACAAATCATAAGCCTCCTGATCCACTAAAGCAAGCTTCATCTCATTATGAGAAGGTAATTTATTCCATTGAAGAATGGCTAATTGAAGGTGACTTGGATAGTAAAGAAACTGACGGGAATTAGATTTATACTTATGAGATTGATCCATCACCCATGTCAGAGCAGATGCGGAATGGAGAAAGACATGTCACAGAAGTCCTGGATACTTTAGATTTTCCATCTATCTTCAAGATCGTGCAGAAAGGTCTACTTTAATTGCATCAACATCAACATCACAATCTATTAAGAAGAAAAGAAAAAAGCAGAAAGGATTTGGTAAATATGATGGCCATATACAACATAGTGTTAGGATGGATTAAAGTCCTAAAATATTCAGAATTGGAAAGGACACATTAGAATAGCAGCCCATGGATCTGCCCAAAAGTAAGCAGGTTCTTAGCTTGAACTTCATTGAGAACATCTGAAGCCATGGGACATATTTTTGTATCATATTTCTAACCTTATCTCTTGTAATTTTTGTTTAAGTAGTTTTATTTCATGAATAAATTGTCATTTATGCTCTTAGAATAAATTTCCATTTCTTCATTTTTGTACTTGATTTCATTTGATGATATTTTAAATGGATATTGTTGATATATGTCTTTTGTCGATGGATGAAAATTTCAGGTTCTTGCGCACTATCACTTCATATCTAGCATGCATCCCATATGGAGTCAAATGTTGACCACTGAAGTGGCACTTGATGATTATATGAAGACCCCATGCCGAAGGATGAACCAAATGACACTTGTACTATCAGATATCATCAGATTACCAGAGTTTTTAAACTCTACTTCTCATCTTTTTTTGTTGTACCCAGATTTCACACCCTGCGGGGAATTGTAGTAAGTGATGCTAGTATGACGAGTTTTCAGTCATGTAACAGGCCTAGGTATCTTGGGACCTTGCCAACAAGTGAGTATAACTCTGGGAGGTTTTTTTCACTTGGTTAATTATCATCTCCCTACCAAGACTTAATAATTAATTAAGTTTTTTCCTCCAAATTACCCTAAAACTGGAGTACGGCTTGATGGTGAGCCCTTGGGTGAGTCATAGTGTTTAGGGTCAATGTTTATTACCATACTAGATCACACAAAAAATTTCACGGGGTGGAGACTATAAAAAAAATTGTATTTGTAATGTAATAAGTGATGTCTAGAGAAGTTGTATGGGCTATGAGTAATAAAATTTTCACCTATCACCCTCAATTTTCTACTGTGACACATTTTGAGGGGTCAAAAATGTGTTTAGGACCCCCAAAACTCACTTTTGCTAAGTTTAGTGGAAAATGTGACAATAAATTAGGCTAGTAATAAATTAAGTAGAAAGAAATAAATTATTCTATGTGACAGATTGACATGGAAATGACTTGGAAATTATCCTAATTCAAAGAGTTGAGTCAAGGGACATGTAGAAGATGATTGAGCACCTTACATCGTAAATACACCAATATCTCATGAAAATCAAATTTCCTGGGGTTAATGCAATAGTTGCTTATGTGGAAAATTGAATTATTTGGAGGAGCTTATGCACTAAAGGAATATTCGATGGAATATTTTTATTGAGGATTTCGTGCGAACTTATCTCACTATTAGCTCCATCTCTTTTTAACTTATCACTTCACTTGGGAAAATACGAGTTTCTCTTGGAGAATACCATGTAGCTTCTTGGGATCTACGCCAAGCTTCATTGGGATCATCATCTGAGGTGGCAGGACGTGGTTCGAGTTTGAATTGTTTGACTGGAGTTATTTCATTTCTTTGGTTCACACATGGATTTGTTCATTGTACCACATACAAAATTCGATTTTCCTTGGGTGCCACATATGGAATTCGATTTTCCTTGGTGTATCTCTCATCTCCACTTAGAACTCGACTTGTTCTTTCTCGGGATTTTCTCTAATGCGATTTTTCATATATATTCTTCCTTTGGATTTGCTCCCAAATATTTATATAATAGAGTCATGGGCTCTCATATTGTATCATGTAATACGAGCTATTGGGTTTGAGGACCCGTTGCTAGATTGTACACACATTTTGCAATATAATACAATAGACTTTGGGGTTACTTGTGAGGTGTTCTTCTCCTTGTGCATGGTAAATTCTTGACGAAATTGTTATTATGTTTCTATTTACTTCCTCATGCTATTATTTCCTTCATGTTTTTCAAGTTATGTTGATATGCAGATATCTCATATTAGTATAAGAATTGTTTAATTTCTCTAGGAAGAGAAATATTTTAGTTGATGTCAAATATATCTTTAGAAATTCTCTCCAATGCATTTATTTAATTTCATGTGGATCTAATTGGTTTTGGTGAAGTTTTGTAGAACAATCCTTCTTTGGTCAAGCTTCAAGCGTGAGGGGAAGTTCTCAGAGGAACCAACCCACTCTTGAAATATTCAACGAGAACCCGCATGTGTTATATTCCAAAGTCTCATTTATTTCAATTCGTCTTGCAGGGGTTCCTTTAAGTTTTAGCTATTTATTGCATCAAAATCAAATTAAAAATTTATTTTTCAAGTATTGCGCTTCATTTACTTATATCTTTCTATTTCAAAGAGCTAAACCATGGCTAGTAAAAGAGGAGATTTTTATCATACTCTTTGGCCTAGCCTTTTGTAGATTATTTTGTAACATATTTTGTAATTTATTAAGATAATACTTGTGTTTAGTAGCCCATCTCTAGCTTGTTTTCTTGCAGCTAATTGTGAGATTCATCTCCAAAAAACTACTTACAAGTTTGGATGCAGGACTTTGGGGCTCAAATTTCGAGACTATCTCCATCTCTAAGCTGAGTTCTTCTTGGGTAAGGCCGAGTTCTTCTTGGGTGAGGCCGACTTCATCTTGGAACTCTCTCTTGTTAGGATATTCCGACACATCGGAAATAGTTAAGAATAACTTAGTCTAGTGTATATTTAGGTAAAATGTGTTTCTTTACCATGTACATTTGTAACTTATAATCTGACGGTCACAATTTGTAGTGATCCGACGGTTCACTCTCTCTTCGGTATTAACGACACTTGATCTGTGGCTTAACACCCGATTGGTCCATGAACTCTATTTAAAGAGCATGGAGGGTCATTTGTTGGTTAACCGTTTATGAGAGAAACATATGTAACTTTTCATTTTATATTAATAAATTTCCTGAAGTGGTCATGTTGGCTCAGGCCATGGACTATTTCCCTCTTTGAGGGTTTTAACCACGTGATTATACTGGTGTACTGATTTTTGATCTATATGTGAGCAATGACCTTTGGTTCTTGATCTAAAAAACTTACCCTGTAAATTCCTACATGGTATCAGAGATATTTTGAGGGCCGCATCCGTTGTTGATCCAAATCCGAAGCGGGTTTGATTGCATGCGACTTCCGTTTTCTAGATATATTATTTCTGAACATTTTTGGGCTTGCAGAATTGCTCTGTTGTGTCCAAAGTGTCTGTTACAGTGAGGAACATGTTTCCTTTCATGCAAAAAGTTTCTGGTTGCTCAAGTTATGTCAGTTTAGATTTGGAGTAAAGTATCTATTTTGTAGTTATATTTGTTAATAGTTCTGCTTATTTTGGTTCCCTCTGTTTATTTCGGTTTTTAGGTTTTATTTATTTTCCGGATTTATATCATCTTCTCTGCGTATGCTCTTTTCCCTACACTGTGTGCGACCTTAGTAAATCAGAAACATGAAGAAGTTTTATTTACTACGTATGCTCTTTCCCCGCGTCTTTGTGTGATCTTGGGAAATCAGAAATAGTAAAAATAGATAGTTTCCGGTAAGGCTAACCGAAAATCTAACATTCTACCGCAAGGCTTGCATTTATTT
Source organism: Pinus albicaulis (assembly GCA_034641835.2). Classification (NCBI taxonomy): domain Eukaryota; kingdom Viridiplantae; phylum Streptophyta; class Pinopsida; order Pinales; family Pinaceae; genus Pinus; species Pinus albicaulis. Next base: position 533,058,758 of record CM076578.1, read on the forward strand.
TTTTGCTCGGTGTTGTGTGTAGGAAAAAGCACGCACATGGAATAAAGTTGATAGCCAAACAAATTAAAGAGAGTTATTTTTCTTAAAAATTTGGTTGGAAATCAACCCGTGTTAGTTGGAAACTGCTCTAAGTAAAGGCCCATTAACGCGACTCTCTGCTCTTGACCAGTGCGTTATAACGCGCTCCCTGCTCTTGACATGTGCGTTAGTAACGCTGGGGATCCTCTAAAACAGAGCGTTAGTACAACAAACTAACACTCCCCTTGACTCGTGTTTTCAAAAGGGCATAACTTTTTCATCCAGAAGCCGTTTCTCGAGCCGTTTTTTTTTAAACAGCCTAATTTTTCGAGATCTTTCTATTGGAGCAGTTAGTTTCACCTTTTATCAGCTTCAGGTTTTAAAAAAATGGAAAGTGCATGCCCGATTATTCTTAATAGCACCAGTTATTTCCAATGCCTACCTCACATGGTAGATATACTTAGAAGTAAAGGGCTTTATAGAATAGCCACATGTCAAGAAACTAAACCTTCTGATGATGATAAAGTTCCTAAATGGGAAAATAAACAAGATCAAGCACGAGGGTTGATAGGAATTTCCATTGCCCAAGATCTTCGATTTCACATCCTTGACATTGACACCCCTAATAAAGCCCTGGAAAACCTAAATACTGTTTTTCGCACTCAAAATCAAATCAAGGTCCACCAACTTGAAAATGAGTTGCTTACTTTGGGCCCTAATAATTTCTCCTCTATTGAAGATTTTTTGTCCAAATTCAAGACCCTTAGACTTCTTTTATAAGGTTGTAAGGTCAAAAAAGAAGATGGTAACCTCATCTATTGCATTCTTGCTAAGTTTGGCCCTGCATAATCTGTATTTGTTTCCGCCTTCCATTCCACTGGAGAAGCCATTATTTCTTCCGGAACCACCTACAAGAATCCCTTTTTTTATTCCTTTTGTGATTCTTTGATAAGAGAACAAGAAAAACTCTTACATCTTGGTCTTATCACTTCTAGAAATGCTTCTAAGAAAGCCTTAGCAGCCCAACAACAACCATATCAAAAGAATCCCAAGAAGCAGTATCCTAAAAAGTATGGTCCTAAACCAAACAAGGGTCCTAAGCAATTTTAGCTGCAAACTGAAAAATCATCTCACCAAAATCGTGATGGCCATATAGAGTCCAAATGTTTTAAGAAGATGGAAGCCTTAGAAGCAGCAATGAAGAAGCACAACATCAATTTGGAGCACTATTCACCTTCATCTTCAGGAATGGCACTTTCTGCTTGTGGTTTTCAAGCATCAAGATATGGTTATGCATTAAATGTATCTTCCTCTTCTCATTCTCATGAGTGGCTCATTGATTCTGGAGCTTCTTATCACATGGACAAAAATAAAGCCATGTTTTCTTCTTTAAATGATTGTAACACCAAACATATTTATGTTGGTGATGATAGATCTCTTAGTGTTGTAGGATCTGGAACCATTCATCTAGATAATGGTCAGTTTAATGATATACTATGTGTTCCTACCTTGTCATGCAACCTTCTATCTGTTTATCAGATAACTCATTCAGGTGAAGGGAAAATAGTAGAATTCTCACCTCATGATGTTGTAATCAAGGACCTCAAAGATCCTAAACATATTTTAGCTACTGGCATTGTTGATGATTCCACAAGGTTGTATAATTTTGACAACTTTGGGTCATCATGTCTTCCCTCTATTTTTGTTGCTCATAATGATGAAGTGAGCAAAATTTGGCATGAGAAATTTGGTCACTTAAACTATCGCTCTCTTCAAACTCTATGTAAGGAAAATATGGCGATGGGTCTTCCTATGGTATCTTGTCAAGATGGTGTTTTCTCCGGATGTGTACTCGAAAAACATCATCGGGATAGTTTTGACAAACGTGCCTCTTGGCACGCTTTAGCCCCTTTGCAGCTTTTGCATAGTGATTTATGTGGTCCACTTCCTGTTGTTTCTTTCTCTGGTTGCAAGTATTTCTTAACTTCCATTGATGATTTTTCTAGACGCACTTGGGTATACTTCTTAAAACTCAAGAGTGAAGTTTTTAACATGTTCTTGGCTTTTAAGGCCTTTGTTGAGAAACAATATGGACATCAAATTTTTAAATTAAGATCAGACAATAGAGGAGAATATGTTAACAACAAATTTATCAACTTCTGCACTGAGCATGGCATTCAATTGCAACATATTGTTCCATATACTCCACAACGAAATGCTGTAGCTGAAAGGAAGAATCGCACCTTAAAAGAAATGGCTAATTGTATGCTTCAATCTAAAGGACTTGGTCTCAATTTTTGGGCAAAAGCCATTAACTGTGCAAATTACATAGTAAATCGCACTCCTACCAAAGTTTTAAATAATATAACTCTAGAAGAAGCTTGGAGCTCCATCAAACCAGATGTAAGTCACTTTCGTGTTTTTGGAATTGATGCTTGGGCCCATATCCCAGATGCGAAACATAAATCCTTAGATCCTAAGAGTGAAAAATGCATTTTTGTTGGATATTCTGAAGATGTCAAAGGATATAGACTTCTTCAGCTAAAATCCAAAAATATAATCATTAGAAGAGATGTAAAATTTGATGAAAATATATTGGCCTGCGAGCCTAGTTCGGCGGGTGTGCCACCTTTGGCCTACGAGCCTGATTCGGCATATGTGCCACCTCTCTCTCTCTATTCTATTTTTAATAACATTCCTTCTAGTTCAGATGATGACAGCGAGGATGACAATCCTCCTCCACCCCTTGAAATTGTTCCCTTTACTCCACAACTTCCAAGATGGGTGCGCTCTACTCGGGATGTAATAGGTTCTCTTGCAGGTGACCTTGCAGATCGACGACGTACTTGTTCTCAATTTGAAAGAGCATCTTCCTTATTGGCTCAAGTTCCAACAAATCTTGATCCAGAAACCTTTGAAGAAGCTTCTGGTCATCCAAATTGGGATGAAGCTATGAATGAATAATATCATTCCTTATTGGCGAACGATACTTGGGATCTTGTTCCTCTTCCAAAAGGAAGAAAACTTGTCAAATGCAGATGGGTGAACAAAACAAAGTTTGGACTAGATGGAAAAGTGGAGGACATAAGGCTCAACATAAGGCTCATCTTTACAAAGGATTTCTACCAAGTTTACCAAGTTGAAGGCATTGACTACAATTTAAACCTTTCCCTTGCTTGCCAAAATGAAATTATATCCGCCTTGTTCTTTCCCTTGTTGCCTCCTTTAAATGGGAAGTCCATCAAATGGATGTTAAATCTGCCTTCTTACATTGAGATTTGCATGAAGAAATCTACATGGAACAACCCCCTGGCTTTATCCAAAGTGACTCTAGCCTTGTTTGTCACCTTAGGAAATCTCTCTATGGTCTCAAACAAGCTCCTCGAGCTTGGTATGCCAAAATGGATAGATTTCTTTTAGATAATGGCTGTTCTAGGTGTCATTCTGACAACACTGTCTACACCAAGAAAGTGGGTAAGTCCTTCACCATCCTTGTTCTTTATGTCGATGATCTTATCCTTACGAGTAGTGATCCAAACCATATAAACCATGTGAAGTCTAGCCTCAAAAATAAGTTTGAAATGACAGACTTAGGACACTTGCATTATTTCCTTGGTATTCAAGTTTTGCAATACAAGGAAGGCATTACCCTCTCTTAGTCCAAGTATGCCTGTGATCTTCTACACCACTTTGACATGGAAGAATGTAAGCCAGCCCCTTCTCCCTTTTAGTCTGGAGTCAAGCTTTCAGACACTTGTACTACCCCTGAAGTTGATGCTACCTTATACCGTCAACTTGTTGGTAAACTTCTGTATCTAACCCATACCCATCCTGACCTTTCCTTTGCCATTGGTCTTGTCACTCGGTTTATGCACCAACCTCATGAAAGTCACTAGAAAGCAGCCAAAAGAATACTTCGATATATTCGAGGTACAGTTTAGTTTGGGATTCATTACAGTGCAGAAACATCTCCATTATTGATTGGTTTCACTGATTCTGATTGGGATGGTGACCTTGATGATCGAAAGTCGACTGTAGGATATGTATTCACTCTCGGTTTAGGACCTATTACTTGGTCTTGTAAGAAACAAAGTGCCATCTCTCTTTCTTCAGTAGAAGCAGAGTATCGTGGTGCAATTGAAGCCAGCAAGGAAGCCATGTGTCTTCGTCAGATCCTGTCTGAATTTGGTCTCCATCAGCAGCATCCAACTACACTCTAGTGTGATAATCAGAGTTCCATTTAGCTATGTAAAGATCCAGTTCAACATCAGCGTATGAAACACATTGAAATTCACATACACTTCATCAAAAATCTCATTCATGATTGTGTTCTTAAAGTGAAGTACTGTCCAACCAATGATCAAGTAGCCGCTATCTTTACAAAGGCTGTCACAGAAGTGAAGTTTACCAAACTTCGATCCATGCTTGGAGTTCAGGAAAGTTGTCATTACAGGGGGATAGGCTCTAATGCCTCCTTCCTTCTCCTATTGTGTCACTTTTGTAAATCCTTCAATCCTATCCCAATTTTTTCTTAAGGGGGCATGTTAGGATATTTCGACACATAGGAAATAGGCTCCTTTTGTGTCACCTTTGTAAATCCTTCAATCCTATCCCAAGTTGTTCTTAAGGGGGGATGTTAGGATATTCCAACACATAGGAAATAGTTAAGAATAACTTAGTCTAGTGTAGAGTTAGGTAAAGTGTGTTTCTTTACCATGTACATTTGTAACTTATAATCCAACGGTCACGATTTGTAGTGATCCGACGGTTCACTCTCTCCTCGGTATTAACGACACTTGATCCGTGGCTTAACACCGGATTGGTCCATGAACTCTATTTAAATAGCATGGAGGGTCATTTGTTGGTTAACCATTTATGAGAGAAACATATGTAACTTTTCTTTTTATATTAATAAATTGCCTGAAGTGGCCGCGTTGGCTCAGGCCGTGGACTGTTTCCCTCTTCGAGGGTTTTAACCACGTGATTATAATGGTGTACTGATTTGTGATCTATTTGTGAGCGGTGACCTTTGGTTCTTGATCTACGAAACTTACCCTGTAAATTCCTACATCTCTTTCTCTCTTGGCCGTGGGCATTGAAGAGGCTTAGCCTGTTTTCTCCTCCTATAAAATCTAAATTTTATTGAGCCTTCTTGGGCCTCATTTGCAAAAAAAAATCAGCAAGGAAAGGTCTATGGCTTTAAGCTCAATTGTGAATACTTTCCTTTGGTTTTTAAAGGAGACTTCATGGTCTTTTCCTTCTTGTAACATGTGTTTTACCCATTGTTATCCCTATCTCTCCACTTTTTTGGGAGGATTTGTGGTTTGATTTGTTGATCTATTTCACTTGCATGCATCTCATTTAATTGAGTAATTAACACAACCATGCATCACACTCATTCTACATGCTCTTTAGTTTGATTTGCTACAAGTTTCAAGTCCATTTACTTTCATAACAAGTTCAGATTTTTGCATGCAAACACCCTTAACTTGATTTTATTTGGATTGAACATTGTTCCAAGTTTACTTATGCTTCACCATTAAACACATCTTACATGCATCAAGTATTTGGACAAATGTTTTTTCATAAAGCAACATTTTATTTCATGTCAAACAAATATATTTCAAGTTGAAGTTGAATTTTCCTTCTTTTGTTAATTTACTTTTAGATCTTACATGCCCCAAGCATCACTAAAATTTACCTCCAACTTAAGTTTGCTAAATAGGCTTTTAGGTACCCTCTACCTCTATTGAATCCTCATTGTGAGATCCAAATCTTTGGTCAAAGGTGAGGTCTAAGGATTAGAGTTTAATTGCAATCTTGCTTTTAGAGTCTAACTAATAAAATAAACCAAGAGAATTTCCCATCAAATTTTACTTTACTTGCAAGTTCTCAATTTTTTCTATCTTGATGGTTTAATGTTTCACATGCAAATATCATTTCCTATTTCAAGAAGCACTTTGGATGCAAGCATTGTAATTTCTTTAACTTTGCAACAAATTTAATTCTCTTGTACTTGGAATATTGTTTATTTTCGCAACTCCATTGCATGTTGTCATTTTAATGGTCATGATATTATAGATGATTGATGTATCTTATTTCATTTCCAAGCGCTACTCATTTCATGTGATTATATTGGTATAACATTTGAATTTTTCTATCATTGTGGTTTAATCTCATTTTGGGCAAACTATTGTTTACTTGAAGACACTAGTCCACATGTTGAATATCTATTTCAAGTTGGCTTATATGCTTGTTTAATGTTTGAAGGCAAGTTATTTTGATAAACATTAACAAGGATCATCTCACTTACATTCTTTACGTAGATTACTAATTGTTTTCATTTGGACAAAAATATCTTTACATGCTTTGATTTATCAATTTGATTATCTTAAAGACATCCTTGTATCTTGCATTGATTATATCTTGTGTTAACAGTTTCTTGTTTCACTTTTTAGGATTACTTTTGCCTTCCATTTGAAAGCATTTCATTTCATTTAAGAAAATATAATTTCATTTTAAATCAATACTTTGAAGGGACTAGTTGTTCATATGGTGTATGCTTATCTTGTTGAGAATTAGGTAGGGCAGTGATTAATTCAAATTCTCTTCTTGATGATTACTTGTGATCTTACTTCTTTTACTTATGTCTTCTCTTCTTAGCTTATTATGTCTTTCATCAAGTCAATTACCAAAAACACAAGAGGCACAAATTTAGTCTCTTCAAGCCAGGGCAAAAACCTCTCCTTTTTGGAGAGGAAAACCCACAAGAAATTATTCTTATAGACTTTCAGTTGACAAGTACCATGACCATGACTCAGACCCTTGACCTATGTATGCCTCCAAGACCTTGTCACTGATTTCTCCTTGACTTCTGCTTGGTGATCCTTCCTTCAGCACTGCTCTGCACCAATACTAAGAAACTCAGTTCTCAGTGAATTCATTTAGTCCTCCTAGAGATTCTTCAACACCTTGTTGTATATTCTTCTAGCCTTGGTCTTCTAGATATACTTCAACACCTTGATAACTCAGTCTTACCTATCGACCTTCCTTTATGCATTGATCTGTACTTGCCTACTTATAGAAACTAGATCTTTGTTCAGCAACACTTATCTCAATTACTTATGCCTTCAACAATCTTCCTTTTTCGCATTCTATGATACTCCTTTTATAGGTTGCACCCTACTATACTTACACTGAGCATCATCAGTTCTGAAAGTAATCCTTGGACTTCTATGTACCTTTGTATCTGTGATCTGCACTACAATTAAATACTTGTTCTCCGTACTTAAACTCACTCCCTTCTTCGCTTTTCTATCTTCTTTAACGCAACCCTAATTTGTACTTAATACAGTCATATATGACCGAAGTTCTTCCTATACCCTTGTCCACAAATCTTAGACTTCTCCAATTCAATTTTCTGTCCTTTCTGCGCAGTATATATAGGGGTATATATAGTTTACCCTGTCTATTAATAAGCCGACTTGATCACTGTTTATAGGTCGAATTGTAGGCTATCTAGAGGAGTATTCCAACGTTGATCTTTGAACAGCATATTGAGCTATATCTTCAAGCTTTATTGACAAGGTCTTGAGGCATACTTCATTGTTTTGACTCTTCATATACATGACTCTTAATTAGTACATTTATGACAAGATGATAAATCCCTAAATGACATCAAGAAGAAGTCTTTTGACCTATAATAAAAACCTTGCTCATGAAACCCATGAAGCAAGCATAACAAAAATACATTTTATTATCTTTGTCTTCTTCATTACATAAATACATAATTACATAGTCAATATAAAGACCGAACCTAGTTACACTTTCCAACATATCTTATGTATTGATGGTTGTTAATGGTTATTTCTCATATCACATTTTCTTATAATCTTTAAAATTAATCTATTTCACTTGAACAATTCTCCTATAAACCTCACATATTTAACTTAGTTTTTCTTTTAGGAACCCTGTGACAGCCCCTTCTCTAGGTTCCTTGCCACCAACCACACCTTGTGGGGTTAAAAGCTTTTCTCACTAATTGTATGTAGGTGTAGGTGACAAGTGACAACAGATACCATCCTTGGCATGAGTGGAAGTGTGCAGGGAATTGCACCAAGATATCTATTTCAAAAGAAAATAAAGTCTAGGCATATTATGTTGTGCAAGTGATCATTTTGGCTTTATTTTTATTGCAGGGGGCTAGGATTATAGCCAGATTGATGTAATTATACTTTCAATATTGAATATTAATAGATATATTTCCTAAATGTTTAATATTTACATGTAACATCTATTTAGTAATTTACACCAATATAATGGTAAGGATATTCAACCATACTCATGTTTCAATAGTGACAGGGATTGAGTCACAGTGAGAAACATACACAAGTGGAGTAAGGTATTCATATCCATTCATGCAACTAGCATTTATTACATTATCTCCATTAAATAAATTTTAGTAGTGCTATTTGCTATATATTATATACTTGGAATGGCATCGAATACATTATTTCCATTCAATATATTTTGGTAGTACTTTCTACTATATTCTTTGAATATTAATAGTAATTGTGTTCATGATGTTAATGAAGATGAAATGATTTATACATTTCACTTATATCTATTCTCATTCGTTTTTTGTTTTGTTGCAGTTTCCAAAAGCATGGAACCTATAGGGCCCCAACCTTGAATGACTTTAGGCACCTCCACCACACGATAATTTAGGTGGTCATTGGCTAACATGGATAAATGCAACAGTAGGTTCATCAATGAAGAGTTAGCTTGGGTGCTTTTGCACAACTGGGAGGTACATCATAGACTTACCAGGTGCCCCTGCACAAAGGCAAGGCACATTGCAGGCATTAGTCAAGCTTAAGTTTGTTGTGACAATAGGTTGCAAGGTTGCAAATTTGATGAGCATGAATTGGGTAGTGTTGCACAATGACAAGGCATGTGAAGTATGGTAACAAGATAAGAGTTGTCATTTGGGGTTTTTTTATTATAAAAGTTACACAATGACTTCGATGAAGGACATTCCTTGGTTCATGGGTGTGTAGGGAGCAATGCCTTGACTTGGGGGCACAATAGCTCATGGACAGTAGTGCCTTCTATAGTTGGGTGTGATTTGCAAATTGGATAGATGCCTGGAATGATGTGCAATGCAAGGAAAGGAAATAAGTGCCTTATATGTTGTTCAAGGAAGACAATTGACCATGTAATGCATGAGACAGTTGGCCCACCTTGGGTTCACAAGCCAAATGTGTGGACCTAAGGATTGCAAGACTTTGCAAACAGATGGGCAGATTCAATGTTTAGTCCACTTTGGATGTGGAGGGAATTGCAAGTCACCTTAAAATAATGTATAAAGTGGACACCTATAAAGTGAAAACCCATCAAATTCAAGTTTGGTCATTCACACAATGGATTTCAAGAATTTTGCTGCTTGATTATTGACACAATGGAATTTTGGATGCTAGTGGGAGTGGATTGAGTGTTATAATCTACATGATGTATTCCTATGCGTTGAAGAATGTAACTAGGTTTGGTCTTCGTTAAGGTATTTGAATCACTATGTAATGTACTTGTCAAAAGAATAAAGAAAAGAGTTTTTGTTATTATTAAATGACTTATTAAAGCATGGGTTTCATGCTTGGGTCATTATGTTTTAAGTCAAAGTCACCATTGAATAATTCTAGGATTTTTTTTGAGTTTATAGAGTCAGTGTATATTTAAAGAGACCCTTCTTAGGCTTTTGAATCATGTAAAAAGGTTTCGTATTGAGTCAAATATGATTTATGGAACCTCCACACCAAGTTAGCCTCAATTCAAGTAATTCAAACTCACCTCAAGCCAAAAGGATTGCAAGTTTGGAAAAGCTAAAGCAGAAAGGGAAAATCAAAATTTTGGTCTCTCTCTATCTCTCTCTCTCTCACGTGCTCTAGATTGGAAGATCGAAGTCCCTCATTGTTTTGTTGATGTCAGTTGTTGCATGTTGCTACTTCCAAGGAAATATTAGGTCGAAGTTGTTATTGCTGCATGTTGGTGCCTTTAGAAGTTGTATTGGGTCAAAATCGAAGTCTTTCCTCCAAGATTGAAGTCTCTAAAGCAAGGTCAAAGTTTCTAGGTCGAAGGAAGTGCTGCATAGTGTTGTTGTTGTTGCTGCCAGGTCGAAAGTAGGATCAAGAAGAAGGCTGACTTGGTGTGGAGAAAGTGTGAGTCAAGGTCTAGAGTCTCAGGAAAAGTATTGAAGGAAGAATTACTAACTTAGTTTTCCCCTAGAGTGGGATTTTTCCTTGGTTGTCCGCCTATATCTGGTGTCCTTGATCTATGTGTTATTGCTTTGATATTTTCTTGATGAACTAAGAGAAAAGAAGATAATAAAAAACTAATAAGAATATAGAAACATCACAAGTAAATTATCAATAACAAGAAAATCTTTCTGCCTTTCTGATTTTCTAAAATGGTATCAGAACTTTGGTGAAGAAATAAGAAAAAGGTAGTTTCAAGGAATTGATCAAGGAATCATAAGAGGAATTTCTTTAAGGAAAGAATTTCATTATGTTAAAGAAATATGTCTAACTCAATCAAGGGAGAGAACAAGCTTGAAGGAGCATCAAACTCCAAATATTGGAAGAAGAGGATTGACCTCATTCTTGAAAATAACAAAATATTAGATGTGGTAAAAGGAAAGGTAAAGAAGCTTACAGAAGACTCCAGTGATTTAGATAAGGTGAAATATAGGTAATTAGAATTGGTGTCCATGAATCTAATGGTAGAAGGCATACGGGACAACCTTGTCCCTTACATAGCTAACATTGACCATGCTCAAGAAATGTACAAAGCCTTGTCAAAACTATTCACCATCAAGAACATTGGGAAAGTAGCAAGTTTGAAAAATGAACTAAGGACCACCAAGATGACTAAGAAAGATATTGTGGCTAATTTCTTTGTGAAGGTAGCAAGAATAAGAGATGACCTTCTTTCCATTGATGAAATTGTACCAGAAAAGGAACTTGTGATCACTTCCTTATTAGGGTTGCTACCTTCTTGGAGTGATTTTGCTTCAGGACTCGGCAGCTGGAAATAAGCTCCCACTTTTGAAGAACTATGGACTTCCTGTAGCCAAGAAGAATCAATAATCTCATTAGTAGCCAACAATGAAGTTTCAAATGCCTACATCGCTCAACACAAAGGAAATTTCAAGAAGAAGGGGCCAAGAAAGAAGATTGACATGTCCAAGATAGAATGTTATCAATGTCATAAAATAGGTCACTATAAAAGTGGCTTCCCCGACAATCCTAAAAATAAGAAAAGAGAAAGAGATCATGCAAATGTGGATGAAGAAGCATATCCTAAGAAAGTGAAAACCGAAGAATCTGGCATAAGGGAATTACACTACTAAGCCCTTTGCTCTTAGCCTTAGATATTCTATTTTATATTTTTGATTTTTTAGGATTTGTAGGTTTAACATATTGTTTGAAAAAAACATTTTTTTGTTTTATAAGTTTTTAGGTATCCCTCAAGGCTTTGGCGGGAGCCCTCAACAACTCCCAAAGATAAGTATCTCATTTACTTTTAGTTTTGGTTTCATATACTTGTTTAAAGTTTTCATTATATTAAATACTAATCACCTTTCTACCTCTGTTTCTGTTGAGAATGCAGCAAGATGATGGAGCTTAGTGAAATGAAGTCGCCTTCACTAAGTGGGCCCGCAGGCAAATTCTGGCGCAAAATCTATTTTTAGACTATGTCTATTTTTAGACATACAGAGCATGATTCGGGGATTCCAGTTTGAGATTCTTGGAGTATGCGACATGTTGGTAAAAATAGATGAGACTCTATTTTTAGGTCAAAAGAGGTCGAAGTCTATTTTTAGACTACCTCTCCTAAAAATATGGAAGTCAAATATTATTTACCCTTAATAATATTTAGACTCTAAACAACAGTTTACTCTCTTGGAGCACTTCAGTTCGAGCTACAGAAGTGGCTCATGCATCTGACAGAGGAATCACGTGGTTCCCAAGGGTTTGATGGCATCATGCATGGTTGACTTCGGTTGGACTTCAGTGGCAGAAGTTTGGAGGAGTTAATGAGACAGATAGTGGAGTTGTGTTCTGTTTATTTTAGTTGAACTGATTGAGATTAGTTTAACTAGCTAATCAATTAGTTATGAGTGGAGTGAATTAAATATTATTTAATTCATTAATTAGTAACTCATTATTCAACTCAAGAACACATCAATTCACTACAGTGTATGATCAGTTCAGTGGAGACCAGTGAAAGAGGTAGATGAAAGGGTGGAGTTAGCTATCAGTGGCGACATCAGTTGTGCATGAGATTTGCACCACACTTGGAGGAATTGTCCATGAAAATTGCGCAGTCAAGCCAAGGAGATTCGAACCTTGGATCTCTACATAACCAGGCCATGATTGCGCAATAGAGGCAAGGCAATCAGCAGTGAGTTTTGAACCAGTGACTTGTTCAAAACTAAGCTAGATTGTGTGTGACTTTATGAGAAAGTACTGAGTACTTGTGAGGAGTATTGTACTTGTTTTGTTACATGATTTATCCATTATAATATACACAATAGCTGCGGGGTTTTCAGCTATAGGCTTTCCCCATACATATTGAGTTAATGTGTGATTGATTTGATGTGCGATCGCTTCTATTATTTCCGCATGTGACAATTAATTGTAGATGAGATTATGTGTTATGCATGCAATTCGAAATTGATGTGTAATCGGGTTAATCTCCATTGAATAAGTGATTTATTCAGCTAATTTCTACATGGTATCAGAGCGAGATTAATTGTCGAGATCTATTACGGTGATTGCAAACTTATTTCCTCTGACAGAGTCTGCATACGGGCCAGGTAGCCTCCGGATTCATCTTTCTTCGGAAAGTGAAAGGTCTGGTAAACGCCCCATGCAGTCAATCTTTGATTTGGAAATAATTTGTTCTCAAGTGTAGATCGGAAGTGATAGAGCTTGGAGTTTGGAATTCGAATTTTGCAGCACCTTTGTTTTCTTGGTGCCGGTGTTGAAAATGTCTTTCAACGGTTTGCGACTCGAATATGCTCTTGAAGGCAGTTCGAATTATGTTGCATGGAAGGATCGCATGGAAGCAGTATTAGAAGATAATGGTTTGAAGGAGTTCGTAGATACGGATGTCCAAAAGCCCACTGATGCAGCTGAAGTCGAAGCATGGCAAAAGAAGATGGCGAAATGTCGAAGGATCCTGTTGGAGGGCGTCAAGGATCATATTGTATCCAGCCTGCATGGAAAGGCTACTCCATATTTAATGTGGAAAGCCTTGACGGATCTATTCCAGAGTAAGAGTGACCAAAGGAAGCTGGCGCTCAAAGATAAGCTCAGGAACATCAAGATGGAGAAGGGCGACAGTATCACCAAATACCTCACGAAGTTCACTCAATGCAGAGATGAACTGGGAAGTGTGGGGGTTACTGTCGATGAAGAGGATATGGTCGACCTGGCTCTCCTTGGTCTTCCGAAGGCTTGGCACTCATATCAGGATAGTGTCAATGGTCGGGAGAAGCTGCCGGGATGGGAGCGCCTTTGGGCGGATCTCATGCAGGAGGAGATAAGGAGGACTACTCGAGATGGATCTTCATCAAAGGGAGCTGATGAAGAAAACTGCGCTTTGGTTGCCAAAGCAAATAAGGGGAAGGGTAAGAAAACTTCTCATTCCGGTGCAAAGGGAAAGAAGCAGGATATGGCGAAAGTGAAGTGTTTTCACTGCCATGATCACGAACATTATGCTACCAATTGTCCAAAGAAGAAGAAGAACAAGCAAGCGGGAAGATCTGCAGATGGAGAAGCTTTGGCTTCACAGTTCGAGCTTGAATTTTCACTGATTGCATGCTTGGTTTCAAGTGTGATGGGATCGGTGTGGTTCTTGGACAGCGGTGCGTCATTTCATATGACGGGAGATCGAGAGTTGTTCTCATATCTGGAGAACAAAGATTTGGGTGTGCACATCAAGATGGGCGATGATGGTAGATACAGTGCGACTGGTATCGGTACCGTATCCTTTCAGAGGGAGTCTGGTAAACCCTTTGTACTAAAGGATGTCATGCATGTACCCGGATTGAAGAAGAACCAGATTTCAGTAGCGATGTTGGAGGATAAGGGGTATGATGCGGTCTTCAATGAAGGAAAAGCCTTCTTGCGGTAAGACTGCGGAGAGACCGGAAGATAGGGGTTCGAACTCGAACCTTTATCGATTGCGAGGTAGATAGCTAACGGTATTGAGGAGGTAAATCCCCTCTGCGGACAGAGGCGATCCCTACTAGCCTAGCAGGGGTCTAGCAACAAACAAACAATGTTATGACGCAAGTTCCTAATTACGAATGAAAAGGTTGGAGATAGAAGCCTACTTGGATTCCAACGCTAGGATCTGAAGAAGAAACGTCCCCGTTCCTCAGCCTTGGCAGATCACAATCCCTCCACGATCTCCGCGGATGAACACCTGCACATGGAAGAAACGAACAGATACAAGCATAGAAACCAGCATACGTAACTAAACATCAGTCAGAAAGGACGTTACTCGCATTAACATGATGGAAAACGGAGTGGAACCATAATCATAATCATCTATTAAATAATAAACAAAGAGAGATTACAACCAAGTTCTGACGTCGCGGTCTCCTTCGGACGGGTCTCCGGTCGTCCACGTCTCGCAAAGCTCGCCAAGGAAAGGGAAAACCTCTCCAGAGTCTCGTGACAATGGTCTCCTTACTTGAGTCGGCCTTAAGGGAAAGAGAGGATTCTTTACAGCACAAAGGCTCTTGGGAATATGGAGATTCAGAGCTTAGACACTTCAAGACCAGCTTGCCATGGATTTGAGCAGGCTTTTATAGATGGGGAAGGAGGAGTTGGGATCCCTATTATTATGGGATTGGCCCTATCAACAAGGAAGGTTCCATGGGAGGTGGCAAAACAACTTCCCTTCCATAGAACTCCCACAGCCAAACCTCCCAACTCAAGATAGGCAATGGTTTGTGAGTTTGTTGGAACTCAACTTCCGCCATCCTTATTTAAAAAACAATCCCTAAATTGGGTGGCGCGACTACGGCTCTATGACAGAGCGCCAGTTGGCGCGACCTCTTTGCAGGATTTTCCCCATTGGCGCGAGTACTGAACTGCCTGCCCGCGCCAATGCCAAAAGGGGTGTTTTTCATGATTTTTGCAAGGAGATGTCTCAAGGGAAAATAAAGCTCATGCTCAGAGGAATGCATTGATGATGTTTTCAAGGCATGACAATGTTCACAGGTCACAAAATGGGTCCTCCATTGTGCGGGACGGGGAATGGTAGGGACGGTGACAAATTACTGTGTAACAGATGCCCCCTAAAGTATGAGGCCCGAGAGAGAGAGGGGTGAAATGCTTTTACGAGAACATGTTCGGCGAAGGCTGCGGGCGAAAAAACTGTGGCAATCTGTTGATATCTCGGTACATGAAAGTGTGTACGGTGGGTATGGTGGCTCGCCAAAACGAGTATGTCTCGTCGGATCCGGTGTGGACGCGACCGTCCAACTGAGAATCGAACAAATAGACTCGCGTATGGTCGCAGCCATCCAATCATTGAGTCATGTACATAATGACAATAATCCACAATCGCAGCCTGGATTACAACGGACACAATCCAGGGTCTTGCGCTCCATCTCGACCCAAACAAGTACAAGTTCTAGCATGCGAATGTGTGAGCTGATGTCGAACATGCAAGAACATCGTCCGATTACCAGCCAATGATGAAAGCTGTTAACAGACGCGAGAGAAACCACCAATAATGACGATGGTCCTCAAGGTACTACAGGTCAATGTACGAGCGTGCGGTACGTGAGTTGTTCAGACACCCAGCAAGAATCACTCGATGGGAGGATAATGGTCATAAACCTGCGTGGAGCATATTGAACACCGCCATTGAGGCATTTGACTCTCAGGTACCATAAGGAGTCTCTGAACCCGACTTCTCGGATAATGAGTTGATGTCGACGGTGACCCTTGATCGAAGGTGGGCCATAATGATTTACATCATCGACACTCCTTTTTTAACACGATGGCTGGTATGAAATCGGGATCGTATAGCAAGAAACGGAAGGAAGGGTTGATGTTGCGAGAGGCCAACTTCTCTTGAACATATAAACGGCACGACAATGGACTTGGCAGTATTTGACATCAACAGATCAAAGGTCATGGCGACGAGGCGGTGAACAGATGAGAGGTCAAAAGAGATTACCCAAACCCATGGAAGCAAAGTGAAGCAACGAGATGAGATGTCCCCAACCCGACACGAATGCAGACAAGTGCCATGTTCAAGAGCGACATACTGCCGACGACAACGACGATGGTTCCATTTTTCCCCCACCATTTCTGGCGAGTACCCCAATTATTTTTTAATAACAAGCTTGAAGGGGATAGCATATGCTTGTAATATAAGTCCGCCCTTCGGGCGAATCCATCCTAGTGCATTTAACGAGTCCTAGGAAGGAGGAACTCGGAGAACGTCATTTCGACTAGATCCGATGTCATCAGGGTTTAACGAGTCTGACAAAGGAATAACTCGGCGTCTTTTCATGTTTAGAGAGTTTGAAAAGACAGCGGAAAAGAAAACTCCACAGGTCCCTTTTCGTAAATAGTTCCCCAGATCCGAAAAGGTAGAAAACAATATGCGGGAAAACCTCCTAGTCGCGATAGGCTAGGGTATTCCTTTTTCGTAATCGATCCAGCCCAGCCCGAAAAAGGGTTAAACTTATACTGGGTGAATGTCGATTCGTGTCCATTTTAACGAGATCGAAACGACAAGGGCCTCGGCGATCTTTTCATGTTTAGAGAGTCAGAAAAGAGCTGAAAGATGACTCCAGAGTGACTTTTTCGTGTATTTACCGAGTCCGAAAAAGTATAAAATACAACTCGTTTCCATCTTTTAAGTTACCAAAACCTATTGCTGCACATACCAAGCAAGCGTAAAAGTCTCTAGACCAACTTTCTGGATAATGAGTTGAAGTCGACAGGAAGTGACCTTGATCGAAGGTGGGCCATAATGTTTCCCACATCATCGACACGAGACAGAGGAACATGATGTTTTTGTTGTGAATCGGGATCGTATGAGAAACAGAGGAAGGTTGATATTTGCAGAGGCCAACTTCTCTTGAACACATGAACGACACGACAATGGACTTGGCAGTATTTGACATCAATGGATCAGGGGTCATGGCGACGAGGCAGTGAACAGATGAGAGGTCAAAAGAGATTACCCAAACCCATGGAAGCAAAGTGAAGCAACGAGATGAGATGTCCCCAACCCGACACGAATGCGGACAAGTGCCATGTTCAAGAGCGACATACTGCCGACGACAACGACGATGGTTCCATTTTCCCCCCACCATTTCTGGCGAGTACCCCAATTATTTTTAATAACAAGCTTGAAGGGGATAGCATATGCTTGCGATATAAGTCCGCCCTTCGGGCGAATCCATCCTAGTGCATTTAACGAGTCCTAGGAAGGAGAAACTCGGAGAACGTCATTTCGACGAAATCCAATGTCATCAAGGTTTAACGAGTCTGACAAAGGAAGAACTCGGCGTCTTTTCATGTTTAGAGAGTTTGAAAAGACAGCGGAAAGAAAAATCCACAGGTCCCTTTTCGTAAATAGTTCCCCAGATCCGAAAAGGTAGAAAACAATATCCGGGAAAACCTCCTAGTCGCGATAGGCTAGGGTATTCCTTTTCGTAATCAATCCATCCCAGCCCGAAAAAGGGTTAAACTTATACTGGGTGGATGTCGATTCGTGTCCATTTTAACGAGATCGAAACGACAAGGGCCTCGGCGATCTTTTCACATTTAGAGAGTCAGAAAAGAGCTGAAAGATGACTCCAGAGTGACTTTTTCGTGTATTTACCGAGTCCGAAAAAGTATAAAATACAACTCGTTTCCATCATTTAAGTCGCAAAAACCTGTTGCTGCACATACCAAGCAAGCGTAAAATCCATTTTCGACATAACATATGCAAATATTTGATAAAAATAACTTTTTAAAACTCATTTAATGTCGAAAAAGTTATAAATATGTCTAATTGGTAAAAATAAAATTACTTTTACTATTTACCTTGGTAGAAAACAACAGTGGTCCATTTGGAGCAGAAACTTTCGTCGACGATTGCGACCAATCCAGGCAACCATTCAGCTTCTCGTCTGTCACAGGTAAAAGGCGTTCCCTTGCTCTACATTTTCATTCATTTTTTAATGATTTTCCCTTAAAAATCAGTCTTGTATGGTCATTTTTTGAATTTTAGGGCTGCGCCCATTGGCGTAGGTATCGGGCACGGACCCGCGCCAATGAGCTCTTTTTAATAAAGGGCTCGCGCCACATGGCGCGACTGTTAGAAAAACAGCCGCGCCAGCGGCCGAACCTTAAATTCCGCCCAAAATTTCGATATTTAGACCAAATTACTTGGAATTTGAAGCTCATCAAAGATCTAACCAGGGGTTTTTGACCATGTGAATGCAGATAATCACTCAAAATGGCAATCGAATGGAAGGAACGAGAGCACGGAGACGAGGATGAACAGGCCATGCAAAGCCAAGCTTGCATGAATGCACTTAGAGACTGTGGATTGAAAAAGTTCTTCCTCACGCCATGTTTACGAGCTCAGCCCGAGCTCCTCCAGTATCTAATCAGTATCTGGGACGAAAATGAATAGGTGTTCAGGTTACGAGACCAGGTGTTGGAACTGGAGGTCACTGACATTTATTTCATCACTGGATTGTCCCGCAGAGGTCCAATCCCTGTACTGACTGGAAGCAGACCATCCGGGGAGAAGATGGAACAGGTAATGGCACGGGTGTGCCGAGGGGCACAAACAGGATCAGGAAGCAAGAAGGTGGATATCCACACCATCCCTGATCTAGCACTGAGAGTAGTTCTCCATACCATTACGCGGGCTACTGGGTCGCAGGCTCCGCACGAGGCCACGAAGACCCAACTCCTGCTGGCCTCAGAATGCATGGGTCCCTTACTGTTCAACTGGGCAGAAGCAGTAACTATCAATATGAAAAGGCAGCTCACAAGGTGCAAACAGGGGAAACTGAAACAGTTTGGTTATGGTTCCATCTTGGTATCGTTCATTCTGGAACGCATACCAATCTTCCAGGGCCAAGGGGCCGCAGTGGCGAGTCCGATACCACGAGAGCCACGAATGGTTCGTTGGGCAGCACTGATGCCCAGATCTGGAGGTGGCCAACAGATGTCCTGGAGGCCAGAGTTCTTTAGGTGGTTACGGCGCCAGCTGATCGTCGTGGAAGATTGGCCCTATTCGGGAACTGACTTTACCGGGGACCCAGATCTCCCACTACCAGAAGGAGATGACTGGGACGAGGAGCTGGGTAAGACCTCATATTTTTGATTTTATGTTTATATATTTTTTGTTAATACACATTCGTCTTAACACAATTATATATGCATGCAGATGTAGGACCTGAGAGACCAGCCGGGATGTCTCCAATCTCTCAGAGGACACAACTCGCCCCTGAGATCCAGGGGGAAGGCACTGGAGGAGAGGAACTGATCCAGAACCTCGAGGGGATTGCCCATGGGATCCCCGACTATGCCTGGCTAGCAGACGTACCGATGGCATACCAGCGCCACACGGTGGGAGTTCCGAACCGGATCCACCGAATCCTGAGGCGCCTAGTGCGTGGAGTGACGTGCTACCATGAGCACCATGCGGATTAGTCCTTAGGATTTATGCCACACCTATTTTTGAGAGACATAGTGTCTCAGGATGTACTAAGACGATTATGTATATTTTTTGAGTTTTATGTGACACACTCTATGTAAACATTTCGATATCTATATATATACATATCTATTTCTGGATGAGTCTTTCTTTACATGTGATGATGATTATAAATTGCGCAAATGCCTGTCTAATACCAAATTTTCTACTGCATCTGTTAATGTATTCAAATGCCTGGGTATATGATGATATGTAATGTAGTCAAAATTCCTTTCCAATAATCGAATACGCAAATACAGACGTAAGATGGACGGGTTCCTTACCGAATAGTGTCCGTTCAGCTGTAACACTACAAGTTGTGAATCTAGGTACACAAGCAATTCACGGATACCAAGGTTTACTGCCTCGGTTAATAATTCCAACACGGCACTATATTCCGCGATTTTGTTCGTGGTACGTCCTAGACACACACCTTGCGGGTCAATCAACTCACCAGCAGGATCGTAGATTACCCAGGCTGCAGAAGACAGATTCCTGGTACTGCGGGAGGCACCATCCGCGAAACCAACAAATGGATGAATAGACATCTGCACAACCAGGAAGACCCGATCAGCAGAAAGATGTTTACAAAGCACACCACACTATGCACACAAATGACAATCTCACACCTATGTACACACACCACACCAAGAAATCACTTCAGGCGTAGTACTTTTTAAGGTACAGCCCATTTCTGGGCTGCGCCAGCGGAACTCCTTCGTAATCTATAAGCTCGTAGGCCCCATTTTTCAAAACGCGTTTTACTATATAGGGACCGTGCCACATAGGCTGGAGTTTACCGACTCCAAGCTTATCATGTGCCTGATCGTACAAGAGAACGAGGTCTCCTTCAATGAAAGAACGAGGGGAAACATTTTGATCAAAATGAGTTTTGACCCTCTTCTTTTGTGCTTCGATGATCAAAGCAGCCAGTCGACGGGTTTCATCCAATCGTTCAAGATATAGAAGACGTTCTTCCTCAGGGGAGGTATCTGGTAATAGTTCCACGGCTAATTTAAGCGAAGGAATTTCGCATTCAACCGGCAGAGTAGCTTCCAGACCATACACCAATTGGAAAGGTGTGAACCCGGTTGCACTCTTAGTAGATGTTCGGTATGCCCAGAGAGCTGAGAACAGTTGGAGATGCCAACTGGATTTATAAATCCCAACTGTTCGCTGAAGCATGGTGACCAAGACCTTGTTCACCGCTTCAACCTGACCATTCGCTTGAGGGTAGTATGGTTTTGAGCTGTCGTGACGCAAGCCCAACGTTGAAGTCAGCTCCATCATCATATAATCACGGAAATGAGTACCATGATCAGTGACGATGGCTTGAGGAAACCCGAATCGTGCGCTAATGTGGTTGAATATAAATGAAGCAGCTGTTTTCCCGTCAGCAACTAGTGTAGGCATCGCCTCGGCCCACTTAGTGAAGTAGTCGACGGCGACAATGATATACGCATGCCCCCTGGCCGAGTGAGGGTTACACGTCATAAAATCCACGCCCCATTTCGCAAAAGGGCTGACGGTAATAACGGGATGCAAAGGAAATGGCGGCGCGCGCATCTTGCGCTGAAAAATCTGGCACGGATGGCATTTACAGACTGCAGTGATACAATCCTTGAATATGGAAGGCCAGAAATAACCTGCCCGCAGAATCTTCTGAGCAGTAGCATACCCGGACATGTGTCCGCCACAGGCGCCACTGTGGCAGTCATTCAAGACTTTCTCAGCCTCTTCCAAGGTAAGGCATCGTCGGAGCACCGAATATACTCCAATATGATATAAGGTATCTCCTACGATATGGTAGGGTTGGGACTGGTGCCGAATCCGACGGCGGGCAGTTTTATCCAACTCAGACTGAAATGTCGCGGTCTGAAGATACACTATAATGTCACCATACCAAGGATCGCGAGTATCGATAAGAAACAGCGTTTCGTCCGGTATATGATCTTCTGAGTGTGAAGGAACAGAGTCTGTAGGGAGAGAACATATCAAATCCGCAAAGACCAGCGATTTAGTTGACTTGGCAGTGGTGAACTCCAAGTCAAACTCCTGTAGGATTACGATCCATTTGGAGTACTTGCCCCCTAGTAATTGTCTAGAAAGAATATACGTCATAGGGTTGCAGTCTGAAACCACTGTTATCGTGCGCAAAAGGATGTAATGGCGAAAGCGTTGTACGGCATGTACTGCTGCTAAAGCCAACTTCTCGACATGTGCATAACGTGTTTCCGGGTCGAGAAGGTTCCGAGACAGGTAATAAACAACATGTTCATCACCGTTATCGTCATCCTGCACCAAGACCATGGCGATGGTGCTAAATGCGGCGGCTAGATACAAAGTAAAGTCGCGGTGGTAGTCGGAGGACGAAGCAACGGAGCATTGACTAGCAATGTCTTCATCTTCTCAAAGGATTCTTGAGCAATTTCGTCCCAGTAAAAGGGAACATTCTGCTTTAACAAACGAGTGAATCCTTTGGCCACCTCGGCATAATTTGGGATAAAGCGCCTGAGAAAATTCGCTTTCCCTTGTAGACTCTGTAACTGATAGAGGGAGGAGGGTGATGGGAGATTTACGATGGCCTCAACCTTTAGAGAGTCAAGGCGAATTTCGTCTTTCGAGACTATAAAGCCTAAAAGACGGTCAGAATCGACGCAGAAGACGCACTTATGAGGGTTGAGCCTGATGTTGTAGCGTCTACAACGAAGGAATATCTGGCGGAGATGCTCAGGATGGTCCTCTCGCTTACCCGAATGGGCTGGCAAGTCTTCCAGATAAGGTTGGACAATATGGAGAATATCATGAAAAGTGTAGGACATCGCACGCTGAAACGTGGCGCCAACGTTTTTTAAGCCGAACGGGAGTTTTTTGTACGCGAAAGTGCCCCACGGACAGATGAATGTGGTCTTATGTTGATCCTCAGGTGAAATATTGATTTGGTTGTAGCCTGAGAAACCGTCCATTAAGGAATAGATCTCACTCCCGGCACATTCGTCGATGATCTGGTCGATAAACGGAGTGGGATAATTATCCTTAGGACAGGCGCGATTGATATCGCGATAATCCACACAGACTCGAATTGTGCCCTGCTTTTTATCAACAGGGATGATATTGGACACCCATTCTGTAAGGGGGATAGGATAAATAAAACCCGCGTTCAGAAATTTTTCAACTTCTGCCTTGATGGCGGCGGCTTTTCGAGGATGCATGGGATGTAAGCGTTGGCGCACGGGTTTCGCACCTGGGTAGGTTGGAATCTCGTGCACGACAATACTCGGATCAATTCCCGGCATTTCCTCGTAAGACCATGCGAAAACATCTCTGAATTCTTTGAAAAGCTCGGTATAGACTTGAATCTCCTCGGGAGAACAAGTCACACCCACATGAATGTTCTCAACAATCCCCGGTTTAACGGAGATGTTGATTGGAACAGTTTGAGTAATGTTACTCAGATTACCCTCCGAAAAGACCTCGTGCATTAAGATCGGTGTTTGAAGAGGAGGGGAAGGAACCTGAGTAGCATAACGCTCTAGACAATCAGTGATTTCCCCCAAGTTGGGCATAAACGAGGAGCAATGATGTCCATCACCCCAGGGCAACTCCTCAAGAGACATAGTTTGAATGATAGCCTCATCTGAAGGAAAAGTCTCTCTGAGAGGATCAGGTGAATCAGCCTGACCAAGCCAGGGGGATTGCGAGTAGACGTCGAGAGCCATGCTCATCGGAGCATGCTGAGGAGGTGGAGGGTCCGATGCGGCAACAATCTCACAGTCGCTGATCTCTACTGGCGTTAAAGGCATGGATTCTCCAAACTCATATACCTGCTCAGGTGTAGGAATAAGCCAGGGGTCATCAGTCCTGGACAACATGTTGACTTGAGCGGTATTCGGTGGCGGTGCGGGGAATATACCTATGAGAACCGGGTCTTTGAAAAGACCAGGTCCTATGCTGTCTGGGGGATTCGGAATTTGATCCACGTATGGCACGTTGTTCTCAGAGCTAGAGGTGAAAAATGACAACTGATCTACCGTGACAATCTTGCCCTCATGGGGGAACTTAATGAATCGAAAGATGGTAGACGGCACGCAGAGCATGGCATGGGTCCAGCTGCGGCCAAGAAGTATATTGTAGTTGAGTTTAGCATCAACCACTTCCACTTCCACGTTGACAGTTTTTCCCTGTAATGTGATCGCAAGACTCTCGAGAACGCCCAGGGGTTTAGATTCCCGACCATCAAATGCCTCAAGGGCATTGGGAGATGACGACAAGGCTGGAGAGCCGATGGCCTTCCAGCAAGCGGAGGACATAACGCAGGTAGATGCACCCTCATCTACGACGGCCCTATGAATGTTCAGACCGTTAATCTCGACTTGAATGACCAAAGCGATTTGATGTGGAAGCCGGGGAGTAAAATTCTCCAGATCGAAGGTGAGAAGGCTCGAGTCGGCGGGATCGATACCACCGATTGCAGACAGTAACGCCTTCCATTGTGAAGGAAAACTCTAAAGAACCTCAAGTGCAGACATAGCACATGGCGCCTGTGCCAGATCCTCAACAATGCTGTAATGTTGAGCGGCACGAGCATTTGGATTGTAAGAGGATCTTCGAAGAACACCCTTGGGAGGTGGTTTCACAACGGGTTCGGGAGCCGGCTTCTCGATTTCTAATGGACCGGAGGCAGGTGGGGGAGGCGGCCCATCCGCAACTGCCTTCCCGGGCGCCTGCCGCGGTTCATTGTAATCCTTCGACCGCGTAGCAATAGTGATAGGTGCATTAGTCTTCATCATGAAAACCTGAGACCCAAACGGTGCAGATGGTGACGCCTGTTCGACCATCTGGGTCTGCTGAGATGGAAATGGCTCTTTTAAAACAGCCGGAGTCCCTTTTGAGCCTTTAAGAAGTTGACTAATTTCGGACCGTCGTGGACAATCCTTAGTGTAATGGTCACCTTCACAGATGAGGCAAGGGAATTTCGGCTTACGTTGGGAGCCATCCTCAGTTCGAGTTTTAGATTCCGGTTTTGGGGCATCAGATTTTGAGTTGCCTTTGCCCTTCTTCTTCCCCTTGGAGGATTTGTCCGTAGGATTGGCCTGGACGGCATTCACCTCCGCGGTTTTACCAGAATCGGATGAGGGGGGATTAGCAGAGGTATTGTTGGAAGAATTAGCCTTCTGCTTCCCATTCGAAGACTTCTTCGAATTTTGAGAGACAGAACCAATGACACCATCCACCGTAGGGGTAGGTAGAGCCTTAGTGGTTCCGAGCCGTGGAGCATCAGTCAAGATGTCATAAAGCGTGCCAGACTGCGAATAAACAAGATCCAGGTACTGGGCACGCGCGATAGCTTGTTCCTCCGTCACACACGCTCCCATCGCGATATCCTGAGCGATTTTATTCACAAAGGAGGTTGTGAACCAGTGAGTCAAAATCTGATCAGGTATGTGAAACTTGATCAGTCGACGACGGCGCCGCCACTCATGGATGTGGTCCGAGATGTGAGTGGCCGAGTCCTGCTTCAGGGAAGACAGGAGGTGCGTCCCAGTCTCATACCGGACTGGTAACTGGAAATGCGTGAGGAAAGCCATGGCTAACGAGTTGAAATCCTGAAAAATACCACGGGATAGCTCTATGTACCACTTAGCAGCAGCTCCTGTTAAAGTACGCTGGAAAAGACGCAAACGAATTGAATCGTCGACCCAAGAGTTAGACGAACACCAGAGGTGATACGTCATCACATGCGCCTGGGGGTCTTCACCAGCTTTGCCCTCAAACTTGGGACAGTCACCTGGTATCTTGGTGGGGACCGGAGGCCAATATGGATTATGCGAAATCGGATCATTGGTCAACTTTGAAACGTCCGGCAGTTCCAAGGTAGCCAGGAACGGCAATGGAGGATTAACTACCATACCAGTCCCAGGATAAGGTCCGGTACCTGTGCTCCACGATGGTTGTGAATATCCCTGCCCCCACGGGTTCTGTCCTACAGGATTCTGACCATAGGGGGCATAGTTCGTATAACCAGACTAATTTGGCTGCTGGTAACCATAGTGCGGGGCTTGATAACCAGGGTTCGGGCCCTGATTAGGCGTCTGCCCTGTATAAGCAGCGTTTGGATTTGGCTGCTGAGCGTAGGTAGGACCGGGTGGAGGAGGATGATACTGAGAGCCTCCAGAGTGGTTATAGTTCGGTTGAGACTGACCATGAGGATAATAACCACTCTGAGGATGAGTAGGCTGCTGATAAGTGGAACCCTGCGGAGCCTGGTACGTAGGGCGCAGCTGTTGATTTGGCTGCGGCATTGAATGAACAGGCTGTTGAGCAGAGTGAACGAAATGAGAGGGCTGCCCTGAATGAACAGGTTGACCCGAGTGAGGGGGCTGGCCTGAATGACCAGGCTGGCCCGGGTGACCAGGCGGTGTTGGTTGCGCAAGTTGACCTGGTTGTAAGTGAGCCCCAGGTTGTGCCGGATGGGTCGGCTGGCCTGGAGGCGGGACACCGGGCTGTACCGGATGAGCGGCTTGTCCTGGTGGAGGAAGAGGAACAGGTGCTTGCTAGAAACAAGTTTGACCTGAAGCAGAACCATAGGGTGGTCCTGGCTGATATGCAACGTTAGAAATGATAGGATACTGCGGTTGCATTGGTAAAGACGGTTGGATTTGCTCCCCAGAACCATAGGCCTGTCCCGGTTGATACCCTAGCTGAGGTTGAGCAGGTTGACCAGCAGGGCTATAATATGGTCCTTGCGGCTTGTACAATGGCCCTTGCTGGCCCGCAGGGTAGCCTTGGATGGGCTGTCCCTGTGGGTCATACAAATAGCCAGGTTGGCCCGCAGGTTGGCCCTGGAAGGGTTGTCCCTGCGAGTTGTAAGCCTGGTTGTATGGTAAACCTTGAGCATACGGATAAGCCTCAGTAGCGGGAAGGCGCAAAACCTCCCCGTGCTCGTCGAACTGACCTGGGAACGCATACACGGGAGTGCCATCCTGTGCATAGTGCGAAAAGAAGGATCGGTAAGGATCTTGGGGAACTTGTCCAGCCCCGGCGTTCGGCTGCTGTAAAAACAACCGATACTCCTCCGGAGAGATATTCTCCGGTATAGCAGTAGCTAGGTAAATGTCTTCAGGAGTTGGCCCAGCCCTAGTAGCAGATGCTGAGACAACAGAAGAAGAGGCAGCCACACAAACAGTGGGCCGAACGGGAACAGAAGTGACGGGCGTCGAAGGGGACACCCCGGGTGTAGTGGCAGCTGGTCTCGAAGCGGGAGATGATATCCCCATAGAGGTTGCAGCTGAAATGATTTGACCCAGAGATCTGTATCCCTGTGGTAAAGAAGGACTGGCTGACGACGTGGTAGCCAGCTCGGAGCCGTCTCCCTCAAAAAATCTACGAGGGATGCCCTGATAGTCATCAGACCCCGGAATTTCCTCACCAGAATCACTCATGGTTGATCCTGCCATTAAATCACGCAAAAGGCGGCGAGGACTAGGAGGAAAAACAGCAGCAACAAACGGTGAACCCGATGTAAGAGAAAGGAAATCAGCTCCTAATCTCAATTCAGACACAGGGTCTGAAAAGGGCCAATTGAACTCAACTGGTCCTCCAAAGGGTTGCTCGGCGAGAACCGGTCCCCCGTCGGGAAACTCGGAAACAACAGGCTGCTGTGGTTCAACAGAAGGCTCAGAAGCTTCTGAAGAATCGTCCGTGTAAGGACTACCAGTAGACGAAACCGATGGTTCCGCCAACGTGGCAAAAGACTAGAAGAAAAGGGCACACACACACACGGGCTGAAAATGAGTTAAGACACACGATCAAACGGTCAACAAGCAATGTCTAAATAGGTGTGAAATCGTGGGCGATTAATTTTACCACATTGAAAAGTAAGAAATTCTACCGTTTCATGTTTCAAGAGTCGAGAAACGATAAAAAGATGACTCTATCTCTTTCAGAGTTGACACAAGCGTGAAAGGACAAGCGCTTGACGGTCTTTTCAAGTTTAGGGAGTCAGAAAAGACCAAATGACTGCTCAGGAAAAACTAGGCACAAAAGGGTGTACCAAATATCCGTGAACTGCAATATACACCTTGGTTTCAAAAAATGAAACAGAAATCGACCAAGGACTTTCCGTACGTGCAGGTAGTCTCCCCGAATGCTGTGTTCGGTGTATCACGGGTATAGGGCGGCAGACTCGGCTTCCTGTGGATAAAGGATTGAAAACCTATAGGGGTCTCCCTTTATATACGCGACGGTACGGGGAGCACAAGTCCGTACTAGCGCTGTCTAAAGCCAAGAGGCGAGCGACGGCTAGGTTTAACGACGCCGGAACACGTCTCTAACCTAGACCTTCTAAATATGTTTCGTTAAGTTCCAATGCTGCCTTAGGTTAATTGAATAAATTTTACAGTTGATCTTCAATTAAGTTTCAATTTCCATGCCCTATCGTATGTAGTGTCTCCTAAATGCAAAGCTATATGCCACAGTGCAACATTTCGTTCGATGAAAACTAATTAGAGAAGAGTTGAGAGCTTTTACACAAACGAAATGAAAGGAAACCAAGCAACGAGATCTCTAATGCAACTAACGCAATTGACAAATTTTCATTCAAAACACTAATCACTAGTGATATGGAAAAGATCACAATTTGCACTAATTAACAAAAGCAAAAGAGATTTTTTTTTATTTTCAGTGTTTAAGAGCTAATATGCACTAAACAAACTTGAAAACAAATGGAGCAACTTGAGAAACGATATTCAAGAGAGCGAAACAAACACATTTCACTCAACAACACAAGCAATCAGATCCCCAAATCGACCAAAGTCTCTCAAAGCAAAGAAAAGACTCAAAAGCTTTCAATGGACCGTGTGATCTAGGTCCAAAGCAAGACCAAACGAGTTTCGAATGAAGAAATGAACAATCACCCAAAAATCGCAATAAAACAATGAACAACTACTTAGAGAATGTGGAGAATCAATCAGATAGTTGACAGGACAATCAAAACACCAAAACTCCCAAGGAGGGCTCGATACACTAAGCCACTAGATGACCTAGGGCTTAAAACGTGAAATCGGTAGATAGAAGCAAACAACCAAAGGACAGAGGTGAATTCCCAGCCAAACAAGACTCCAACACACTCAGGCAGTCGGAAAATCAAGAAGAAAAACATTGATCAACTTCAGAGAGCTCAAAAATGAGAAAACTCAAAAAACGTACAGGGGTGGCGCGACTGTAAGTGTGAAACTGGCGCCAGAAAGCGGTTGGCGCGGGTTGAACAAAGGCAACATGCGCCAATAGGCGCGACTGTCGGGTTAAAAACCGCGCCAGTCGAGTTTCTCAGCAAAAAATTAAAAATAAGCTACTCCAGAAACATACCAATGCAAGCTAAGCAATCCAAGAAGCAAAAACACACAAAGAACCCAACCCAGAAGGTTCATCAAGCAAGGAAAAGCAAGATACAAACGGCAAGGCAAGACAAAGACTCCAAGTTGTTCAGTCCGTAAACCAAACCGGAGATTAACTGAAGTAGCGTTGATCTACTCCGCTAATGCAGGGCAAAAGCGTTTCGAAGGCTATCTGGCTGTACTTCAGGCTTCGTCTATAGTTTACAAATCAAACAACAAGCTGGATCCCCAGCGGAGTCGCCAATTTGTTGAGGAGGTAAATCCCCTCTACGGACAGAGGCGATCACTACTAGCCCAGCATGG
Source organism: Pinus albicaulis (assembly GCA_034641835.2). Taxonomy (NCBI): domain Eukaryota; kingdom Viridiplantae; phylum Streptophyta; class Pinopsida; order Pinales; family Pinaceae; genus Pinus; species Pinus albicaulis. Next base: position 533,088,271 of record CM076578.1, read on the forward strand.
GTCTAGCAACAATCAAACAATGCTATGACGCAGGTTCCTAGTTACGAATGAAAGACTTGGGATAGAAGCCTACCTGGATTCCAACGCCACGATCTGAAGAAGAAGTGTCCCCGTTCCTCAGCCTCGGCAGATCACAATCCCTCCATGATCTCCGCAGATGAACACCTGCACATGGAAGAAACGAATAGATACAAGCATAGAAACCAGCATACGTAACTAAACATCAGTCAGAAAGGACATTACTCACATTAACATGATGGAAAACGGAGTGGAACCATAATCATAATCATCTATTAAATAACCAGCGAAGAGAGATTACAACCAAGTTCTAACGTCGCGGTCTTCTTCGGACGGGTCTCCAGTCGTCCACGTCTCGCAAAGCTCGCCGAGGAAAGGGAAAACCTCTCCAGAGTCTCGTGACAATGGTCTCCTTACTTGAGTCAGCCTTAAGGGAAAGAGAGGATTCTTTACAACACAAAGGCTCTTGGGAATATGGAGATTCAGAGCTTAGGCACTTCAAGACTAGCTTGCCATAGATTTGAGCAGGCTTTTATAGATGAGGAAGGAGGGAGTTGGGATCCCTATTATTATGGGATTGGCCCTATCAACAAGGAAGGTTCCATGGGAGGTGGCAAAACCACTTCCCTTCCATAGAACTCCCGCAGCCAAACCTCCCAACTCAATATAGGCAATGGTTTGTGAGTTTGTTGGAACTCAACTTCCGCCATCCTTATTTAAAAAACAACTCCCAAATTGGGTGGCGCGACTACGGCTCTATGACAGAGCGCCAGGTGGCGCGACCTCTTTGCAGTAATTTCCCCATTGGCGCGAGTATTGAACTGCCTGCCCGCGCCAATGCCAAAAGGGATGTTTTTCATGACTTTTGCAAGGAGATGTCTCAAGGGCAAATAAAGCTCATGCTCAGAGGGATGCATTGATGATGTTTTCAAGGCATGACAATGTTCACAGGTCACAGAATGGGTCCTCCATTGTGCGGGATGGGAAATGGTAAGGACGGTGACAAATTGCGTAGCAGTCAGCCCGCCGCCTTATTTTTTGAAAAGGGGTGTTTTCATGATTTTTGCAAGGAGATGTCTCAGAGGGCAAATAAAAGCTCATGCTTAGAGGGATGCATTGATGATGTTTTCAAGGCATGACAATGTTCACGAGGTCCACGAGAATGGGTCCTCCATTGTGCGGGATGGGGAAATGGTAAGGACGGTGACAAATTGCGGCCTTAACCGGCCCGAGTGGCATGCTGTGCGGGAGAAGTGGTGAGCCGGGATGATGAGGGCGAACTGTGGCATAGGAGATTGGGCCACCTTCACCATGTAGCTTTGAAGATTCTGCAGCAGATTTCTACTGGGCTTCCTAAGGGCACCCTTGCGCAGTCAGATCAGTGCAAGGGGTGTACTTTAGGGAAGTATGTGAAAGCCACCTTTCACGAGAAGGATAGTCGCGCCACGACGATCCTTGAGAGAGTTCACACAGACGTGTGTGGTCCTTTCTCGGTTGCTTCGACAGCAAAGCACAAGTATTATGTGATCTTTGTTGATGATTTCTCTCGAAAGTGCTGGATCTTCTTCATGCCGAAGAAGAGCGATACATTCGCGAAGTTCTGTGAGTTTAAAGCACTGGTCGAAAAGGAGTCGGGGAAGAAGGTGATTGCTCTAAGGAGTGATAACGGTGGTGAATTCATCTCGGCTGAATTCAAGGAGTTCTACAGCGCAGAAGGGATTCGGAGAGAGCTCATCGCACCCCATAACCCACAGCAGAACGGGGTGGCTGAGCGGAAGAACAGAACGATTGTGGGTGCTGCACGGGCGATGTTGCATGATCAGGGCCTACCCCTTCACTTGTGGGATGAGGCATGCAATACAACAGTGTATGTGCAGAACCGTTGTCCTCACAAGGTTCTTGGCATGAGTACACCGGAGGAGGCTTATTCTGGCAAGAGGCCTGATATTTCCCATTTGCGGATTTTGGGTTCTCCTGTCTACATGCATGTGACGAAGGATGCGAGAAGGAAGCTGGATCCAACTGCTGAGGTTGGAATATTTGTGGGGTACACTGATACACCTCACAACTACCGGGTGTATTTGTCAGACAGTCGCAAGATTGTTGTGCGACGAGATATAAAATTTCAGGAGGAGAAAGCCATGCAGTGTTCGCTTGAGAGGGAGCTACACTTGCATGCAGATGAGGAGCTGTTAGTTCCTAAGGAGGAGCTTACGGATGTGGATCAGCCACAAGAGGAGGTTCAGGAGGTGGAAGAAACCACCCAGGCAGCGCCAACCATCAGAGGGCGCATGCGCACTACAGAAGCTGAGCGACTGGCTCGGGATGCACAGAAGGTTGTAGGACCACCTACAGCACAGCGCAGACAGAGACAGTCACCGGATCGGTACACTGGATACATGGCTCTTATGAGTCAATGTGTTGTGACAGAGCCATCCTCTTTTGAGGAAGCTGTGGAGGAACCCGCATGGGTTGATGCCATGATCGAAGAATATGATTCGATCATCAGGAACAGTGCATAGGAGATTGTCCCAAGACCGGTTGGGAAATCAGTTGTAGGTTCGCGATGGATCTACAAGGTGAAGCAGGCGGCTGACGGGAGTGTGGAGAAGTACAAGGCGAGATTTGTCGCCCGTGGCTTCTCACGGATCGAGGGGATTGACTATGAGGAGACTTTTGCACCTGTCGCAAGGTACTCTTCCATACGGACGATCCTTGCTCTCTCAGCGCAGATGGGGTGGCACATTCATCGGATGGATGTGAAGACTGCGTTCCTCAATGGAGTTATTGAGGAGGAGGTGTACATAGAGCAGCCTGAAGGTTTTGAGATCTTCAGCAGTGAGTCGCATGTGTGCCGACTCAAGAGAGCACTGTACGGGCTGAAGCAAGCACCTCGTGCTTGGTACACTCGGATAGACAGCTACTTCACGGGGCTTGGATTCTCCAAGAGTGAGGCGGATCCAAACCTGTACCAGATTGTGGTGGAGGGGAAGCTGTTGATCATCGTACTGTATGTAGATGATCTGATTTTGACTGGCGACGAGCAGTTGATACTTTCATGCAAGGAGGATCTTGCACGAGAGTTTGAGATGAAGGACCTAGGCATCCTTCATTATTTCCTGGGATTGGAGATTTGGCAGCGCAGTGGAGGACTGTTTGTTTCTCGGGGCAAGTATGCCCGGGAGATTCTGGAGAGGTTCAACATGCAAGGCTGCAAGCCTGTTGACACTCCTCTTCCTGGTGGTTGGAGGAAGGAGGATGCTACTTCAGCGGAGGTAGTGGATGCCACTGTCTATCGACAGTTGGTGGGGTCGCTTATGTATCTGGTCAATACATGACCCGATATATGCTATGCTGTTAACCAGCTTTCGTAAGCTATGGTTAAGCCTACCAAGCTCTTTTGGAAGGCAGGCAAGCATGTATTTTGTTATCTTAGTGGCACATCGGGATATGGTCTATGGTACAGACAGGAGGATGGAGCGAAGCTTTCTGGCTTCACTGATGCAGATTGGGCAGGGAGCCCAACGGACCGGAAGAGCACATCCGGAGGAGTTTTCAGCATTGGGTCGACAGCAGTTTCCTGGTACAGCAGGAAGCAGAGATCCGTGGCACTCAGTTCAGCAGAGGCCGAGTACATGGCAGCTAGCTTGGCTGCATGCGAGGCTATTTGGATGAGGAAGATCCTCGCAGGATTGTTCAGGTTGCATTTGGAGCCTACAGTGATTTATTGTGATAACCAGAGTTGCATCAAGCTCTCGGCTAATCCAGTATTTCATGATAGGTCCAAACACATCGACATCAGGTACCATCATATCAGAGATTGTGTTCAGCGGAGAATCATGATGCTTTCATATGTTCCCACGGAGGATCAGGATGCCGACATCCTGACGAAGGCGCTCACCAGGAGCAAGTTCGAATTCCACAGAGGCAGGATAGGGGTTGCAGATAATCCATATCTTGATGAGAGGGAGTGTTGAGAATGCAGCAAGATGATGGAGCTTAGTGAAATGAAGTCGCCTTCACTAAGTGGGCCCGCAGGCAAATTCTGGCGCAAAGTCTATTTTTAGACTATGTCTATTTTTAGACATACGGAGCATGGTTCGAGGATTCCAGTTTGAGAATCTTGGAGTATGCGACATGTTGGTAAAAATAGATGAGACTCTATTTTTAGGTCAAAAGAGGTCAAATTCTATTTTTAGACTACCTCTCCTAAAAATATGGAAGTCAAATATTATTTACCCTTAATAATATTTAGACTCTAAACAGCAGTTTACTCTCTTGGAGCACTTCAGTTCAAGCTACAGATGTGGCTCATGCATCTGACAGAGGAATCACGTGGTTCCTAGGGTTTGATGGCATCTTGCATGGTTGACTTCAGTTGGACTTCAGTGGCAGAAGTTTTGGAGGAGTTAACGGGACAGATAGTGGAGTTGTGTTCTGTTTATTTTAGTTGAACTAGTTGAGATTAGTTTAACTGACTAATCAATTAGTTATGAGTGGAGTGAATTAAATATTATTTAATTCACTAATTAGTAACTCATTAGTCAACTCAAGAACA